>JBBJLR010000153.1:10633184-10656919 GCA_037577145.1 Brachypetersius gabonensis
CACTGCTCCCCGGGTGCCGTGTTCATGGCTGCCCCCTGCTTCACTTGGTGAATGGGTTAAATGCAGAGGAAGAATTTGGTGTTGTTCTTCACACCGTGTGCAGTGGTGTGTTCACGTATGACAGAATGATCACCTTCACTTTAACTTCAGTTGTTTTAAACTTTCTAGTTTTTGTGCCAGCAGTAGCTATAGGAATTGTCAAGTATGTAGCTACTTTTATTGCTATTATTAGCTGTTCTATGAAGGTTAGCACACTATTAACTTATTTCATTTGATTATTTTCTCATCTGTTAACAAATGACTGAAGGAATTTGGCCTCTGTCACCACATATTTCTACCCCAGTGAAACAGGAAGTCATGGATGACCACTTAAGATTTTCTGACCAGTGGACTTTAAATGAAGAGAACACGCTTCAGAAACATGCTTCACTTAATTGTTTATTATCATTTTTGGGGGGAACAGATCATTGTAATGCAGTTTTGTTTCAATATTGATTCACTGAAATAATTAAAATCCTTTTGTTAAACATTCCTCATATTTTGGTGTGAGATTGAGCCTGTAAACCATGAAGTTTTTATGCCCACATTTCCTATCCAAGTATGGGTTGCCCAGCACTGGGCATTATTTATTAAATCTGTCCTTGTGGGCAGAACCAGCTCATGTTTGGTGAGGTAGTAGATCCTTCCATTTGGAATTATTTGCAAAGCTTTTGTCAGTCCACGAATACACAGCACGTATGTCAGAGACTGTAGTCTGTTGAGCTGGCTGATCGATGGGATTCTTCCCACAGGCCTGCTGTTGTTAGGAGGAGGAGTCTGAAATGTATTGACTCTCTGATACTGCACTGGGCTCTGGACATGTGTTTTGAACAGGCAGTCATGGTTACTGTTCATTAGAGGAAAGTCAGGAAGTTCTTTTTTTCTTACTTTTCTTTTTTCTTCGTTTTCAGTCACGTGCCGTTCTGTCTCTAGTTATGAATGAACACAGTATAGAATGTACTGTACAAGTGACACAGGTTTACTTTGTGCTGTATATGGATCAAACTCCTTGTGAATATTCTTCAGAACATTGCATTGTAATGATGCATGACCTTTTGTCTTTGCTCTGAGTGTACGTGGGTTGTTTGAGTCACAGAGCACTCACTGAGAAATTGCAGAAATAAATCAACTCTCTCCAGCATTTAGCTGTGAAATTTGCAGGCACCCCTAACACTGCCTCATGGAAACCAGATTATTCTGGTCCATGCCTGAACTCTTGTGTACTTCAGCTTTAAAAGCTAAAAAAAAAAACAAAAAAAAAGGCTTCAAAAAGCCTTTCATTAGGATTTGCATCGCTGCAATTAAAATGCTTATATTTATCATAAAGACAGGCATTTGCTGGTGGTTGTGTGAAACACTCTTTAGATGTTACCTTCAGCTCCGCAAACAAAAGGAACGCACAGAGCACTTCTGCACATCTGTGAGGTTTTGAAATGGGAGGAACCGGCACAGATGGAAATACAGTATATGGATGCACTTATCTGAACACCAACACTCGGAGCCTTTTCTTACTGTAGAATGAAATTCATCCTCCTTTCAGAAAAGCACCTCCTTTAACTGCCGCTATGCGTGGTACCAGGAGAGCTGTAATTTGCTTTAACTTCCCGTCACAATCAGGGTGCATTTGTCATGTTCTTGGACTCGGCCATTGTTGCACTCATGATATACAGTTTCCTGTGCTTAGTTTATGGTTTTTGAGTAACTGTTGACTAAGTCTGATATCCCCGTTGGTTCCATGCTGAGTTTGTGAGGGGACAAACGGCAGAGGGATCATTCATTTTTCTCAAGAGCCAAGAAAACATAACAGGAATAACTTTTAGTTTGAATTGAGGCCCATCATGTGTGTCAGGGATATTTTGGTATTGTGTGGATTTCTCAATTAAAGTGAGCCATCTTATTTTCTTTCCATCATATATATATATAGATTTATGACCGCTGTGTGATGAGGTTTATGTCATTCAAAGAAATAATCTAATAAGATTTTCTTGAAGACCAACCCGCTGAAGGTTTAAATGATGCCAAAAATTGCTCTTTGATCATTCTAAAATGGTTTTAAAGGTTCTTAAAAGAATCTTACATGTGTATATATATATTTGAAATTTCTATTCATATTTAGTTTCTATATTATAGAGAGAGCAATTTAACTCTGCCTCGAACCCTTTAAAGAGCCCCGAACCCTTGCATAGTGTGTGCTGAGGTTTCCAAGGTAGTGTATTAACACTTCCAGTCCTGATACTTTCTTTTGATTCAAGATGCAAGATTGTCACATGGTTATACAATATGTAGTGAAGTTTGTCCCTGAATGTCCTTGAGACAGTGCAAGATAGTATAAATTAAATTAAAGAGGAAATTAAAGGCTTGAACAAAATAATAAAAATGTATAGACAAAAAATGTATGTTCAAATAAACTGAGAATTAGGGGTGGACGATATGGAAAAATATATTACAATTTTTTGACGATCACGATTTAGATTTTATCACGGACTTTATATTAATTGTAATTATAGATATTTTTTTTTTACTATTTTGCAAGTTATTGAACAGTACAACCAACCTATTGTTGGTGGAGTGCTGTTTCTACAAGGCGGGCATTAAGCGGACTAGCAAATTGTGCGATTTGGCTGAGGGAAAAAATTAGGAAAAGCATAGAACCGCAATAGATGGAATGTAGTCTGTTTAGACGATACTACGATCTCTTTGCTTTTGCAGATCGTCAGTACATAGATCGTCTTCACAATCTCATATCGCCCAACCATACAGAGAATTGAGAATTAATCTATAAAGATATTTATTTTAATATTCAGAATTAGATATGCATTCAAGAAAAGAAATTGCTGAGATTATATTTTATGTCTCACTAAAAGACTAAGTGCTTTCTTATTGTAGACTCTAATCTCGACTAGAGTTAAAGGACACAGAACAAGGTTAAATGTGTTTGAGTCACGGGATATTATTCTAAGTGCATTTCCACATACAGATGGTGTCAAAAGATGAATGACAAAACAAAGGCAGAACTTGGTGCAGCACTGGGTAAAGCACAGTTCACTGCAGTTACAACAGATAGCTGGATTTCTCAAGCAGTAGATACATCTGTTACTGTAAACACACTACATGACTGGCTTGTGAGACATAAAAAGGGTAAAGAGGGTGTGTCTGGGTTTTTTTGAAGCACACAAGAGTGAGCAATTGCCTGATGTGCTGAAAGAGGCTGCAACTGAATGGACATGTCACCATTCCTGCTGCAACTGATAATGCTGGACATGTTTGTAACACAGTGCAGATGGCTGGATTTTTTTCACCCCATTAAAAAGTGTTTAATTAATACATATGTTTTTAGGTTTTTAAGTATATGTCAGGTTTTTGTTTTGCCTATCTTGTTTTGTACACAAATCAGAAGTTTATTGGTAACTTTTTTTTTTATAGCTGATCAATGATAAACAAACTAAAGCTCAGAAAAAACACAAAGATGAGCTGTTACCGCACTATTCATATGTATATCGAGAGCCTACTTTTAGGTCATTTTTAGCATTTAACAACTGCAATGTCTTAATTAGCACAGTTTTACGATAGTAGGTTAAACAAATGTGTATTAGGTTGAACAGTTTTCGTTCAAGCGTTATTTTTAATCAACTTTACTGCAGCTGGAAAACACATTTACCCATTTATTTGCACTGAAGCCTTTTTTTTTTTTACATATGAATTTTAGAAAATGGATGATAATGCTTATCCCCATTCAGAGGCATAAAGAATGCGGCTTCCCTCACACACTGCCTAGAAAAGCAGTGACCCTGCTGCCGTGACACATGCATTACGGGGCAGGGACTGCCGCTCTGCACAACTGACATGACAATCTGTCATTGACACTGAAACCAGTGGAAACAAAGGGGGAGATGGCAAGGGAACTGGGAGAGTGAAAGACAGCCAGACCCCCTCTCTGCTTCTTTCTCTCTCTCTCTCTCTCCCTCACTCTCCTTGTCTCACTCGCTCTTTCTCATTTTGCCAGTGTTCACGCTTATTAATGCAAGCACACATGTGCACACAAGGTTTGTTGTCATGACAGTTGCGTCCCCTTTCCCAGCCAGGGCTTGCATAGCGCACGCACGGCATGTACATTTATCAGGCTGCAAATGAATTGGCTTGTTTTGGAGCATTTTGTGGAGTCTTGCGTGGTTTTTAGATACAGTGTTTTCCCCTCAGCCATGAAAAGAGAGAGAGGGAGAGAGAATAGAAGGGATTATAAAAGCCAGGCTTTGACAGGCTTTGATTTGGCTGGGGGATGGGGGATGCTGGGGGTTAGTGCCTTCTTCCCAATCCAATTTAAAACCCGTCCAGACATCTAATAGGGGGCAGAATCAGATGGGCAAATGTGCGTGTGTGCTCAAAAATGGAGGGTGATTCAGATTAATTAGTCTCATTGTTGGCAGCTTTTGTTTTTCTCATTTGCCGTAATACGGTTGCTGGAATTGGTTGTCATAGAGATGCTGAGAAGGGAAGCGGGTATTGGAGGTTGCTCTGCAGAAGTGACCGAAGTTTAAGTTAGGTCAGTTTTGCAAGTGCTTTGTTTGAGGACTGACCTCTGGCTTGCTGTGTTTTTCCATCCAAGCATGAAATGACTCTTGACCTTAGATTTGGTCATAGCAAATTTGCAATTTACCAAATACCATACGTAATTTGCAATTATGCGTATTGTTTTCATACCAGGGGTGCACAAGTCCTACAGTCGAGCATATCTGGTGCCAAAATACCACTAGAAAATACTTAAATGAATGTTAAGAGGGTTATGCTGGATTAGTGTGACATGTCAAGTGATCCTTTTCTCTTTTGTCCCACAGCACATGCTGATGAAGCAGCAAGATCGCATAGACGATCGAGTGCAAGACATAGAAGAGCAACTGTACAAGCTGGAGTCAGACAAACGGCAGGTGGAGGTAAAAAGACCTTACACACAATTTATTTTTCTCTCTCTCTTGTCCGATTATGCCCTTATGTCTAATGTACTTCAAGAGAATATATGCAGCACGGTGCATAAAAATGATATGTAAAACTAATCTGGGCGGTACGTAGTAATTTGTTCATTAAACCACTTGAATAAAAAGGGTCCATTATGACATCCACTGTATATTTGTCAGAATGCTAGTTTAACCAAAACTCTCAGTGAGGAAACTCAGTATTCAGTTACAGTTCAATACCAAAGGAAACCATGACTAATAGAGCCAAGTCTTCACTTTGGGCCATGAATATCAAAACACATCTTATTTCTGCTAGTGACCCTTCCTAGTATTCTTCTAGTATTCTTGAAGTTTGTTAGCAGCATTGAAAAACAGTTTTTTTATTGCACATTAAACACAGATCTAAAGCTTGAAGACACACTCCATGTTTTGTAGGAAGTATGTAATAGACATATCAGCATATTTTACCTTATGTCCTTAAGTAAAGAGTCTTGGCCGCTGTTTACATTCTGACAGAAAGCATACTGGTTAAATATTTTTTGTGAGTGACAAATGTCGAAGTTGTAGAAGCCCTAGAGGGATGTTTTTTGTAACAAATGTGGGTCTACCCATTGGAAATTAAAATGTAATGGTTTTTTTTATTATCATTACGTTAATCTGTTAATTTTGTAGTACAGTTTCATTCGGTGTTTTTAAGAATTGAACCATATTGTTTCTAACCGGAACCTGATATTACAATGTGTGCTACTGCAAAACATGCTAACATTGGACATGTATTTTTGGCCTTCTCTCAAGACCCTGAAGGTCCATCTCTGTCCAGTACCTAGCTTATCTAATCACTCTTTCATTAAATTAAATTGATTAAATTTTAAAAATTTAGTTCTGACACACACGCAACTCTTTTTCAACGAAGTTTTTGGAGGGTCAAAAATAGGTCTTCTGTGCCATTATTCAAAGATCATCTACTTCTAGGTTTTAAAAAGTTTTTTAGCCCCATAGTGCCCCAAGTCAGATAATGCTGTTATTTCCAAGGTTGCTACCTTTTTTCTTTTTTTTTTTTTACTCTTTTTAATTTGTATCACCAAATACAGCCTTTTACTAAACAATAGATTGTCCAAAACGACTGAATAAAATCTCTTTATATTAATATGTATTAAAGAACATTTGTCTGTTGCATAAAGAACCACCTTTGCTACAATCTACCAGCTTCATACACTTTGTGAGTGAGTTTTGTTCATTTTTGGCAGATTTGCTCCAAGTTGGTTGTAGTAGACTGCAGTTTTCGAATAGTGACAGATTCTTGACTTCACTGAGATCTGGATTTTAACTTGGCCATTCTAGAGCACTCAGCTTTTTGTTGTTCCACCACTTTGGCCTTTGGCCATGTGCTTGGGATCATTGTCTTGCTCCCAGTGTTTCTCTCAAACTTTAGTTTGAGCAGACAGTAGCCAGTTTTCCTGCAGTGTTTTGCATAATTTATATGTCCTTCTAGTTTAGTGAGATGCCCCATCCCTGCAGAGGACAAGCATCACCACAACATGATGCTGCCACCCCTATAAATGCATATGTGTACCCCATATGCACTGTTGCCAAAAACAAAAGTTCTAATCTGACCACAAAACATCTTCCCATGTTTTAACTGGACCACTCTCAAGCCTTCTGACAGACTCCAGACAATTATTTTGTGAAGGCTGATGTCTGTTATGGCTTCTTTCTTGCCACCTTCCCATACAGTCCAGTTATACGGAGGGATCTTGATATATAGTTAAATGGAGCCTCATCCACTGCACACTAAAGCTCCTTCAAAGTGGTTGTCAGCGTCTGTGTAGCTTCCCTTACGAGTCCCTTTCTTCCTCTGATGCCGAGTTTTGAGGAACTGCCTTATCTAAGCAGTGCCTGGGTGGTATGATGCAGCTTCCTTCATGTCTTCACAGTTGATCCAACAGTGCTCACTGGGATTTACAAACGCTTTGATTGTTCTTTTGTCTTTTTTACCATATACATGTCTGGATATCTCAGATTTACCTAGAATGCTTCCTGACCAATGAGACTTAAATGGAGAAGTTTTTTATTATTCCAAAATCTTAAACTTTTTTTAAATGATTTATAGGTAGAAGCCAATCACATGAAACCAATATTGCAGAAAGTCTTAAAAATAAAATCTCACATTGGGAAATCGAATTGTCATTAATAATCCAGACCAATCTGAAACCTTTTAAATCACTTTTGCGAGGCTCTGTGTCAGTTAATGTTAGATTTACTTGTATTCATCTTTGGGGAGTAAAGCATTCCTGTGTATTTTGCTTGCTTTATAACTATAAATTAAAAAATATTCCAATACAAAGTACTACAACATCAAGGAGAAGTCTGGTTAAATTCTGTTGTTCTCAAGGCTTTGGCAAATCCTTTGAACCATCAAAGCTTTGTTCAGTTGCCAGTCCAACAAATACTTTTTCCTGCTATCAAAAGCACATCGCTGTTTGTCGTCTTTGTGTACTAGAATAACTGCAGTGTATTTTGCTCACGAAAATACTCATTTAATTGCTTTTCCTCTTTATTTAAAGTGGAGTTAGATTATGAATGCGAGCCTAGTCTCTTTTTTTTTTCACTTCTTTTTTAAATGACTGTGGTCAGAGTTTGAGAAGAGCACTGTGGGTGTTTGTAAAACCTTTTGGACTGTTTTCCCAGCAACATAAGCTTAGTCATGGCAAAACATCTGACACTTTTTTGTGTTAAAGTTGGTGCCATTTTGTGGCGTGCAGGTTTATATGTACGCTTTGATTCTACTGTTTGCTTGTGTGCACAGGATAAAGTGGAGCAGCTGAAGGAGGAGGTGCGCATGCAGTACCAGAAGATGCAGCAGCTCTTGGAGGAGGACCTGGGGAAGACGCTGGAGGTGCTGGAGAAGGCGCGCTCGAAATTCTGCCAGGAGAACTCCAGCCAGATCCTGCAACTTAACGAGCGGCGCCAGGAGGCCAAAAAACTGCTCAGCTCCGTTCAGGTGCTGTTTGACAAGGCTGATGATATCAACTTCATGAAGGTGAGATGTCTTTTCTCTTCTCCACACTCCCCCCTTCTTTATTTCCTTTCTTCTCTCTCTCTCTCTCTCACTCACTCACTCTCTCTCACTCACTCACTGCCTTGAGCTGTAAATCTCCCCCGCACACGCCAACGCCCACATGCTCACATTTGCTTGCATAAACGCACAGTGTGAATGTGGCCATACCTGTGAGAAATACTTCAGCGCAGTGTGTGTTTGTCACAAGATCTGAGCTTCCAGTTTTGTTTTTTTGTTTTTTTTCCTCCATGCTTACGGACAAAGAAGCAGTCATGCAACAGCTTGTAGACTACTTGTCCCCTAATGCTTCTTCCTGTTCCCTTTCTCTTCCAGAACACAAAATCTGTGAAAATACTCATGGATAGGTAAGTCACTCCCTCCATAATAACATCTACCGAATGCCACTAGGCATATTTATGGTCAAATGTAATTTGAGATTGCATAATGTTAGGTGATCTTTCCTTTTGCTTTTCACAGAACTCAGACATGTACAGGCAGCGCACTACCTCCTTACAAAGCAGGCCACCTTAACTCCAAAATCTTTCTCTCCGAGATCTCCAAAAAAGAAAAGAGCCTACGGAAAGTGCTGGAAGGTACATCACGGCTGGAAATCAGCTTTATACAAACTGCTTTGATCTTGAAGGTTTATCCATGCTGCACCCACAAAATTCTTTAGCAGAAAATTGTTGCAGGGTTGGAGAATGTTTAAAGAGAAACCTTCATTTAATCTAATAAAAATTGTAGCACACAACTAAGCACAGAGCTGTGAAAACATGAAAAATGTTCCTGTTCATTTATATTTCTTCTGTGAGTGTGTGAAAGGTCAGTGTTGACACTGTGTGTGTGTGTGTGTGTGTGTAATCCCACACTGACTTACTGCTACAGCAAGCATCTGTGATTGAATCACCTACTATCTTTTATAGAGTGGGTTTTTGGTCACGTTACATCATCTACTTGGAATCTAAAGATCTCCACCCTTGTCTCTCTGTCTGTGTCATAAAGTACTTTGACTTTATTGACACGGATCAAGTCGACTTGTTGCACTTCCTTAGTTTGTGAGTGAAATCCTTAGAACAGTGGCCACTCGAGATCTATTCAAAATCTGCTTTTCTGCGGAGTTCCAACCTGCATGTAACCTTCTGCACTCCTGCCCCACTACCTAACACTAAGATGTTTGATCCAGTCAGTCAGATCAGCTGGGGCAGGTGTGGAAATTGGAAGGTTCAGCAGGTAGGCAGTCCACTGGTTGGTGACTATTCATCTATAATAACTTCAGTGTTACTGCAGTAGCTGGTGCTGGTGACCAGAGGTTTCAATCCCAGTCCTGGGGGTCCACTGCGCTGCACAGTTTCAGATATTGCTTGCTTCAGCACATCTGACTGAGCTCATGAAAGGCGTGATAAATTACATGATTTGCTGGATCAGGTGTGCTGACAGTGGAATTACTTTAAACCTGGTGTGATTGAGTCTGGTTTAGTAATTCCTCTGCTCATGCACACCCACTAAACCTGATATGTTGAACAAGGTGTATTTTAATGTAACTATTGGCAGATTGAATGTTTCTGGTTTAACCTGACAGTTACAGTTCAAAATGATAAGATGCATTAAATAAACTGGTTGGTTTTGGGTTGGGGGGACTCTGCCTACAGATTCCCCTACTCAGTCCAAGCACACATAACTTACACCCAAATATCCTCTTTTCTTATGATAATCACACATTAATATGGTGTAAAGGTTTCTCCACCCTTCAAGCTTGCTTCCAGTAATTATATTTGTCCTTTGAGAAAATGAATGTGATTCTTACTTCTGGAACCAGAGCTGCAGAAAAAGGGGGCGGGTGGTATTCAGCTCTATTCTTTTTTCTTTTTTAATCTCATTTTGCCTCTTTCTCTGTGTTCCTGTGTCCAGCCCCATTCTCCACTCCTGCACACTTCCTCCAGAGTGTTCCTGTCTACCCTTGCGGCGTGAGCGGCTCAGGACCAGAAAAACGCAAGCACGCAACTGCCTTCCCTGAGAGCGGTAGTAGCTTCCTGGACTCGTCCTCGTCCTCCACCGGCCCTGTGAGCAAGCAGCAGTTTCTGGGTCCTAGTTCCAGCTCTGCCGACGGTACCTCCTCCCAGCCAGCCACGATGGCCCCGTGCAGCTCAGCCCAGCACATTGTGGGCCTGGGCAGCAGCAGCAGCGCCGCTCAGGCTGCCCACCATTCCGGCTCAGTCTTCACTCCCTCGCACTACCCCAACGCCAGCTCCTCGCAGCAGGCTGTGCTGCCACAGTATGGTGGACGCAAGATCTTGATGTGCACAGTGGATAACTGCTACTGCTCCAGTGTGCCCTCCGTATCAGGCCACCGTGGCCACACACCGTACCCACGCTCTGGATCTTTTCCCTGGACGCAGGAGTACTCGCACCCTCTGCCCTCTGCGCCCTCCATGGCCCAGCCCCTGCAGAGCCTGTCCATGCGTGACTGGATCGACGCCTCACAGAGCCACAGGCACCCCGAATTCTATGGGCTGTACAGCCAGTCTTCTACCAAACACTATGTCGCCAGTTAACCCTCTGGCAACATCAGGAGTGCACTTTTGATTCCTCTCTGTTTCCTTCCCTCTTTCTTTCACTCATCGACTCTTACTTTCTCTCTGTTGTTTTTCAAATGGCACATTGTCTGCTTTTATACAGCCATTTTATACCACCAGTCTTGTCACCCTCCCAAACCACATATCTCATTATCTTCCATCTTAAGTCACAAAAATCCCTGCCAGCCCCAATGCAGAGTTGGGTTTGTTTTTTTGTTTTTTTTAAATAAGGGAATCTTTCTTAAGAACTGGTGCGGTTGTGCTTTTAAAATTACAAACAGATTTTGGATAATTGCAGATGCTGCTGACCCAAAGCAGATAATGTTAGCCTGTAAATGAGGCAAGTTTGGAGTGCTGTCCCCGCCCCCTCTTCCTGCCTACAGGGTGTCTGGTTAGGAGGAAGCCTCTTTTCATAATAAATTTACTGTGTTGTTCACTGTAACTATGGGAAAACACATCTCATTTACTGTGTTTACACGGTTTACTAGCTCCTTGTACATTTTACGAACAAGGATGGGTGTTTAGTGGAAAGTTGTTGGTCACTGAGGAAAAGAGGAGTAAAATAAGATAAGGGATGTCACTGTTCTCACATCTCACTTCTACCGCCGCTCCAGTTAGTGTGTGGCTAGTTGCTCTAGGCCCAACCACATGTAACTTAACTCCACGCAGAGGGGCACTGAACTGGGATTGACCTCGTACTTAAATGTCTAAAAGGCAAGAGGATCTTGTTGTTTTTCTGTCATGTTTACAATTATGTATTCATATTTTTATGATTTAACAGGAGGTGGAGAAAGTTCTGTCTTAATTCTGTTCAGAATGGAACACCATGAAGGAATCAAACAGCGTAGTCCGAAACTCAAATACAGGTTCTAATCCTGGAAAGCTCTTCAGACACCACTCATAGAAGGCACAGGCCTTTCATAGACTTCCCTGGACTTCTGTTTCCAGCTCCTGCACCTGAAATACTCTCTCCTGGATTATGCTTCCTGTTGGGTATGGTTGCTTCCTGCATCAAAGCACATGTAAGGCACACATGTAAGGAGGATCAGCGCATTTGCTCGCTTTTTGATCACGATTACATGTCCCTCTGCTTTAAAACCTTGTCAGCTCCAGTAAAGCCTGTGGGCCTGTGCGCTCCCTGTGCAGCACTGATCGAGAGGAACATGCTGAAAATCTGCTGACTTCCTGTTTGTGGCTCTTAAACAGTCCAAGGCGCCTTTCCGTGCACCAAGAACTCCAAGAGGCTAAGCTTGGTCTAAATAGAAAATGACTGTTGACATTTTTTCCATGTATTTTATATGAGAGAACAGCATGGACTGCGAAACCTCTGAAATTCAACTCATTGTGCTTCAAGAGAGTATTAATTGTTGGTTGAGAAACAAATGTATACAGTACAAACTTTTTGTACATATTTTGTGCAACACAAAAATTCTGGCTCTAATCTAAAAAAAAAATAAACAGCAATTACTGGAGCCAGATCTGTGTGCTTTTCATTGGTTTGACTTCCATTCTTGACATTTGCATATGAGGTCAATTTTGAAGAAGAACATGGTTACAAACAAATAGCTACTGGATTTTTAATAGATTTTCATTATTACTCGAGTCCACGTATATGTGTACATTTATTTAACCAAACAAAGCTGCATGCTGCTCACAGATAGTCTCCCTTTTTCCAGATGCTTTGTGTCTCTGCAAATGCTTAACTGTACTTGAGACTCACAGCGATCTTGAGGTATCACTTGTCCTTGAGCTGAAGCCTCTTGTTTTCCAAGCAAAGCACACCATTTGAATGAACATTATCATTAAGCTTGTGTGTTCAGAGACTTTCAGTTGGATTGGAGCATCTGCAAAACAGGTCTTGTGGGCTGTTCTAGGGTGCTGTGGTTTGTACCAACCAAAGGTGGTTCAAAGAAGAACAACTGGTAACAGGGTTCTGTGTGCCCAAGGCTAAGCGATGTTTTGCAGAGCAAAGGCTGCCCTGTCTGCTCAGGTCCTGTGGAAGGGTTGCTGTAGAACATAGTCCAGAAAAAGTTTATGCTGACTAGAAAGCAATTAGAACATACAGTGATAGGTGGCTGCAGACTGGTCAGAGTGCCCATGCTGGCCCATGTCCACTGAAAATAACTGCTATGAGCATCAAGCATCAAAACAGGATGATGGGGAAATGGATTAAGGTTTCCTAATCTGATGAATTCCATTTTCTTTTACATCAGCTGGGTGCGTCGGGAAGACATGGCACCAGGATGCCCTATGGAAATAAGGCAAGCTGGCAAAGGCTGTGTGATCATCAAGGGAATGTTCTTGGGTGCTAACGTTCATGTGCATGTTATTTTGGCACATACCACTTACCTACATGTTTTCACAGACCAAGTACATCCCTTCATGTTATTCTCTAATGGCAGGCGCCTCTTTCAGCAGGATAATGCATTCTGCCACACTGCAAATATGTGCAGAAATGGTTTGAGGAACATGCAATCGAAACAAAGGCTTAAAGAACGTGTGTCGATCTACATTCGTTAACGTTACACCTTTGAGACATAAAAAATAGAAAAGACCTCTCAGTACAACAATCAAACAAGAGTCTTAAACCAAGATGTGCGAAAAAACGACTGACCAAGCTGGAATCTTTCCACAGTGCTTGGGCGGATAGCTATAGAGACTACAATAGAGCACTTAATGTGGTACATTCAACCTGTCTTCCCTCACTGAACTGAACAAAAGCACTTGCATTACTATTTAGCTTGATTTTTAAACTAAGAATCAGAGAGGTACTGAACCTCGGGTCTACAGTGCCTGTGGTCTACAGTACTGGTGATTCTATGGACTTCTTTAACAATAAAATTAGACAAGAAATAAAACCAATAAACCCCATCATGTCTCTCACTTAATACAACCAATTCAGAGACTGTTCATAACATAGTCATAACAATAAGGCTTGTATCCTTTAACCCAGTTCAACAGAGCTCAGTTATTTGCACACTTGCACACTCCATTCACTGCCTACAAGCTCACTTAAAAATGTCTTAAAAGTAATAATCAGGCTTCTTTTAGCAATAATAAACGTATCTCCTAATCTTGGTTATATACCAATAGTTTTTGAACTAGCAGTTGATCAAGAAACCAAATCCTGTCTCACATGAGCTATCAAATTACAGAACTATTTCTAATCTATTATTTATATCTAAGATTTCAGGGAAAGCTGTGGCCCAACAGTTGTTCATATCTGTGTAATCACATATTAGAGTAGCAAATATGAAACATTTGACAACATAGACTGTTTTATTTTATTAGACAGACTATGAAGTCTAGATGGGTTCACAGGAGTAGCCCTATCCTGGTTTAGATCATACCTAATTTCTACCCAAAGTGTGAATGAGATAATGTCTGTACATACCAGGGTAAAATATGGAGTACTCCAAGGTTCTGTCATAGGATCAGTATTATTTACATTACACAGGCTGCCACTGGTTATGGGTATCCAAAATCATGGGATTAGCTTTATTCTATACAGATGACTCACAACCAGCCAGTTCAGATGATAAACTTAGATTAAGTAAGACTGGGTGCTGTATAAAGGACATAAAAGACTGGGAATCACATAACTTTTTCATCTTAGCTATGAAACAAAACAGGTCCTTTCAGGTCCAAAAGCTGTCAGAAACAAACTGTCAGGTTTAATGCACTTACATTTACGGCATTTAGCAAACGTTCTTATCCAGATCGACGTACATCAGTGCTTAAAGTAGTCCACAAGTGTTATTAATACCTATAAAGCTATACTTAAATCAACAACAGCTTTTAACCAAGTTCCTGCTTGCTAAGTTACACACCTTAACAAACCCTGTCAAAGGGAAAAACCAAGTCAGAGGTTAATGCTAGATTTTTCTAGTTTCTCAGTTTCTCCCATGTCACCTGTCAAACACCTGGCTGTCACTGTCAATTCAGATCTGTCCATCCCTGCACATATACATAACATTACTAAAATTGAATTTCTTTATCTCTGAAATATTGCTAAGCCAAGAAATGTGCCATGTACATGATGCACAAATTTAGTTCACACCTTCATTGCTCCCAGGCTGGATTACTGCAATGCCCTGCTGTTAGGATGTTCCAAGAGGAACCTAAACAAACAGTTAACCCAGAATGTGGCAGCTAGAGTTCTCACTAGAATCTAATACTGTGAAGACTAGATTGGCTTCTGATCAAATTGATTACAAAACTTTACTACTGACACATATTGACGTGTTACCCACTCTCTAAACAAAAGTACTACTCACACAGACAGTAACAGAAGTGGCTCTTACAGACTTTTAACGGGTCTTATTTGACAATAGAATCTACTACTCATCAATGATTGTTTGCACACTTTTCCTTAGCATTAATCATCTCCGGAGTGTAATTCCTTTACTCTCTCTTTGCTGTCTCGTGTGTCGAGCAGAGGAGGATGAGTTCCCCTTTTGAGTCTTGGTTCCTTGAAGTGTGGCAGAGTGCATTGTTCTGCTTAGAGAGGCCACTTCCATTAATATGCACATATAATATGCACTATGCCTGTGTTTCACACTGTTGGGAAATTTAATGTTAATTGGTCTTGTCATCTTTCCACCAGTTTCAGTTTATCGTGGCATATCTGGGGGCAGTGTTTGAGAAACAGTTAATCATTTGTCAGGCAACTTAATAATTTGTTAATGACTGGGAATATGTGGCTGTACTTGCTGAGCTTTATGAGGTGTGACTAGAATATGTGGCCTTCCAGTAAAAACTCCCCAGCCTTGGCCTGACTCACTGGAGCTACAGCAGGCTGGATGGAAGGCGGTGGAAGGCATGCCTCACACCGATGGCAACACATCCACCAGAATAACAGCAGCGAGTCATCGCACAACCCCCACAACTGATATAGCTCCCGTGCACAACAGACCTGGAGAACCAGTGGATGACAAGTGGTGACTCTTGCGGGTCGCCCTGTGATGCGTCAGGCTCACAGATCACATTAAAGCACAGTGGAATTTGGGAATGAGGAGAGGCAGCTGTAGAGGAGGGGGATGGGGAACAAGGGAGAGAAAGAAGAAGAAGGGAAAGTCATCTGTCTCCAAGAGAAGCACATCATTTATTTATGGAGTGTAACGTTCCTGTCCTTCTCCTCCTACGGCCCTTTGCATTCACACTCATTACACACACTCATTACACACACACACACACACACACACACACACACACACACACAGTTCTGTCGACACTTTGTGACCAATTAGAGATCTGATAACAATCCATCTTCTTCTTTTTCTCCTTTTTTTCTTCCCTTGCCGGCTCACTGTGGGTGGACACGCCATATGCTCCGAGCGCTACACAATGGGTTTGTTTTTCAGAGCTCCACACCGTCCCATGATGGTAATCACGCTGGAGCTGCTCATGCGGACTGACTGCAGCCCGTGGGAGGACTCCTGGCCTGCCGGAAGGATCCATTGCAAAAACCCAGCAGAGGCAGTGGCAGGCACTCAGCTCTGGCTCTATTTCGCATGTGATCATGCCTGTGCTGGTCATATTTCACAAGGCCTGGGGAGAAAAAAGATAACACCCGTTAGCCATTAGAAGCCCTAAAAAATCCTGGCCTGAATCCACCTCAGTGGATTGTTCACTTTTTTCCTTTTAAGTCAGGGTGTAGGTGTGGGAGCGTGAGAGACGGGAAGAGAGGGAGGAGGATAAGGGTGTAGACATTGGGAGATAGGCCACAGGGCCTTTCACATTGCCTCTTTTTTTTGGCCAGCTCTTTCTTTAGGCTTGCACTTGCGTTTGCATTCACACAGTGAGCCAATCCTCCTTTGCCGTCCCCGTCCTGCAAAGGGGATGGGCGAAGTGTCACATGTGACAGCCGATCAGATTAAAGAGAATTCGCTATGAGCTCTCACCTCTTTTAACATGCATTATTAAACCATGTCTGGGGCATCCCTGGGAAGGAGGCTGCATGCAGTGACTTGCATAGCCGTTTGGCCGGGTGGGGGCTGCTGGTTTGGGATTATAGTGCTCTAAGATGTATTGTTGCACGCTTAATGATAGCCTGAGATCTGCTGGTTACCTGACCATCAATCATGCCTTTGTGACTGGAAGACAATGGTGTACTAAAACTCTCTGTCCTGTGGACTGACATTGTTTTTTGCCTTTACTTTTGCCACTGAGAAACCAGAAATATCTCAGCACACACGTTTCGATTTGTTTAGTGTTTTAAATATAAAAATGCGAAAACAGTGCTCTCTGGAATGCCACAGGAGAACGGTTATAGGTTCCTTTTAACGTTGATGGCTCTTTAATTGACAATGCAATGGATGTGTAAGTGTGAAGAACCATTTTGCTTAGTTTAAAGAACCTTCAAAGACGTTTATACGTCAGTTTTGGTTTCTGCTAAAACTTTCAAGAACCACTGAGGATATTTTATTTTTAAAATACAAGGATCAGGTCAGTAACCTCTTACAATAAAGGTAGATACGTGGTTCTTCACCCTCACAACGTAAATGACTATTTGGAGTACATTGCTTTAGACCCGTGCGGGTCACTCCGTGTCCGCAGCTCAGCATTGGTGGTTCAGTGGTAGAATTCTCGCCTGCCACGCGGGAGGCCCGGGTTCGATTCCCGGCCAATGCATCGCTCCTTTTTTTCTTCCATCGATCATTAAAGGATTCTGATTCTTATAATTATAATAAAGAAATATTATTGCACTCTTAGCAAATGGGGTTCAGTAGCAATAATAATTATTTATGACCAATCGCAGAACCCCTTATATATATATAAATAATGTGATGTATATTATGTAATTTAACCGACTGGGTCAAACCATGAAAACCGAGAAAAACACGAAAAAAACACTCCAAACTAATCACCCATCCATCCATTATCTACCCCCTTTTCCCCCGTCGAATCTAATCAGTTTATAAATATTATTTTTACAGGTACCTAGTAGGTCTACTATATATTTTTCATCTATATAAATCGGGGTGTTTTTTTCTGGCGATGGAAGCAGGTACAACTTTGTTGTTTAGTGCAACAGAACCTGCACCGTACTACCCAAATCATAAAGTAACACATTGTACTAATAGCAAAAATCCAGCTGTTACTCCCTTTCCACAGAATCCAGGTTAAAGACCTCTTCTTTCGGTTCTAAATGTGTGAGGAAACTGCAGTGAGAATAGAAGAGTGTGAGAGCGTATGTGAATCCCCAGAAAACCTCAGCAGGGATCAGTGTGAAGCAGAGGAGGCCAAAGCCGCTGGCCTCTCGCTACAGCCAAACTTTACAGCAGCACAGTGCCAGCACACTGGCTAATGACTTTCTTTCTTCTTTTCTTACTCCCTTCAGCTTTTCTCTTCCACTGTCACTGAGGGTAAAAAATAGAGTAAAGGACATAAAAAGAGGCAGGAAATGGTAGGAGCCAAGAAAAAAGAAACATGCTAATTTGTGTAACGTCCACACCCACATATACTCACTTGAACGTGTTGTCATCCTCTCACATGCCCAATAATCTATTTACCACGCAGAATTAAGATTTCTGCCATCCAGCACATTGTGAGTCCAATCCCTAAAGCCAGGCAGGATAATCCAAAATCCCTCTTAGGGCCTAAAGACACAGGGCCAGGGGAGCTGCAAGGGCATGTGGGTAATTTCATGGATCTGGGGGCTATCCTCTGATCTAAGAAAGTGTGGTTATAATACTAAGTGTCCAATCTAAGCTCATAAAAACATGTGATGGTTTCAAATCCTAAACATATATATAACTGACATGAACAGGCCAAAGATTAAAAGGTCTTTGCTGGACCATATAAAAGTATGTGTTCAGCGGCTTGATTTTTTACTACATTCAGTTGATGAGTAGCTTGGCTCACAATGATCTCTAGGGTAGAACAGATGTCAGTTGTGCTGTAGGAAAAGACATTTCACAAATGTGTGACTACTAAAGGGTTATCTCATCTTATTTTATCTTGTCTTAGAACCTTATTGTCACAGATTCTGAACATAAATATGCCACCAACAGTGTAGCTTTCCAACACAACTCCCTACACTGAAGGCAGGCTAAACTAATCAAATCCATTCGTTCTCTGCTCCTATGCCACTTTCAAATGGCTTGATTGGATAAAAGAAGCATGTGAAACTTCATAAGAAATGTTACCATACAAAAATGCTGGGATTCTGGAACATTTTGTGTCCACAAATAGAATTCACTTGTTCCGTGGCAGACCACCAAAATACCGAATGATCCAGGACAATCCTGGATGAGTGATAACTCTACAGCGGCAAATAAATGTAATGCATTGTAGCATTGTCAAAGGAAAATGTGCCATGTCATGTTTATGGGCATTTTACAAATTCAAAAGTAATACATTAAACGTATTTGAGTTAAACACGTGTATCATACATACACACGTAGGTGCATTTTCTTCATTTTGTGGTTAAAATTACAGGCTGTGGCTGATCTGTTTCTCTGCATCATTTGTGAGCCCCTTTTACCCCATTCATCAATAGTCAAGTACTCTCAGAGGACCACCATTGAGCTTGTATTATCCTGGCACTGGATCTTTCTCAGCACATCAGTGTCCCAGCTGAGCTGAGAATAGTCCACAGAATAAAAATATCCAGCCAGCAGTGGACCTTTACCAGAAGCTGACCACTGATGAAGGACTAAAGATTGACAAACACAAACCATGCAGCATCAGATGAACGATCATCAGTAACTTCACATGTACAAAGTGGACCAACAGGTTTGCTGCGTCTTATGAAGTTGACAGTAAATGGACACTGCATTCTAAAAATCCTAATCCAAAACCTAAGAGGGTGTGTATCTGATTAGATACCAGTGTCACACCTTCACTTAGAATGATCTGCAACACATAACAACATCTGCCCAGTGGTAGGTCTCCTGATCACTGATGAATACGTTAAAAGGGGCTGACAGATTTTAGACTACAATGAGTATCAGGACAGTTGTTTATTGGTAAATGTATGTAAAAGGAAAAATGAAATTATGCTCGTCACTATGTCAAAATGCCTGTGGAAACGAACTGGATGAACTAAAGTCAACTTATTATTTTATTCATTGTGTAACTAACTCAGTTCCACTGAATGGAATGATTCTAAAAGCACACAACATGGGCTCTGTGTAGCATGTGCTGTCGTAGTGAGCATTATGGTCTGAATTCCCAGGCCCCTATGTTAATAACTGGGAAGGGGGTGGTGTTCAGGTAACAAAGAGGGCAGCTAGAGCAGCAGATTTACGCAGTCTCTGGTTACCCATTACAGGAATATGAAACCAGCAGTTGTGTGCAGCATTCGGAGGCCTGACTCATCCTGTACTGTGTGTGGATGTCTTTGATTAGGCAGGGGGCTCTTGGAAACAGAAGTGTGATGTGTCATAGAGAGGAGCGGGTAAATGTGCGGGGCTGGAGGGCAGCTAATGCAAACAGCAGCTGCACAACAGCTGAGAGTCAGCCTCCCAGCAGAGCAGCAGAACTTACACACACCTTCACAGAGGCCTCTTTGCTGGGGCATGTGCATGCAAACACACACACACACACACACACACACACACTCATGTGCCATAGAAACACACAGCTGTCAAGTGCATCTAGCCGCGCCCCTGTGAACACAAGCAAATACACACCAATGTGGTGACGCACTGACAAGTTGATATCCAAACACACTCATATGCACATATACACACATGTACACACACATACATGACAGGACTGAACTTGCATGAAGCCTCCAATACAAAATACTGACACTCTCACACAAATCTCATTCACTATGTATAAGAGTCACAGTGGAGAAATGCAACGCAAGAGCATTTTATGTAAGGCTCTTCCAGGTAGGTGATCCTTCAGAGTCTTTCCTGAACGTGTGCATCATGACTCAGGTCAGGCCAGTAAATGAACACAGAGTGATTACATACACACACTAAGAACAACTATCATCACACATCCCCACGTGTTACACATACAAGAGGAAATGCTGAATTATGGAGATGAATCACAATTATTTTTTATATATTTTGCACTGTGGTTTCATTCAAAATGTTTTTCCAGTATTAATGACACTAAAGCCTTTGATTTAGACACAATTTAGTAAGTTAACCAAACCTAAATCTATGCTTTATAAAAACAGAAAGAAGGTTCAATTGCTTTGCTTTTCACTGCACTTCTCATCCAATTATTCGTGCAGCTATTTCCCATGGTGGTTCTATAGGTGGCTATAAGGTTCTCCATTGTCAACTTTGCTTGGTGTCAGACTCTCATTCCAACCAGCACCTCTCCTGAAGGCCCTTCTCTTAGGAGGTGGAGCCTCTGGAGCAAGAGACACACCTCATCACCACGTCCGTCACGGCTCAGGTGGCCCCTCCAGAGTTCCGGCCGTGAGTGGAGTCATTCAGGGGACACACTCAACACGGCCCACGCTCGCAATGCTGAAAAGCTATTTTAACCTGTGATCAGGCAGAGCCGCAGGTCATTAATGGTGCTGACAGGTCTTAGGTAGCCTGTAGTGTCTGTCGAGCATTGAGAGAGAGTAAAAGGTTGACGCTGGGGAAGAAGAGAGCTGCTGAGGGAAGGTGTGCACTGTAAACTGAAAATTACTCTTCTCTGTGGGCAGATTCAACAATGCAGGTCGTTTGGCCTGACAATCAAACCAGCTCAGCTGGAATCAAGAGCACAATGGAAGGTGGTACAATTAGCATGGCTTACAAAAGCCAGATGAGGGTTTTAATGCCTGTTCACTTTGAACACAACTAAACACGAGATCTCTAGGGGATCTTTGGTCAGTTATCAAACGAATGACATTCATCCAGTTCAAGGTAACAGGACTAGCAGGATCTGTGGCGGACATGTAGAGCACTTCAGAGAGGCACGTGCACAGCCATTCACCTGAGAAGCATGACAGCTGGATTGGTTCCCATAGTAACATAAGGCTTGATGACATGATGACATTAGGCCTACCCTTTGAGGGGGGAGGGTCATTTCTTTATTGCTTGTGGAAATAGCCGTGCAGCTTTCTTCACCAGGGTGGGCACGTTCACTCAGTAAAGGCTGTAATCTAGTGGAATATAAGGGGATATATCCCTACCTAATATAAGACTAAAATCTACATAATGACAGAAAGCAGAAAACACATTCAGGGAGACATACCATGGGTCTAACAAAATTAAAGAATACTCTACAAAATCAGCATTTGTTTATTTACCTTAAGCTGTGTCTGTCCTTATTTGGAAATGTTTCTCTCTTGTGGCAACACTTGAAGGCAGATTTGCGAAGACTTTAAGGTGCCAAATTAGCCTCAATTCATAACATGTGTCAAATGAAATGAGACTGACTCAAAACACCCCTCCCCCCCAAAAAAAGTGACACTGATTGATCAACTGCATCTTTTAATTCTATTTAAAGTGTGTTGATTAAAAGATGCTTATTGCACACATTCGCATAGATTTAAGCTGAAGTCCATTCCCTTTTGCATGTTTATATTCTTGCTTAATACCATGACACATACATCAAAGAATCAAAGAAATTTCTTTCAATTTAAGAAATATGTCTGACGCCCAGGACCAGAGTCTATGAGGTTGGTGACTTGTATTGGGCTGTTGACAAGCTGCCACACTCAAAAAACATATGGGAGCACAGTTTATCAGTTTAAGCTGCAAATGGAAGATGGTTCTGTCATTCTGCTTCACAAATAAGCAAGTTGAAAAACAGCCAATAACAATAATAACAGCAACAACAGCAATAATAATAATTCCTTATGCACAACTTCCTTTGAGGATGATGTTATTAGGCTCTGTATTAAAAGACAGGCTTTAAATTCTTAAATCTTAAACAGAAGAGTTATTGTAAAAGTACAATATGCAAATACAAAATCTATAGCTGTGTGAATGTCTGAGGCCTCAAGCGTTCTCAAGCTACTGAAAAAATGAATGCATTCGCCTGACACTAATACAATCCTGCAAAATCTTACACAGGAGGACTAGCTTTAATTAGCATAACTCTGTAGTCTTGGTCAAAAGATGAACAAATTAAGATATTCCTGCATTTAAAATTGCACACAACATGCACCAAACAGAACAGACTTTTGAAACAGCATCTCAGAGTGAATAAAAGTTAAATGGCACAAATGGCATATCACATGCTTTATTTTATAGCTCAACTACTTACTATGGGCAATAACAGAAAAGAGGTTCTATATAATATGCCAACGTGATATTCATAACTGACTTCAATGTTAACTCTGGTGTAAGCTTTAAAGAACAGTAACGCACTTGAAATGAGAATTTATTTCAATTTAAGAAATATGACTCTGTAAATTGTTTGCTAATGTATTATTAACCAGCTTGGTCGCTAATGCTAACCTCGTGTCTTTGAGCAGCTCCAGAATATTTTTTTAAACATGTCTAATCATGTCATATAGTAATATAGATGTTACTATTAACATGTAATATAGAATGATAGGTTTGGTATCAGCTCAGCAAACATTCAGTGCCCATTTCCATCCCACCAACCTCAAATGCACATTTGTACTCTCTGTACTATGATCACACTAGCTTAGAGAACGCTTCAGGTAAAAAAAAAAAACAACAAAACCCTTTTTGAAATCTGACAGATCGGTATATAAAATAAAGGTTGAACAGCCTGAAGTACTGGATAAACTATTGTACATTTCTATGTATCATAAAGGAAATGTATTGCAGGGCAGAAACTGGATAGAAACGAGCCAACTATCTGAAGCTGTATCCTAAAACAGC
This sequence comes from Brachypetersius gabonensis, assembly GCA_037577145.1. Classification (NCBI taxonomy): domain Eukaryota; kingdom Metazoa; phylum Chordata; class Actinopteri; order Characiformes; family Alestidae; genus Brachypetersius; species Brachypetersius gabonensis. The sequence continues at coordinate 10,656,565 of JBBJLR010000153.1, forward strand.
CTTTCTGACATTAAAAAACCGTGAGAGTCTCTTGTTCAGAGTAGGTGAATTCATCATAACGAAACTGCTTCATCATGGCAGACCCGCTTTACATTCAGCATGTGGGCTGCATTCAATTTTAACAGCCTCCCACACCTTCCTAAAACTATCGCAAGCCCAGGTTTGCAATGACCCAACATGTGCCTCACAGACAAAAGAAACGAGAGCTTAACTAGTTACATTCTCTTTTCAGCATTGTTGCTTTACAGAGAAAATCGGCCATAAAAAGGACAAATGTTTCAATAGATGTCATTTTAATAACTGAAAATGAAAAACAAATCCAAAGACACACACAAAAAACAACACTCTATATATA
>JBBJLR010000153.1:10664780-10715715 GCA_037577145.1 Brachypetersius gabonensis
AGATAAACCTACCATTGAAATGATGCTGTTCTGAGACTTTTCATTTCTTTGTCATTGGACAAACTTACAAAATCAGCGAGGGGTCAAATAATTATTCTCTCCACTGTACATGTTGATTAACACATTGGGCAACTCTGTCATCTAATGCAGTGGTGTTTAGCTCAAAAAATTTTTTAGAATGACCTAGTAGTGTGTAGAAGCAGGGATCTCAAAATAAGAGCATTTTCACACAAATGATCTTGACATCCTTGTTCAAACTTGTACCTGTGTAGGGGTGATGTGACTGATGTCCTCAGAAGCCAGCTGCTTGAGTAGCGTCGTCTTTCCTCCATTGTCAAGACCCAAAAGCAGAATGCGCACCTCCTGGTCTGGGGCACTCTTTAATTTCCGAAGGATTGATAGCAAACCCTGCAGCACAAAGACTCAGTCACATCACTGTCCAAAAAGCAGACAGGTTTCATAAGGCAAGAAGAGAATGACAGAACAGGCTTATTGCCACTGCAAGTGCTTTAGACTGAGCTATGCAAGGAAACTACTAGTGATACTCCGATCGATCGGCCGAAGATCGGTATCGGCCGATAATCACATTTTATGACATGATCGATACTCGTTAAACCTGGCCGATCATAGGAACCGATCACAATTGATGATGTCAATGCGTGAGGGTGTACACAACGAGTGGTGACATAAATGTTTTGGCGCTGCAGTCAGTACTCGAGTTGAGGGGGATGAGGAGGACATCATCCCCCCTGAAATTAAAACAGTTAAAATCACCCCCCTTTTAAAACGAACATCCCCCCGTTCCATCCCTTGTGCTATTTTGTCAATGAATGTATAGGTCTATTGAATAAAGTACCGTGAGCGAGACGGCTGGTTTTGGGGAGTGAACAGTACATTTACAATCTTTCACAGTGTTTCTTAACTGCATCAAACTGTTCAAGGGGGAAGAATTTAGTTTGTTGTCTTTATATAGTACATTGAAAGTGGCCATATACTATCTACGCTATATGGACAAAAGTATTGGGACACATGCCCATTCCACCAACAGTGACTTTAATGACATTCAGTACTCAAGTTGACCCTAACTATAGAGCATGTGAGCAAACTATAGAGCAAAAAGGGTATACAGTTCTCCCACCATGTGCACTGTCATCAGAACAAAATATGTCTGATAAACAATAAAATTCAATATTTCCCCTGATTTGTTTTTACAACTCGACTACTGGCCGCAGTCATGTCATCGCCAGTGTGGAATTACTACGCATTTCGAGAAACAATGAAAAATTTGCTATTTGCCATTTATGTTACAAAGAAATCTCACGTGGAGGCGCATTGTCCAAAACATTTAATACAACTTTTAATTCAGTATTACTTTATCTGAAAAAAGTTAATGGTGATCAGAGAGCTTACATATCAGTTATATAAATTTGAAGCATCAAAATCGGCGTTGATATCGGCCGATCACCATGACAAAAAATCGGTACTTGGTATCGGTGGCAAAAATCCTGATCGGAGCATCCCTAGAAACTACTGACTATAATGGACTGACCATGAACTGGCTGTTTTCCTATGCTGCAAGCAAAGAGTATTTCAGGGAGGATTCATCAGTTCATCCAGATAACTTCAGCCCAAAGCTGAAAACAGTCCAACAGAACTGCCCCTCAGCTCTCTCAGGCTTTGGTTAGGAAGCCAAAGCTGCCTTATAAACAGAATAAAAAAAACATTTTATCCTAATTTTGCTTGAATTCACACCTGATCGTCTTAAATAGTCCAGAGCAGAGCTTGTAGAGAGCATCCTCTGTCCACTTAAAATGTTATTACAATTTGAAAATGTTCATTTTCAAATTTGACAAAAAAAAGTAAGCCTGAATTAGGGAAGTTAATGCAAGAAAAATGCAATACACTGATGCTACAGCTAACTTTTTTTTTTCTTCTTCTATGTGAAGAAACATGTGACTGACCTCAAACCAACTTAAGTTAAAAACAAAAAATATTTTCTTACAGCTACACGAGCATCTAATCCAGCTTGGTTTAGACAACGTTCTTCAGTGAAATGGGATGGTTGTCTCCATTAAAACCTGTCTAAACTGTAAAAAATCAAGTTCTTATAAAAATCAGCATTAATCTCAAAGCTTTTTATTTTGTTGTTACTCGAGGTCTTTCTGATCCAGGCTGGTCTTTTTTTCCCCTTTTATACCTCATTAGGAACTGAATTTTTAAAAAGTGAGACTGTCACTTCATAGCTGATCAATATTGGCCCTTCCTCGCTGTTTTTATACACTGGATAAAAATGACTATTCACAATATACAAACGTAGCCATTCACAGTGCTCTTAATTGTAACCAGATAAAATACAACTCAAAATCTTCTGAAATTCTAAAGCGTTGGAATCAACATTTTGCAAATTTAGAGGTATATAAGCTAAACTCTGAGTTTGTCAAACCTATGACTTTGCCAAGCTAGTTGCAAAAGTTTCTCTTTTTTTTGGCTTCAGACCGGTTTACACTGCAGGCACAGACCCTCAGCATTCAGACTGCCCCTTGTGTATTGGTGTGATTAAGCATTAAGATGGAAGTAGAGGGCCAAGCACAAACGCTGAAAAACAGGTATGTTCCAATTTTTGTCCATATTGTGTATACTGATGAACTGCAACAGTATTAAATTTTTTGGGCTTCAAACTGATTTTACACTGCAGGCATATACCTTCTGCCCTCACGTCTGATCAACAGTATTTCATTTTTTGGCTTCAGACTGGTTTTACACTCAAGTCTACTCATTGAGTCTTCACTGGAAGTAAGGGGCCTAGCCCAAACTCTGATATCCAGGTGTTTCCCAATGCTTTTGTCCATATTTTGTATACTGATGAATTAAGTAGACTACTGAGGGTTTGTGCCTGCAGCGTAAAACCAGTCTGAAGCCAAAAAATGAAATACTGCTGAGCAGACTGAGTGCCCAACACGTATAGAGCAAGTCATCATTTAATAACGATAGATAGATGCAAGTTTAATTGTGAGGCCCATGCAGACATCTCATCTTTACTGTTAGCTACATTAGCCAGCTAGGCTCCACAACGTTATCCTATCCGTTAGCTGGCTAGCCAAGTAGCTCAAACCAGCTAGCAGCCAAGTTTCTTCTGGTAGCTAGTTTGTCCGTTTGACACAGAAATGACGATTTAGTTTCAATTTACAATACTCGGTCTTCAAGTTAAACAAACGTCGAGAACGATGCACCTAATGGCTTTCTGATAGCTTCATAATAAAACATCAAACCGCTGATTTACTGACCATGTTGATGTTTTTCCTGCCGAGACGCCAAGAGGGGTTACTAGGGGAGGCGGGTGACGTCACGGCCCCATAGCAACAAAAAGCAGATTCGTTAACAGGGATCAGAGAAAAAGTGTTAAACACCAACAACAAACCTGTTCTTTATTTATCTCAAAGAAAAAAATATATATATTATAGCTGCAGTGATTAAAGATAGGACTTGGATGACTGTGGAGACCACTTTTATATTTAAACACACATTTAAACAAAAACTACTCTGGTAGTGGTCATTACAGAAATCCTGAGTGCCATTTTAAGCTGGCACCTTCAAACCAGCTATAAATCACCAAATCATTCATGTTTGTGAGTCTTATCTGGCAATTCAGATGACTGTGAGAACGTTGTCTTAGGTCTTGTGCCCCAGTAAGTTATTCATGTTTCTATATTTTGAGTTTCAGCATTGTGGAGAACTCCATGCATCCAACATTGTGGACAGTTTCTATTCCAGCGAGACTGTACCCCAGTGCACAATGCAAGCTCCAAACTCATGATTGGACGAGTTTGGTGTAAGAATTTAACTGGCCCACACCGAATTCCAACTCCAACACTTTTGGGATGAACTGGGACAGATTGGGAAACAGGCCTTCTCGTTCAACATAACGCCCGACCTCATGAGTGCTCTACTACAGAATGAATGGGCACCATTTCCCACGGAAACACTCCAAAATCTAGTGGAAAGCCTTCCAAGAAAAGTAGGTGTTATAGCTGCAAAGGGTGGACCAACTCTATTTTAAAGTCTATGCAGCTGAATGCAATATCATTAAAATCCCTGGTGGTGTAATGGTCATGCAGCCCAATACTTTTATATGAGGAACTGATTTTGACAGTCATACATCATGATAATCACAGAGTGAAAATGAAAAAACTGGTCCATAGTAATGAGTTGCTTCAGATTTGTTAAAACAGAGAGATTTATTCATAAAATATAGAAATGTAAAAAAAACCCGGCTCATTCAAAATCCTCTACATCAGTGTGTCAAACATCTACTAATTACAACCATGCATGCTCAACTGCAGAAATCACTGCTGGTGACCTCCCATAAGGCAAATACAGAATCACTGACTATAAAGACACAGTAAGTAGAATTATCCATTGATACCTGTTTTCAGTTACTACAAAACAGTGGTACATGTGGAATGGTGCCAGCTTGCTTGTTGACGAAGTCTGCAACCAAATGGGTTCAATGAAACGCCTTTCCTATCTGTTGTTTGGGTATTGCCTTAACAAGAGAGTATGGCTCAAATACTAAATTTACTAGTATGTGATCTACATGAATACTGTCAAACAGTGAATTAAAATATGGAAAAAGTTTACTTATTGAAACTTGACTGCCCTTTATAAAAACAATAATGTACATTCTAATAAACAAATTAGGAGCTTTATTACAAAATGCTGCATGTCCCTTTGCACAAACGTAGGATATGTGACCTTACGTGTTAAGGCAAAGACCTGGAGTGATTTATAAACACCAGCTAAGATCAGAAATTCTGTTTGTCGAAGTTTACTTGAACTATAGTTTGAGAGTATAAATACAAACATGGAAATTATAGCATTTTGGAAATGAACTCCAAAGTGTGAAATGGTAGAAATTTTTCCACATCACAAATATCAAAAGTACTTAAAGCTGGTCATGATTTTGCACTCAGTACTTGTCAAAATTGGCAAAAAAAGAGCAAAAGGCTTCAGTTATGTGGTCCATTGTAACTGTTTGTGGTACAGTTTATTTAATACTGTGTTCTATAAAATTTCTTGAGGCCGTTATAAAATGTGTGATTCTACAGTTTCTGTTTCTTCTTGGCTGGCTTAACAGATGGTAATTCTTCCTCAGAGTCCTCATCTTCATCAGACGCCTCAGACTCTTCATTATTCTCAGAAGCTGAGGAAACGGAGAGATTACACTATTAATGCAAACAGTGTTTGTTTCAAAGTATTTCTGTCATCTAAATGTATCTATCTAAAATGTGTCTTGAATTAAACTTATATAAAACAACTAGGTATTTTCCTTAAAAAAAAACCCAACAATCTCACCAACTAGATGTAATCCACTAACTGTCACTGGTCCACTTCCAGATTTCAGACGAAGCGTCACTGGTGCCATCAACTCAAATTCCCCCAAGCTTACCTGACAGAAATATTACAAAAAATCCAATCAGGAACCACAATGAAGGTTTGAGTAAATAGTGTTGTTTTTGGCGGCCTGTCTTGTTACCTTATAGACTCAAGAATACTGTACATCCGTTCCAGACACGGAAGACACTGATTGGAATTTACGACATTTATTTTGCCAACCAAACGTGTTAGAACTCAGATGTACACACAAATTTAAAGAAATAAATAACATCAATAAAAAGTGCAAATCAAATGGGTGTGTCTTTTGCCATAAACTGGTCAACGTCTTCACATTAAGGAATACCAAAATAATTTTTTATTCCTGAACAAAGAGTCTACACAACAATTTAGGATCAGCTTTTTTGGCATGGTTATGGGAAAGGCTTATCAAAATGCTCTGTGTGTGTGTGTGATCTGTCTGTGTGTGTGTGTGTCTCTCTCTCTCTCTCTCGGCCCTGAGTCCCAACACTTTTGTCCACTCTAAATAGATTTAATTCACAGTGCCTCCCAATAGACAAAAGTATTGGGACATAGCACCATTCAACTACTTAAGTCGAACATCCCGATTCTTTTTTTCTCCCATCTTTAGAATAGTTTTTATTTTGTAAATAAAACTACACACAATATAAATCAGTTCAAAATTACCATTGGAAGACAGGATACATGAAGGTTTGCAACAGGTACGGATATTTTCTTTCCTTGATGGTTCATAGCAGTCACTTCCACCACATTGTTCTCCTCTTTGGCTCCCTCGCCGAGGCAGATCTACAGAGGTGGCAGGGATTCATACTTACAACATCTGTAAAAGTAAACATTATGTCTTAAATAACACTAAGTTGAGCTCAAAACAAAGTTTCTACGCACCGTTCTGAGTTCAAGAAAATGCTCCAAATCCTCCTCCTCATCTCCTTGAAAAGTGTAGAAGGGTACTTCGGAGGACAATTCACAGCCTTGAGAATTCAAAGAAAACAAGTTCATGACACTGCATGGTCGTACACTATATGAACAAAAGTATTGGGACACCTGAACGTATAGCCAATGGAGACTTTAAAGGCACTGCATTTAAATCACTACAAAACCAAATGCCTTAATTTTACCCACTTAAAATTACCTTATATTTCCCATACAGGAAATAAATAAAAATCAAGGGGAAAAGTGCACAGATTAAGGGGTAAAATCTTAAATAACAGAAGCTCCTGATTTAACGTCATACTATTTAAGATTAAGAAGTTTCACACTCACACCTTAAAAACAATTTTAAGGTAAAATTAAGGGGTCAGTTTCAGAAATTAACTGCCACTTAATTCAAATGTTTGGAGTATTTTCAGGGGTAAATTATGGTAGGGTTAGTTTCTGTGGGAATGGATGGGGTTGAGTTCAGGGCTTTGTGCGGACCGGTCCAGTTCTTCCACACCTAACACATCCAGCCATGTCTTTATGGACCTTGCTTTGTGCACTGGGGCACGGTCATGCTGGAATAGAAAATAGCCTCCCCTAAACTATGTCCACAAAGTTGGAAGCACGGCGTTATCCAAAATATATTGGTATGCTGTAGCAATAAGACGCCCTTCATTTGGAAATAAAGGGTCTAGTCCAAACCCTGAAGAACAGGGTGTGTCCCAATACTTTTGCCCATAGTTTATCTTCTGCACTTTCTACTGATTAGGGCCAAATTAGCCTTTGTGTTGAACGTTTCAAACTCTGTTCTGGAGATTGATATTTCATGTAACCCACTACTTCAGGTCATTACGTGAGAATGATTAAAACGACACGTTATTTCAGAAAAGATGTTTCATGCCCTGCAGCAGCCCACGTGTGTTAGCCACAAAGCTAACGCTTCATAAACAAAATACGAAAACAGAAGCTGAGCTTACTAAAAACGTAGCTCTCCAGCTGTGAGCGGGCTCCTGTTCCACCGTCTGATGACTCATCCTCTAAAAATGACATAATTATATAATATTCAGTTTAACCCAAGAGAAACGAACCTAAATTATAAAGAGCACAGAGCGTCTTCAAAACATGTGACGAGAACACCATGGGCGCAGGAGTTATGACATCACCAACACTACCTTCCATACCAAGGCATTACATTTAGTTTTATTTTATTTTACTGTTAGCAATTAATCCTATTTTTATACTTGGCTCCACGTTGCGGATATGTCTTTTCTCTAAACCATCTTATTCTGAAACGACTTTTATTTTGGCTTTCTTGATTGACTTCATTAAAAGGGGGACTTTGATAAATCACTGCCCTAAGATGAAAGAATTCTCATAGCAGGAGTTATAAAGAAAAAACAGGTCATTCGTTACAGGCTCTCCTTCTTTTCTGGAGTCTGTGACTGAAAGACTGGAGTTAAACGAATAAACTACACACAGAAGAAAACTAGTCTACAGTAAAATACAGCAATATAACTAAAAAATAAATCACATACGCTACTCAGTCACAATGTTAAAAAAGATAACAACACTGACAGGGTCTTGGTCGTGAAAAGCTAATTGAATATACTTAAAATGGGCTTAACCCTACCTTAAGTGACCCCTGAAAATACAACAAACCCCTTAATTTGAATTAAGTGGCTGTTAATGTGTCAAACTGACCTCTTAATTTCACCTTAAAATGAGATTTAAGGCATGAGTGTGAAACCACTCATCTTAAAATTAAGGTGTTAATTCAGGAGGTTCTATTATTTAATTTGATCTATTTAAAGTTTTACCCCATAAACAGAACTTCCTATAATTTTAACTTCCAGTCAAATTAAGGCATCAGGTTTTGTAGTGAGAAAAGCACTAAATGCTGAAAAAGTTCATGCTGGCTGAGATAGAAATGTGTCAGAACACACAGTGCATCATAGCTTAGTGTTTATGGGGCTGCATAACTGCATGCTGGTCCCTGTCCACCACCAAAAATACTTGTAATGGGCACTTTAGGATCAGAACTGGACCGTGGAGCAGCGGAAGAATGTGGTCTGGTCTGGTGCATTTACATCATGTGCATGTCTGGGTGCATGTGTGTGGTGGTAACAGAATGCACTATGGGAGAAAATGAAGCTGACAGACACAGTGTGACGCTCTAGGCAACGTTCTGCTGGGAAACCTTGGGTCCTGGCAATCATGTGGATAGACCTTGACACGAACCACATACATAAACATTGCTGCAGGATAGTGTGTCCTGCCATGCTGCAAAAAATATTGGGGAGCGGTTAAAAGAACATGAAAAAGAGTTTAACGTTTTGATTTGGCCTCCAAATTCCCCAGACCTCAACCAATTTGAGCATTTGTGGCATGTGTTGGACAAAGTAGTGCAACAATAATACTATAATAATAATGTTGGGGGAATACTTGTCCACTTATTTAAAGTTTGTACTGAAAATAGTATGTCATATTAGGGAAAAAAGTTACAAAACTGTGCCCAACCTTCGACAAGGATACAATCTAAATCTCCCGTTAATGATCAGGATGGAGAACGTTGAATACCTAACTTCAGGCGAACTACTGTTAGTTCTGTTAGGTATTTCTTGCTGTTACACAAAATACCTCTATAACCTAAACACTAAAGTGTGTTTGATGTACACTATATTGCCAAAAGTATTGCTCATCTGCCTTTACACGAAAATGAACTTAAGTGACATCCCATTCTTAATACATAGGTTTTAATATGACGTCGGCCCACCCTTTGCAGCTTATAACAGCTTCAACCCTTCTGGGTAAGCTCTCCACAAGGTTTAGGAGTGTGTTTATGGGAATTTTTGACCATTATTTCAGAAGCACATTTGTAAGATCAGACACTGATGTTGGACAAGAAGGCCTGGCTCGCAGTCTCTGCTCTAATTCATCCCAAAGGTGTTCTATCGGGTTGAGGTCAGGACTGAGGTCAGGTGCAGGCCAGTCAAGTTCTTCCACACCAAACTCGCTCATGCTGAAGCATTCAGAGTCCTTTCACTGGATCTAAGGGGCCAAGCCCAGCTTCTGATAAACAACCCCACACCATAATCCCATTTCCACCAAACCTTCACACTTGGCACAATGCAGTCAGACAAGTACCGTTCTCCTGGCAACCACCAAACCCAGATTCGTCCCTCAGCTTGCCAGATGGAAAAGGGTGACACATCACTCCAGAGAATGCACCTCCGTTGCTCTAGAATCCAGTGGTGACGTGATTTACAACATGTAAATGAGAGCAACCCATTCTTTCACAAATTGACACCTTGCTAAAATAATGGTTGATCTCATTTTTTTTCAAATTTTTCAGGAAACACCAAAGACCTAACCAAAAAGTCTCACTCTTGACATTGGCCACTGTTCTTCAGTAGTAGAATCATATTACCTGTTCTGACTGATGGTGTCATTTTACTATGAGGAGACGATTTAGGCAAAAAAAGTAAATTTTAGCAAGGTGACGAAATGTTTGTAGAAGCGGTCTGCATACCTAAGTGCTTGAGGTTATACACCTGTTGCCATGGAAGTGATTGAAACATCTAAATTTAATTATTTTGGTGGGTGAGTGAATAGTATTTCTATCAAACTTTTATTTGTATTCATGGGGTATGTGCTACTCCTCACTGCAACATGTCAGACTACTGACGCATGGTTAGTAACCGAGAATGGATTTTTTTTCACTTTGCTTAAACACATGTTGACTTGATGTGCGTCAGAATTCATTGAAAGCCCCTAACATTGAATAAACACTAACTTACCAGTTTATGAGGTACACCTACCTTGTATCTCCACTAACCATATAGATGCATGTTGTAGTTTACAATACAGACTGTAGTTGTTTCTTTACATAATTTGTTTGCTTCCTTTATCCTGTTCACCGTGGTCAAGATCCCCACAGGAGCAACAGTGAGGCGATGTCCACAGGACACTGCAGGGTGGATTGGTGAATGGGTAAAGGTGGCTAACAATCAATGCAGAGGGAAAAAGGGAATTCTACAGTCTGTAACTGTGAACTACAAAGTGCACCTGGATGGAAATTGGAGCAGATAAAAGACAATGAGTGAAAGAACGAGTTATGTATACAATAGCCTTCCTAATGCATTAGACTGTCAGTGTATGTGGCTGTGTACTCCAAAACAGTGCCTGGTCTTGTTAAAGGGCCTGGTCTTGTTAAAGGATCATATTTTCCTTTTCAATTTCTTCAAGTTGTCATTGCTTTAGCGCGTTTAATGTTGCCACACAAACACACAGGCACTACGCTTTCTGTCTGTGCACTGCTGTGATTGGTCTTACAGATAGTTGAGCATTTTCCTGTTTCCTGCGTTTCTATGGACACAGATCTCAGTCTTATCAAAGCTTTCCCTAAAGGCTTCAACTCAGAGAATGTACTTTTTTCAGTCTGTTAATTAATCAGGTGTACTAGATAAGGGAATGAGGGGAAATTGCTAAATGTTCTTGCTGTTGGTTCCTTTACTGATTTTTTCTATAAAGTCTGCTTTAAAGACAATGTGAATCAGAAATCATGCATGTTCTTTATGTACTGTAACATTTTTCAAAGATAGAATCAGTGATGTGGTGCCTGTATGTGTGCCAAAAAGCTAGCAAAAACATTAAATTGAATATTCAGCTATTCATTATTCAACTAAATGTAATTTTATCCGATATATTAGTTTCTGCCATCTCTTAGGAGTATATTAAAACATACCCCCACACAATATACACAATAGCACAATCTCAGTAAAGTCCCCATTAATGCAAAGTCTCCTTTTTTCTAGTAAGTTTAATGTAATGCAACCATGTATAGCTTTGTTTCAAATGCGGCATTCGTTCTGTTGTCAATATTGCCATTTGCAATGCCATGAAAAGCAGTGCATTTGTATCCACTTTGTCAACAATCGGTTTAACTTCCCCTATTCATGCTAACATTATAAAGAATATGAGCTTTTAGAATGAAGCCACATACAGGGCATCCAGTTAGAACAGAGGCCTTTAAAATATATCATTCATTAAAAGACACTGACAGAAACAGCCCGTTTTAAGAGATAGAAAGACATTGGAATATGGTCATGTAACAAATGTAGGTCATGGGCCCTGTATCTGTATATTCATAGCATGTAAATAAACAAAACCTAAACCTGCCTTCATAGCAGATTTCTCCCACAATGCCTTTGTTCCCAAACCAGTTCTACAGTACCCCCTTGCCTGCACATTTGAGTGTGTTCCCTGCTCCCAACCCACACGATCCAACTAACCAGTAAATTCCCCAGCTATTCTTGAGTGGAGGTGAGTGTGTGAACACTAAAATTTGTCAAATTCTGAGCCTTAAAACATTAGATTTTTGGTCAAATCAGTCTATGAGGGGGAAAAAAAGAACATAATCTATTATTGGACCTCAACTTTGCATTTGTAAATTCTGAGTAGTAGTACTGGTTAACTAGATGTTATAAAAACTAATGAAAACCAGTGATGGGTGGTTTGGTTTTATAGTATGAGTCGGGAAAAAAAACTCAAACAAAAAAGATTTAACATACTTTACCGCAATTAATCTTAATTACATACAAACCTTACAGAAAGTAACTACATTACATATATAATCATAATTACAACCCAAAGTACTGAAATGTCTCCAACATCTTAAAAGTACTTAAAAGAACCTCACTAAATGAAGCCCTTTCAACTTGAATGTAATTTGAACTTCCAGAACTAAAGAGCAGAGCATGGTAAAGTGAAAGCCATAAGAAATAATGGCCATGCAAAGGAGAACAAGTGGAACCACAGGTTCCCTATGGATGGCCTAAGGAGAACAAGTGCCCCGTGTAACAAAAAAGTGGCATCTTATTAAACACTATAAGCATTTCTGTCAGAGCTGTAACTCGAGACTAAAAACCTCTTATCTCAGAGCACTTCTAATTTGGGAGGCAGGCTGTAAGAGAGCACATTTGTGCCAATATAACTACATACGCTCTTTATAAAAAATAATTCAATTATATAAGGTACGTGAACAAAATTACATGGCCAACAGAGCCAGAATGTATTTTCTAGTCAGATATTGCCTTATTGTCTTGTTACCATGTTACCTAGGTTTCTAAGCAACAGTATCACCTGGACATGTAACACCACTGGACCGGAATGAACTCATATTGGGAAAAAAAAAGCAAGTTTCAAATACAACCTTGAATAAATTCTTCTAGGAAACTGTAGATGTGGTGGGATTTGCTGCCATCACTCAAGCCGTGCGCCAGTCCATTTTACTGAATACTACAGTGAAACCATTATACATTCAGCTGGAGAACTGACTGGTTACCAACACGCCGTATAATGCCTTATTTATTAAGTCCATAAATTACTTTAACCCAATACCTTTATTTGTGGATGATCATCTAATCTGGTTGACTCTCGGATGTGTATAACAGGCACAATCTGTTACAGTGTAGAAACAGATCGTCTCAAAATGAGGCATTGGAAGGAGTGGGGAAATAAAAAACTCAAAGTCTGAAATACAGTGAGGAAGGCATCGGACTCTGAAAGGCATCGCTGTACAATACACAAATGCATCATCAAGATACACATGCTAATAGCTTACGCACAAAAGTTATATCCATGCATTGTTAAGAACAAGGGTCTCCACTGTGGTTTCATTTTATTTATCCCCTACCCCAATTCCAGGTCTTTTTAAAGCCATCAGTTCACACAATGGACACTTTCTCTGAGAACAACACACCTATTTTTAAGTCTGTGTGTTCATTTATGCTTTAACAATGTGTTACTGAAAAAAAGCAAAACACCAAAAAAGACAATAAAAAAAAAAGCAGGTGTTCCGCTTATAGATTACTGCTGAAAAGGCAGTGATGCTGGGGAGATAAGAGGCAAAATGTATGGAGAGACATATTTTAGATATTAAATAATGGTAGCTTCAGGATGTTTACTATGCTGTGCCTAAATGCACTCACGGGAACCTGCAGTGTACTGAATGCAAGCATTCTGCCAACCAACTGCACTCGACAGGTGTAATGGGCTAAATGGCATCTGGCCAGCTCAAGCTGTCTTGCAGACCAGAGAAGGGTCTTGCTGAAAAGGCATTACAAGCACTCACACAGTCTTGCACACCTCCTTTGATTGGCAAAGACCAGGAACTATGAGAAGCACCTTAAATTATGTGAGTGTGTTTCTGAAAAGCACACTTAGAAGTATAAAGCTACAATAGCAGGCTGCAATGGGTGCAACAAAAATTACAGACGTGTCATTGATTGTTACTTGAACAGGTGGTGAAACACTAGCCTTCCATGCCGACCACTGTAGCTTTGTACACATTTTAATAGCAGGTCTTCCGGGTCATTCCTTTTCACAAGCTCCTCCCCATTATGATGGCATCTTTGGGAAAACCCTCCATTTTAGCTACTTCAAAACAGCCAAGTTTGCCATAAAAGTCCAACATCCGTTTGTCCAGTTGCCGAACCTCACAGAAGGCACCATGGGAACCTAACAGAGAAAAGTGTAATAAGGACATTATCAGGACAATAAAGGCCCTTAAAAAGGCCATTGCCTTTAACTTTCTGTAGCAGCGAAGAGGCTTTTACCCCTTTATTGTATTTTACAATTTAGGAGCCTAACATCAGACCACTTCTGCTCTAGACTACATACATGCAGTGAAAGGACCAGACAGATGGATCTGAGGATGAGCTGAAACATTACATCACTAGTTCAAGGCTCAAACTACTCCCATCCTCCTTCTTTCCATATAAGTTCATTTACTCCCCAGAAATAGGGGAACCGGAATGAGGCAAGCAATGGCGGCTAAAGGCTATATCCTGACAGCCAAATTCTCTTCATTGTAAGATTGGGACATAAAGGCAACACAGCACCTACCGTTGGCTTTCAGTGATGAGAGGAGACATCCCATCATGCTTTTGGCTACACTGGGATCAGTGACTTTTGTGTGAATGTCCACCTTTATGAGGGAAGGGAAATTACTGAGAAACGATTCTGGCAAACCTTCCTCCTCCTCGTGGAAACTTAGCATCATTTTCTGCAAGAAAGTAACAGAAACGACCTGGTCAGACTGTTGAGCATTTGAGATGACTGGATGAATGTGGGAGATGAAAAACTGGTGCATATCTTGCCTCTGCCTCAGACAAATCCTTCTCTGAATCAGGTTTGTTATACTTTTCTTGCATGAATGGAATCCAGCTCATCTTGCATTTCTTCACAAAGGGTTTGACATCCACAGTGCCCAGGGCATAGCCACAGATTCCCTCCTCATCCTCCAAGACAAAGCCATAGTCTGGGCTGAGTGTCAGAAACCCCCCAATTAACCTATAGGAGAAATGATGTTGGCTGATTAGTACTGGAGCACGAACGCTACTCTAGATCACCCCAGAAGTATGTGATAGTGCTCTTATTACAGAGTGTGTCCTCTATATCCCTCTATGTCCTACTGGGATGTGCTTTTTTTTTTTTTTTTTACAGGGACCATCTTATACATTGAAACATTTGGACATATGGAGCATTGTGTACTGTGAATATCAAAAAACGTGCATATCAAATTATCTGCAGAAATAACATTAATAAAACTGCATTAGAAGTGCATATCACTTCCTGTGATACCTGTCTCCAATAAGGTCTGGCTCCTGGTCAGATAACGGAATCCCATCACATCCCTCTGTGTATATTTCTTTACAGATCTTGTAGACAGCAGGCTATAAATTCATACACATGCACACACATACAACCGTACAGGTGAACATACAACTACACATATTCAAAAAATCCAGAGAAGGGAAAATGCAGTGTGAAAGGACTCGTTGACAGCTCTCACTTTATATCACTGCAGCAATCTAAAGACTAACAGGTGGACCAGACTGCTGGTTCAGCAAAATGGATCAGTGGCACTGCAAATTGACCTCAAAGCACTACTTAAACTAGGACACTTCACCTGGGAATACTGGCAGCTTTAGCAACTTTTGACAGCTTTGGAGGTAATCTACCTATGGTGCATGCTGCTTCATAACCAGTAATTCAAGGTGCTGCCTGACTAGGAAGACAAAGGCTCAAACGGAACAATGATCAAATTATACTGTCTTGTTTGAATGAGATCAAATAAACGTAATCAATTTTCTTTCAGTGCCAAATACTGTTTGTCAAATGGATAGAGAGATAAACAGTTGTAACACTCACCTCATCTTTAGTAAAGTATGGTCTTATGGAATACATTTTGGAAGTGGGCATCGAGGGTGGTGGCTGGTAGAAAAGATCATTTGCCGCTTCTATTGGCAACAGTCGCTGTGGAGACCAATGCAAAAACATTCAGTACTTTCTCAACTTCAAGCACGTGACTGAGCAGCTCTTCATTCAGATGTAGACTTGTGTTTCTCTGCCCTTACTGAACCAACCTGACACTCAAGCCCAATGCTAAGCCAAATACAGGCATGAAAGTAAACAATTTACAAATGAGTTTTCCTGGCTCTGCTGGTTGATAATCAGCAAGAGCAGGCAAACAGCACAACAACGTTAAATCCCTTTTTGGGGCATTTTCTTCTGTTTTGAAAAAAGAAAAAGAAAAAAAGAAAAAAAGGGGAAATATCTGGCTGTAGGCTTGGTCTGAGAAAGGCTTAACTGGCTAAAGGAGATGCCCCTTTCCCAATATAAGTTTCGCTGCGCACTTCCTGTAGAGAAAAAAAAATGACGCAAAAACTCCATGACCAAATAATGTGTTATTATGAATCGCTTATATTCAATGTGTACCTGTGATACATATAAACACTAATCAGTTAACAGATACTTAGAATTATTCAGCAGTTACAGAAGTGATTTGTTCATGGAGCTTTTAAGCAGGCGAACTCGCAGGCGCACAGGTGAGCGCAGCAGTGCAGATGCAGGCGCAGGGGATAATTTTGTGCTTCCTGCAAAGGAATAAGGTGTCATGAAAATAAACCCTAACCATGCTGCGCAGTCGCAGGCGCTTGGGGAAAAGCCGCATCTCTTTTGGGCAGTTGCTGAAAGAAACCCAAATGAAGGCTGTGTCAGAAAAACCCATCATCCCAAACAATGGCTTTGACAGTAGTCATGCTACCCATCTTGTATCACAATTCAGCATAAAAACATCTGCTGATAAGGCATGTGTAGTTAAAGACCCATCATTTCACAATCAGCTCACCTTAAACAGACCAAACCTTAGTGTCCACCAACCATGCCAGAGACAGACAAATAAATAAATAAAAACAAACAACTTCATTTAAAGAGTTTGCTGTGAATTCAATATTGGATACCTGGAACTCTCCCGCTAGACCGCCCCTAAAGGCCCAGGGCTCTTGGTCTCCACTTAAGAACTGTGCTGAGGACTGACTACGACACCCTGTTGAGATCAGATCCAAGCGGAGAACATTACGTGAGGGGCTTTCTTCCAAATGAAGAGGAAGGGGGTATGGGGTAGTGATGTCTATTTCGAATTCAATCCATTGAAAAATAAAAGCCAATACTTTTGCACACTAAAATTAAAGAAGATATCTCAAAATGTACAAATGTGCAATGCTTCAAACGTATATTTCTTGGGCTCAAGCAGCTAAAGCTTAGATTGATAGACGACAATCTCTGATGAGAACGAAATATACAAGGCCAATTTATTACATATATACTTAAATGACATGTGCTAGCCTACAGGATGGACCCTAAAATCACTAGTCACAAGTGATTGAGGTTCGTGAGGTTTTATTTCTCATACTACTACTCATAGTTGACAAGAATAAATAGTCAACAGCATCACTTACAATGCAAAAAGAGGAACTTTCTGAAAAAAAAAGAGATTGTGTGGTAATCTGCACCTCATGATTTAATGGGATTGTGTTTACAGATTTAGCTGGTTCTGCATCACTGGCTTGCTGTTAATGAATTAAGCTTCAGCTGTTGTGGCCCCTCTGAATTCCAGACCTCATCTTGAAGTCACATTTACATCTATCTGCCTTGTCACATGACTAATGAGCACTGTTCATCAGTCCAGGAGATTTAGAGCCCGGGTTATTATACAGGGTAGAGCACGACCCTTTCTAATTGGAACAAATGTTGGATGAGTGAACCCCCTTTTCAAGAGAGCATTTTGACAAAGGTATAACTTCTACAGACATGATAAAACAACAAAAGCTCAATGACCAAGCAACACATGTAACAAGAATTTAAAAACAATTATCTGATTTATGACCCAAGTAGGACTGGAACTCCAAGTCATGTAACAAGACAAATGCAGCGTTACAATGCTCCCGTTTACATCGGATTTCATACGAGATACCTAAGTACACATCCTGTGATGACATGGCAGGACGCAGCACACATGCGCACCATCTGAGGGGAATTCAAAAATTACTCCTCACTATGCACACACAATATACTGAGAAATGCAGTTTTGGATTACTATTTCAAAGAGGCAAGGTAAAATGAGGATCTATGTCGTTTCCCTTAAGGTGGTGCTTCATGGCTGGCCAGAGCCATCTCAATTAGGCCTACTGACAGAAACAAAAACCATGTTAGAGCTGCCAGAGAAAAGAATTTGGGGTTAACAATATCTTCAACTATCGCTGCGCAAATGTGACTTCATCCGAAATGTTTCCTTTTCAAAAATATGCAATGCTTAATATCCAAAGCTAGAAAGAACACAAATAAAAGAAAGAAAAAAACCCCCCCAACATATAACCCCCCCAGCGCCACCCCAACACAAAATTGATAACGCCAGCACTGTGCATACATCGGCCACTCTCGATCCAATAGCAGTAGACACTTGTGCTGAGGATTCTTCCATCTGTACATAATGAAGGGAGAAGACAATAGAAGAGCTCGTTAGTAAGTAATTTCAGCACAACAGCAGTGAGGCGCTGACTGACTGCCATCTGCACTGCTCTGGACCAATGAACACAGGAGTTGGATAAGCTGCGAATTCAGATGTGCTGCACTAGCCCGGGTGTGCAGACACAGAGGCTGAGAGGCACACAGAGGGGACACACTCCTTTACACCACACACAGCAAGTCTCATTGTAGCAGGGCTTCCTGTAGTGTAATCTGATAGCTCTCTTTTACACAGCCTCTTACTTTATGGTGGCTTTTGTTCAGAAAAGGTTTGTACTAAATGTCTCAAAAGAGACAGATTTTTTTATCTGTAGCATATTCTGTTTTATCATCAGTTATGTGCATACAGACTGACATGTGGCTTGACCAGTTTTGGTTGCTGCCTGCTGTGTTGCTTTGTCATATAGCTGGACAGAAACCTGTGAATGAAATGTGGTTACCAAGGTAACCCAGGCCATGCTGGTGCTATAATTACTCAATCAACTTCTAAAAAACACTAGACTGAGAACAGAATCCAGTACTCTAACGATACAACAGTAGTGCCCACAAGATATATAAATTCTGAAAATTCCCAAGGGCAAGACATTTCTGGGTGGAAGATTTAGTCACAAAACAGAACATGCTCCCAAAAGGGGCTGCCTTCTTAAAACAAGTTTCATGGAGTTTCATTCTTTTTCTATAAGCCTAAATGTACATTTATCTTTCATAAAGAAGAGCGCGGACATAGTCCACACTCGTCAACGAATACTTCCAAAGCCCACAGCAGTACAGTTAGAGTAAAGCATCCACTCAGGTTCTGTGTTCCTGACTATATATTAATTTGCTCAACTAGCAAATGTGCTAGAAAGGATACAAGAAATCAAATTCACCAAGCTTTGTTAAACTGTAATCGAATGTGGGTATTATTAAGACCATCATAATGCACCAGAATAGCCTTACAAAGCCGCCTCGCTTTCCAAGCTCGCATGCGCGGCGCACTAGGGCGTAAGGGATCAACTTTCCTTCACGATCAGTCCCTTGATCGAGAGAGATGGCAGCAGGTGTTGCCGAGTTAATGCACAACGATACTGGACACACAGCAAGCAGCAGGACTCCTACTGGCTAGTTAAACCACAGTATGCCAATTACAATATGTGTCTTATATTTAGGTAGGCCCATAGAGTTTCACCAGATTTTTCCACTGACGCCCTTAAACTCACAAACAGATGGTGAACTGCCTAGCAATGAAGACAGCATTCAGTCAGTGGAGGAGAACAACGTCTACACAAACATCAAGGGAAAAAGGGAAAAATAAATCGAAATAAATCAATCACATGAAGCAATGAGGTAAACCTATCTCAATGTCTGTAAAAAATCTAATCAAATAAAGACAGGCGTGTGCAAGCTGACAATGTGTGAGAATAGACTGGATATATTTTTGCCATGTGAACAGGCGTAAAATGAAGTGATAATGTACCTGATCAAGTCTAAAAATATGCTTTGCCATCTGTTGAAAAATGCAGGGTAGGGGCTGGAATTCTTACAGATGTTGCAATGTGAGATGATAGGACATCCAACTTACTTGATAAAAATAACACCTTTAATATGTAATTGCAGGTTTAAATAGTTTATCTTGTTGGGAAATGAACATCCCAGTACTCATTTGGACTGTTCCTTTATGTGTATTTAATAAGGTGTGTAATGAACAAACAAATAAATAAACCCCCCCAAAATGCAGTGATGACGAACAGAGCCACACCTACCTAACCACTGGACAAATGATTTGATCATTGAGATGATACTCTTTATATCCCAGATATAGGGATATAGGTCATACAGAATGGTCCTGTTGGCAGAGTTGGAGAGTCTGGTGAACATTTGCATGACGGAGCAACACATCTCCTCAAAATTCTCTGCTCTGGATTGCCATTCAGTCACCTGACAGAGACACAAACCCTTTAAATCACAATGTACACGGTTACAAAAATGGCAAGCAGGTTGTGCCAGAATAACACCCTATTTCTTACTTTAAAAGCACCACCAAGTGGTAAGGAAAGACACTGCATTTCCTCCATTTTGATGCACTACAGTCAGTCCATGCTTTGGCTGTCTTTCAATACTTGATTTAACATGCCCTCCTTGACAACCCTTATAATTTCTGCTGCCATCTTTGCTGTTCCATTACTTCAACAACACTTTAGTTTAAGGTAAACTTGTGAAATCAAAACTGTTCATCCCAAAAGTGCATGAACTGTATATGTATCACAATACATATTTTGTTGTCTTGTGAACAACGCAACATGTGTCACAGTACAATTACTAGGGCTATTTTTTTAGGCAAAGGCCTATGAAGGAATATATTTCAAGTGGAGCAGCATTACAATGTAACTGAGTATTTCTGTTTGTTTTTTTTATTAATATAAAACTGCTTCTTGTCAATATTGAGACTACTTTCCAAGACATCTGTAACATATTCTGTTTAAGTAATATTCATTCAAAAACAACTTAAAATTCAACCTGGTAAAAAGAACAGCAGTTGTTTCCAAACTTGGTCTTGGAAAGCCTATGTCGCACCCTTTGTAGTATTTGTTTCTTCTTGAATACATACTATAACTCAACCCATTGGGTTTTTATTAATAATTTGTATTAAAGGAAGGTAAAAATGTGCACAGCATGAGTGCTTCAGAACCAGGAGTGGCAACCAAGAAGCACGTAATGTAATGATACACTATTTGAAAATATAGCCCTCTGTCATATTTCTAACCTTTCTAACCGTTTTTTATTTAATTACTCTTAACTTTTGTTCAATGTGTTTCCCTCAATATATTACTTTCAGCATTTGGGTGTTTACATTTGAGCAATAAATGCAAACCTACCCTTCAACATATCCTCGCTGCAATTCTAAGTATTATATAATGTTATACAGCTATCTTTGTACCTATCTTGTGCAATCATTTCCACATTATGCATATTACATTATAAATCATTCAGCAAATGAATGCAATCCTAAAGGTGAAAAACAACTAAGTATTGTGTGATTATCATGTCATGAAATTTGAAATGATATGCATCGTGTCTGATACCATTTACTGCTTAGTGGACAGGGCAAATGACTTAAGTCTGTTAAGCAAACTAAAGAAAGTTTTTAACTTTAATTGGGTCATTCAGTCTCCACAACTGACCTTCTCAGAATCCTCGCATTTGGAATTTACGCTGACAATGCTGCTGTTGGCTCTGAGCCAGTTGAACTCCTTGAGCATCTGCACTGCCTTGGGGCCATGTTCATAAGGAAGGTAGAAAAGTTCTGCCAACAGGGTCAGATCCTCTAGTGTGAGTGCCTCAGTTGTATACAGCGGTTTCTCGTTAGGTCCTGGAACAAAAACTTCCTTATTGAGCTGTTCATCTGTCTGCATAGGTGCAACATCACTGATTGAGTCCTCCTGAATGGACATCTCAGGAGACTTTGACTCTGTTAAGCTCTCCTTATCGGTGTCCATTGGTTTGAGGTCCTCGCTCATTGTAGCCTTCACAATCTTTGTGAGAATCTGGTTCACATTCTTTGCATCCTCCACCTCATATTGTTTCTCCAGCACCATCTCCATGGGCTCCTCATCAGACTCTTTTTTCTCCACCTCCACCTCCACCTCTACCTCAACCTCATCCTCCTCTTTGTGCAGTGTGTGTGGCTCTTCGTTGAGAGGAGCAGCAGGACTCATGATGGGTTGCTGGAACACTGTGGTAACTGTAGTGGAGGAACCTAAAGTGGGGGCAGTCAGTGAAGGAACATCATTGGAGGAGCTGTTCCCTCCGCTGTGAGCGACCTGACGACCTGCCAAAACAGAAACGGTAGGCAAACAGAGACAAACGCCTTATTATAGACTCACACTGTTCGTAAAACATGCAATACTAACTCTTTCCTGCCCAAATTACTTTATACCCATTTCCTGCCCAAATTACTTTATACTCTGTGCAGCAAAGTTGATAGCACAATGTGGGCTACCACATGACTACTTAATGTTTTTAAAGATCATGCACCCATGTAAAAAATTTTTTTACTTTTACGTATTTAACATTTTGCTATCCTTGGGCGATCACTAATCATGGCAATTTATTATGGGCTGTGTAACATAACATGAACAAGGGCAGTTACTGTTGTATTGATGAGGCACTCCAAACTCTGTGAGCCACTCGGTCAAGGCCAGCTTGAGGGCAATCTGTGGGCTGTAGAGAATGTCTGTCTCCAGCTCCTCATCACTACCCTCGTTCTCTAGCTTTATCTGAATGGACACTGTGCTGTCTTCACTATCCGCTGAGAAAACAGGAGAAATTTTGTTTTAATTTTAGTCAAATCAATGAATTTGCATACTTATAAGACTCAAATTTGTTACCAACAGCATTTCATCACTTAAGCTTTTCAAAAGCAATCATTCACTTTTCACCATTATACAATGAGAATGATATAAAGAAGACTAATATACTTTTTTGCAAACAGTAATTGTGTTTGGTTAAAGGGCTGCTTTTATTCCGTGACCTAAAAACATGGATTTTAACTGGGAACAGGCTAACCTGTTAATAGATATGAATCATAGCTAATTTTATTAGAAGGAGGCACAATATAATACAGACAGAATTCTGTGCATTGTGAATTTATACAGATCTTCTAAAATTGAATTTTACACCAAGCTATGCTGATGATTGCAGAGAAAAACTGGTTAGAGGGATACTTACTCATAACAACATCCTTTCTCACGCCATTCATGTTTGATTTATACCATGTGGCTAATGTGTGAATGGCCACAAAGTTAGACTCAAATTCACAGTTGGGGTTGGTGAGGACTCCCTTTAACCGAGGAATAAGCTCCGTGGACCTTCCTTTATATGGGCCCAGAAACAGCCGTTTCTGATCATAGTCATTGGCATGAATATTATCCCAGATGACTGGAGATCTTCTCAGAATCTTTGCAACCTCTTCAATAGACTCTACTGTAATGTCTTTAGAAACCACTTTTGGACCTTAAAAATAAAACACTGCTGTTAGCACCCAAAATTTGCAAGTAAAGTAGTTCTTAAGTACACAGACATTTTAGTGACTATTTACCTGTCCACAAAATTTCAATGCCAGGCAGTAGCTTTTCACCAATTGTACGCAGGTAAGGTGACTGGGCTACGTTTGGGTAGCAAAAGGTTCCACAGTATTCTGAAAAGGACAAGGCAAAAAATTTGAACAAACAGAATTTTGGCAACAACCAAGCTTAATGTACAGAGGGAGTCATAAAGAAAATATGACTTACCTGTGGGGCAAAACAAAAAGGTTTCAGGTTCTCCCAAATACTGGTAGATCTCATTAGTGATAGACACTTGTGCATGTGCGAATGAGCTGAACACTTCTTTGTCTGCAGGACACATGTTGTGATCAATGTCATCGAAGAGTAAAGCAAAGGACTTGCATCCAAAATGAGAGACCTGCAGTAAAAATAAAATGAATGAGTCAATGAATCATGAAATCATTTCTATACTATGGATGATATGCAGTATTCTGAAACCGTTTAAAGTTGAATCTTTACTTGGTCCAGCTTCCTTTTCAATGTAGAGACCTCCTTCTGATTTGAGAATGTTATATCCAGACCAGGGGAGATTGCATAGATGAACTCAATTCCATGTTCTTTTGCAGCACTGATCAAAGTCATGAGTTGTTCTATGAAAGTGATAAGGTACAAGTGACAACACATGTTAAATAAATGTCAGCAACACAATACAAAAGGTTTCTGGCAAACACATTAGTTTGAGAATGGACATTCACCTGCTTCTTCAACAGAGTACATCTCTCTCCAAAACATTCTGTGTTTGTAGTCATCTTTTGGTGCATACAAGTATGTGTTCAATCCCCATTTCTGTTGTCTAGAAGAAAAAAAGGAAGTGGAAGGCTTGTTCACATCACTGTCATTACTATGCACTTCTATCATAACACTCCACCATACTACAGCAGAAAAAACAGTACCTTCTAAACAGCTCTTTTCTTTGTTCCATCGTCCATGGTCGACCATAGAAGCCTGACAAACAAAAGAAGGCAAACTATGAGTTTCACACTCAGCACACATACCTCACTCACTCACTCACACACTCACTCACTCACTCACTCACACACTCACACACTCACACACACACCCCACAAACGGGACATACTTCAGCCTCACCGGCAGAAACATTTCACAGTTCTCCAAAGGGCAACGTTCATGTATGAACAACTAATAGCCTAAAATGACCGCGCGTCGTTTCTGAAAGACTTTTTAAAGAAATAAGGCACGGGGAAGAACATTACATTAGGTTCCAAAAAGTAGGTCATACGGATTTGTCATCAATTTCCTTACAGTGACTGAACAGCAAATTTTGTATAGCTCTAATATAGATATGCATAGCTCAAACGTTACACAAAACACACAATAACAACTATATGACACATTTATGCAATGAACTCACCCTCTACGACCCCACTTATGAATTTTCTCCGGCCTGTTCTCTCGACCACGATACTGTGTTCCTCAACAGAATTCTGCACCTCAACGACGGGATCATTTCCTCCGGTGATCGGGTCGCTCTCGGACTGAGATGTTTCGGCAATTTTGTCTTTTTGTACCATTTTTCAGGAGCTCTATACGACAGGGCAACTTTTTCTGTTTGTTATTTCTACGTTACAGCTAGAGCTCAATCTTCCCCGCCCTAACTAAACAAGCTACTACTGTATCAGCCACACAGGTTAGAAGGCCATCCCTGAGACTAACTGTAGCTATTTTAAAGAATAATGACTAGGATGTCACGAACAGTGAGTCTGTGTGGGTTCAGCCTTTTCTATAGTCTGATATTCTCAACGCCAGAGCTACCAACCTCTGCTAGCCAAGCAAAATGGCATTAACGGTTTTCTCCACTAGACGAGTGTGTCGACGTCCCACTGCAAGCTGCACATTTCGCGACAAACGTGGCTGCATCAACTACCAGGTTTTCCTGAACAGTATTTCTAACAACGACAATTAAACACGGCCGCAACCTGCAACATTTAACATCGAGTCCATCAACACCTACTACGATCTAATTTTTCTCTTCCTGTTTACACTCACTGCGCAGACTCACTAAACTGGTTTGAGCCGGTCTGAGCCAGTCAAAAACCTGAACCTGCACCAAAGACTCCGACAGAGTGGCGAGATAACACACTCACTGCTCACACCCAGGAAAACTGACAGTAACGTGGCTCCCTATAGTCACACATGAATACAGCACAGCGCGCTGTGTGAACAATGTGAAATTCTTTCTATGCGTTCAGTCCATTTAACCCATTCACCAAACGAATCAGCGCCCAGAGAGCAGTGTATGCCGATGGTACCTTGCTCAAAGGTACCTAGGTGGTGCCACTAGCAGTCCTGGGATTCAAACCCACAACCTTCGGATCGCAGGGGCAATTCCCTAAGCACTGGTCCACCAGTTGAAATACTGGCAATTCATTTGTCATTAGTTGTCTAGTTCTCAGATTAAATCATGACTGCACTGTAAATCCCCCAAAACTACAAACCAACATAAACATGTAAATGAACCAGAACCCATTTCCTGAATAATGTTTGGTTAATGTAAGACAATATTTATCATATTCACAATATATTTATTGCTGTCTGTTCTGCATGTTTGCACACACATCTCTCTGCTGCTAGAATACAGTACACCTCAGCAACTGAAATAAGCAGAAATACAAAAAAAGTTAGATCTTTAAAACAAGTTTAAAAACTCAAATATTGATCTGAAAAGACTCACAATCAATATTCCACTGTGTAAATCCCCGAAAACTATAAACCAACATATGCATATAAATGAAGAAGACTCTATTTCCCGAAGTGTTCGGTTAATGTAGGACAATCATATCTTTCATATATGTCCTGCATTTCTACTAATCTAGATTGTAGTTATTCCGACAGTACTAAATGTTGCTGTGTCCGACTGTACTGTTGCTCGTTTTGTCTTTCGTTCTGTCTGCACGAGTGGTCTTCTGTTCTGTTCGTGTATTGCTCCGTGGTCTTGGAGGCACTTTAACTGTGTACTGTATGTATGGATAAAATGACTAGGAGCTACCACGAGTTGCACATCTCCCGCCTGGAATATCTCTGCTAATACAAGAAAGCTTAAAGGTCTCAAATGGAGGATCTAGATGGGAAAGGTGCAGCTCAGGTTGCTTTTGGAAATATTAGATGTGTCTGATATTTCACTTGTGAATTTTTTTTTTTGTATCGACAAAGGCTAATATATTCCAGAAATAAATGTAATATTTCCTAGCCAGACCTGTTTACTCTATAAAAGGGCGGTACCTACATTTTAGCGGCACGGTTTAAATAAAAAATGAATTGTCCTTCCATTACTTCTTTTTCCTTGTAATGTTAATTAAAAGTTCTACTGATTTTTTTTTAATTGCATAACTTAATCGTTAAAGATGTAAAAATAATTAATCATGCTTTGGAGTGAAATATGCAGTTCTATAAAAACCTGCCAGGTCAGATACTGGCTTTGGCTCCGCTGTAAGGGAAGCCGTCTCTCCCTGATAGAGATTTAAAAGATTACATATTAGGAATTGTGGTTTTCCTTTTCAATACCATACCAAGTAAAACACAGGCTAACATCTCACACTTCACTTTTTTGCTTTTAAGACTTAAGAATTCAATATTTTATGCAAAAATACAGAATATTCTTAAGGGTCCTCACACTTTCAAGCACCGTGCTTTATGAAGTATCCATTTTCTCAAATGCGAACACTGAACAGTATGAAATTGTTTTCTGCGTTTAACCTATTCAGAAAGTGAAGCAGCATGCAGCCAGGAACACAAAGCCCAGGGAACAGCGTGTGGACTGTCTTGCTCAAGGGTACCAGTGGTGCCACTCACATTCCTGAGATTCAGACCCACAGCCTTCTGATTGCAGGGGCAATGCCCTAACCACTAGGTCACTAGCTACCCCGTCATTTTCTCTTATATCCGTTTCATCCTACGCTTAGTGAAAAGGTTCAGGGTTCACACATACCTTGAAGACTGGCTTTACCCACTGAAGCCTTATTACCTGAATTGGAATGCACAACAACGGACACAATTTTTCAGGGTTTATTTGTGTTGAAATACATTTTCAGCAATGTAAATATAGCCCACCAGCACTGAGCTTGTTCAACTAAATTATTCAGTCCTTAAAATGTAATAAACATTTTAGATCAAGCACTTAAATAAATTCTTCCTTTAAAAAAATCTTTCCGTGACATTATTTTATCGTATTCCGTTTTTTTTCTTCTTTTACTTTTTCATACAAATCTTCACTTCAATAGAAGGTGTAAGCTTGCAAAGAAACAAACAAAACCATAAATGGGAAAAGAAAAAACAACCAAAAATAACAGTGAATGGCAGCATTGGAAGGCATGTGCGTCACCCTGTTGCACTGAGGTAATTCATAATCTCTCCTCCGTGTCCTTGTTGCTCAGTGTTACCTTTTCAAGTTCCTCTGAGCCTGCTTAAGTAAAGTGTCAAAGTCTAGTGCATCAACCCTGGGCCTTGCAGGAGCTGGGTCGTAATCTTGATTTGAATCTGCAAGAGGACAGGAGACTGGTTGTAAGGATGAGAAAATTCCATGTGAAGTTTACAGCTGGATAGTAATCATTGCATCAGAAAAATGGTAATGCCTTTTTTGGTGAGATTTCTCATAATAGAAATCTCACCAAAGGATGCACCATGACATTGGAATAACTTTTTTATTTTAGATATTTCCCCTAAATATATTACCGGCAAGGAACAAATATTTAGATATACAGTAATCCCCCAGTTTTCCGTGGTTCAGTCCAACGTGAACTGAACCAGAACCGAACTCCCCACAATAATGTGGAAACTACAAAACATCCACCATTTTCCTTTTTTGTGCATATATATATTTTTTAAATATATAATATATTTTTGTATCAAATATAAACATCAATTCAGCTACATCTCCATATAAAATATAACTACAGAAAGTGCATCTTGAAATGGTAAAATACAGTTGAACTTAGAGGAGGGAGGTTTGAAAGTAGCCAATCTGAGAACGTGAAAGAGTGGGAGAGGTTTAAATACGGGCAATCCACACGCTCCGGAAAAGTCCCGGTGCGTGGCCATTCTGGAGAAGTCCCAACCGCCACGCACCGGTGGTCATTCGGGACTTTTCTGGAGTGTGCAGATTGCCCCTGTATGCATTTCAAATTGTCCTTTTTTCTTAGAACCGAACTTATTTGGGCAAAAACCCAGCAAATTCGTGGAAGCAGTAGCTATGATATTTTATTTCGTGCCAATATATAGTTCATGTATTTTTGTGCCATTATTAATACAATACAACTTGCAGCTGGATGAACATTAAATTACTGAACTGTAAAAATGAGTGATTACTCCTACATTTGACTATTTTTATAATAATGCATTAAATTACTGTATTTACCCTACTAATACAAAAGGAAACGACAGCGGCAGGTGCTCTTAGAGCGTAACTGTATAGTTTAAACATTTTATTTATTATATACACCCACACACACCTTGAGTTCCAAAGAAGTGTGTCTCATCTTTTGTCCGACTCACCTAGATCAGCGTAACTGGACCTGCAAAACTGTCTCCTGCCTCCAAAGCACAGATCAAATGGAAGCTCATTCGGCTGTCGCAGCCTGCTACCATTCTCGATCGCATTAAATGCATCCTTGGTGTTGTAGTACGTCACAAAGCCATAGTTGTCTCTGCAATATTAGGTTAATCACAACAAAGTTATAAGGAAAAAAAACAAATGCATTTCATAAAATGTGACCCAATCTGCTGTAATGAGTCGGAAGTCGTGTTCTATTTGAGATACGGGCTGATTATGTTGAAAAACACCAAAAATGTCGATTTTTCTTTTTTGGTATTATATCAAAAAAGGTCTTCTAAATTAATCTCTCCAAGTTTCATTATAGATAAACTAGCCATTTAAGTACATTTTTGCAGTTATTTCTGAGTCTCAAATCTTATTTCTGAGTCTCAAATCTTACAAAAGAACTTCCAAATACGTGCCGTTTTCGCCTATCCTCTGAAACGTCACGATCTCAGCTGTCCAAGTATGGTGTTAAAACGTCAATCCCTGATCTTTTTAAACCCATCAAAATGCTTAAATCATGTACACGAAACCTTTTCAGTTGCCAATAGGAAGCCCTGTTCACAGCCTTGTGTCCGTCCACCCCTCGACAGATTAGCAGTGTTCTCTGTAGCCTAATGCTTGCGTTTTTTTCCAGAATATATTTCCTCACAAAGATCGGGTTTAACATTTGTATGTGGGTTCAACATCATCGAAGTTGTTTAGAGTGAAGTGTGATTGCTGTTTGGTATAATGTTGTTGTCAAAATAATGTAAAATAGCTAAAGCTTAAACTCAGTAGACGTCTCCAGTTTGCGATCTGCTGCTGCCAGCAAGACTGAATCAAGTTGGTCAATGAGTTCTTTGGCTCTAGTGATGTGTCTTCAGTCTGATTTAAAGTATTTTTCTAAGTATCTAAGTGCCTGTAGTAAAATTTTGTTGTTGAATACTGGGTGCATCTCTGAGTGCTACGGATTGTTAAAGACATCAACAAAAAACTGAAACTTTAAATGCGATTTTCTCTGTTTTTCAGTTGGAAAATGGTGCTGCGCTACCATCATTCAAACGATTGTAACTCGACAACTGTTTAAGATACAGCTTTGACCAAGACATCATTTTAAAGTTTATTTTCTCAATTTTGAATTTTGGGTCACTGCGACTCATTTTGTCAGATCAGGTCACAAATAATATTGGGAAGGGGAAGAAAAAAAAAAAAAATGTCCTTACCCTTTCTCCCTAAAGTGCACAGTGCAATCCTCTATCTCTCCAAAATATGAAAAGCGCTCTCTCAGCTCCTTACGGGTCATACCTCCATGAATGCGTCCAACATAAACTACTCTCCGCTCCTCCTGATATCAGCATGAAACAATTCTTATTACACATATATTCCGTATTCAAATTATGTTCCAGTACAAGAAAAGCAACCTGCTATAATTAGAATCAAGCATATACTTACAATAGCTTTTTCCTTGTAGTTTCTGGTTTCATCATTATGATCTCTTGAATAATAGTGATAGTTAGCTCTCTGGCTAGGACTACCAGAGAAAGAGAAAAAGAGGTCAGCAAGTCTGTGTTGGGTCTTCTTTTATTTCACAAAACTGTACTTTAGAGCAAAAGTCAAAGCATAACGCATGAACTGAAATCCTGATGGTCATAGAGTCTCATCGGTAGTGCTGGGCGGTATACCGGTTCATAGCAAAAACTCTTTTTTATTACTATGAAATCATTTTTCTTATACCACAGAACCGGTTTAAATAGCTCAAAGAACGTGTGGAAATTGGCACAGCTGTAAACTGTTTATGCACCGCTAGGGGAAGGGAACAGTTTGTTGAACAAGCGCCGTGTGAGTTGCGATATGTCAGATAAACAGCGAGTGGATTATAGGGCGTAAAATAGTACTTTTTGGGCAGTGCGTTTCTGTGCAATTTCTTATTTTTTGTTTTTTTGGGCATGCAATTTCTCAAAAATACTTTCATATACAGTAAATTATTATACCTATACTTATATTTTAGTTTGAGGTCATCTGATTCTGACGATATGTGTATGATTCTGCACATCAGTGGGACCAAACTAAGTGCTAAATAATCCCAAAAGTACTTTTATTTCAGCATTACGAAGAAACATGCATGTGTTTAACCTTTAGCAGTTGGCTTTAGCCAGACAGAGTGAATACATTAGAAAAAAATATTTTAGCCAAGTAATAATTTTGAGATTTATATAACTTTTACCAGACACAGGAACTCAAGGATGATGTTTGAAGCTTTGTGATTCACAAAAAACAGTGAATTGTTTTGCTGTGCGACGACCATTTATGAAAGATTTGTGCAGCTGAAGTGCTGATACCGTCCTATATACACCATGAAACCAGTATCATTTTGAAAAATACCGTGATAAAAAAATTTAGGACACACCAGCCAGCTCTACTCATCTATATTTATATATAGTATATTTAAATATCAGTTTTACTATGAGAAGTAATTCAAGTAAACATTCAGCAGCCATTCAAGCCTTCGATGAAATCGACAACCTTTTTCCATGCACTGTGGGACCTCACCTGTGACCCGAGTTGCGTTGCTGATAACGTCGAGCAGGAGAGCGAGACCGGGAACGAGACCGGGATCTGGACCGGCTGCGGCTCCAGGACCCAGAGCATGAGCTGGAATAGGAGTATCTGCGCCGGCGGGGAGGCGTAAGTGACCGGGAACAGGAACGGGAGCGTGAACGGTACCTAGAAGGAGACCTGGAACTGCTGCGAGAGCAGCCAGACCTGTACCTGTGTGAACAGAGAAACCCAAATCAAATGCAAAGTGGATATTTTTCGCTTGGCATGTCATTATTCCAAACATGAGACCAACTTAACTGTTACTAAATAATATGAACTACTACATAATGGAACATGGCTAACCTTTTCCTAGCTGGTGAACGCGAGCGTGACCTGGAGGACTCAGAGCTGCTGGATCTGGATCCAGAGCTGCTACATAATCGAGTTCTGTATGTTCTCTGGGAGCGGCCCCTCTTGAGATGGTATGAATTAGACGAATGCTCAGAGTATCCTTGGAATTTGTGGTGTCTGTTGCCATCTTCATCCTGCAGGGAGCTCTTAGAATCCATTCTATCTGGAGAAGACTCCGGAGTCATGACAGGGTTGGTCAAGGGCTCCTTTTTTGATTTTTGCTCACATGGAGAAGGTTGACTGGCTTTAAGGTTTTTCTGGAAGTTTTCTGCAGCAGCAGGGGTTGGACTCCATTTGGAGTCCTGCTGCTGGGGTGCTTTGCAGTCAGAGGGTAACTGGATTGACTTGATAATGATACTTGATTGTTGTTTGATGTTGAAGCGATTGCAAAGCTCTTTCTGGGAGGCTTCGTTAGGAAGAAGGCAGTAATCATGGTCTATGGAAAATGGCTTGGTCGGCCCGAGGGTAATCGAGGCCTGAGGCCTACTGTTTGACTTGACTGTAGAAATGGGCCTGGGCTCTATTTGAATGGCCTTGGTTAGAGCTGGTTTGGGCACTTCAGGCGTCTTTGGTTTAGCTAATAATGCAACTGGTGCTAAGGGCTTCCACATCTGGTGAGGAGGTGTGGCTGGTGGAGTAAGGCCTATGTAACAAGACAGATGGGACAGAGGTGAATAGACTGGATATGATCATACAATTCCTTTACCCAAGTAAGAGCGTTGTTAGTAAAAACAAGTGCTCTTTCAAACACAGCCTAATATAATTCACCCAACCTAGGAAACAACTATGACTTAGTTTCGCAACGTTTTAGCAATATTAATAAAGCCAGTTCAACCAAAAGGAACAGACAAAATAACATGGCAGAGACTTCTTGAACACAGACTTGTTAAAGTTTGAATATTTTAAGTCTGAGGTAAAACACTACAAAAGGTTAAAATATTTGAGAATTTCTGTAGAGTTTTGCTACCTGCAGTGCTACCCAGGTCAGGACTGGACGCTTTCCTGATGGTCTTGGTCTCTGCCTGCAGTGCCACACTGCAAAATAAGCCATATGTAAACACAATCATAAAACCAAGTACAAACCATAGTTATAGTGAGTCATTTGTTCCTAAATGTAGCCTATTTTAGAGAATGGACAGAATTCCTCCCCCAATGTCATCCACCTCTGAGGCAGCCATTTCTTTTGGCTAGTCTTTTCTCGGTAGGTCCTGGTAAAAGTCAAATACGCCCACTCACAGTGTGGGTTTGGCATCAGAGCAGCTCTAGGGCTGTAGGGTAACTCCTGTACTCCATCCTGAACTGAACATACTCACCTGGAGTTTCCTACAGCGGCTGCTCTACCACAGACCTCCGGAAGACTCTCCTCCTCTTTGGCTGGAATGAAAATGGAAGTTGGTAAATGTCCAGGGTCAGAACAGGATGAACCAAGCTGCCTACTCTCTGTGGCCAGTGACTTTTACTCACACACCAAGTATAACGAATGGCATGTAAGGGCTCATTAAGCACAGCGCATATCAATCCATCAGATTCATTAAACTGATTTAAAGACATCTCAGACAGCATGCTAGTACTGCAACAAATGTTCTGCACAGCTCAGACTGTATATATTTTTTTAAAATAAGATTTTTTATTTTCCATTAATATTGTACATGGTTGACATTGGCACTCTACATGCCAGTCAGCAAGC
Source organism: Brachypetersius gabonensis (assembly GCA_037577145.1). NCBI lineage: Eukaryota > Metazoa > Chordata > Actinopteri > Characiformes > Alestidae > Brachypetersius > Brachypetersius gabonensis. The sequence continues at coordinate 10,698,232 of JBBJLR010000153.1, forward strand.
AAGCATGCAATCACACTCGCGCACACGTCATCTCATGGACTGGCATATCCGCCCAGACAAAGAACGCAAACTCAGAGTTAAAATGAATTTGCAAACAGGGCAGAATTCCAGCAGCTCAGCAAGCATGAGGACACAGCAGCTGTTTCAGCTACACTAGAGGTTAATTTAAAGGGGAAGTCCATTCCTTACAACCATGCCACACCCTCCCTTGAGGGAGCCAAGAGACATAAAAAGCAGAAGCAGCTTCTTTTGACAGAGACCTACAAATAACCACTCAACAGCAGCTACTCTAGAAACGAATGCCCACTTGCCTATGCATTAGACACTATTTAAATTTACACTGTTTTTTTGACAGGTATCGCACACTTGGAGTAACAAAATGTGGAATGACTGACTTCACAGAAATATATATATATAAACAAATTACACTACGTACGCAGTGTAGTCTCTTCAAACTGCTCCAAGAGACTGGTGAGGTCAGCAGCTTCAATACCTGAAAAATGGGAGGGGCAACAATAAATATGTCAAGAAACTCACTTTAATGTGACAGTGATTACTATTATTTAAAACATTACTCACCAATTTCACTAGTAAAAGACTCCACCAGCTCTGCTGTTGGGTTCTTTGCTTTCGCAATGGGAGCAGATGCCATCCTCATCTGCTCTGCCAGCTTCACTATTCTGGCCTGAATTGGAGCGGATGTGAAAGGCTGAGCCGCTATGGGTGCAACATGACGTTGGGAGCCCATAGTAGGCCTAGAAGTATTGACTGGCAGGGTAGGCTTTGCTGGCTCAGGCACAGTAGATCCCACAGCCTGTTCAGCTACTTTCTTCAGAGGCACAGCAGCATTAGGCTTATTTACAGGAACATTCAAAGTTTGAACATTTGTAGTGGTTCTAGTGGTGATTTCAGCCATTGCCTGAGACTTAGAAATATCCTGGATCTTAGAAGGGAGGGCTGATGGGATCACCTGATTCGAAGTGTAGGAGCTATCTTGTAAACACTTTGCGGGACCGGCTGCATGGAGGCTCCTGGGAGCTTCATTTGTAGTGGCAACCGGTAGTGATTCAGGAATTTCAAGTGGTGTCTGCTTAGCTGCTGGAGAAACCTTATTGGAAATAGTGTTCTGTGGCTTATCAGTAAAACTTGGTAGTTCCCGAGAGTTAGGCTGTACTAAGGGTTTTGTGGAAGTGGCAAAACTTTCGGTAAATTTAGAGGGTGGTGGAGGAACTGATTTTGGATGCTCTGGCTTTCTAGAGGTGGTCAGCATTGATGCTGGCGGAACTAACAAGGCCTCAGGAGTTGGGGGTGCTGCAGGGCCTCTTGGTTGCCATGCTGGCATGATTTCAGGGACAGGCTCTTTCTTTGCAAAACTGGAAGCCGCACACCGTGGGTCTCTGGGATTGGGGTCAGGCAGGCAGGGGATTGGAGGAAGTTCTCTAGGTGGCTCCATCAGTGAGGGCCATTTAGTGCTGTTGTCCCCCGTCTTCTCTGAGGGTGATGGTTTCTTGTACTGACGAAGACGCCGGTACTCTTGTAAACTGAGTGATTTGGGCTTGGGTTCACTTGTTTGACTCATTGTAGGCTCCTCCTTTGAGGACATATCTTCTCTACATTCTTCAAGAGATAATGAAGCAGGACTTAGTTGGTCCTCAGTGACAGGCAACGGTTTAGATTCTATGATTTTAGCAGACGTGTCACTGGGTGGGACGTGAGGACCGGTGGGTGTGGTGGTTAATAAAGTGGAGGAAGAACTCTCCTTTGCACCTTGTACAGTCATCTTCACCTCGGATGAATTTTCAACCTTGCACATCTCCAGCTGAGCTAGAGTTGAGACTGGTGCAAATGTCACCTTTTTCTTCTTCTTGTGCTCCTTCTGAAGCATCTTGATGGGCTCTTCTACCTTTTTGGAGGATGCACTCCTTAACACCCTTGCTTCACCAGGTAGGACTTCTTCAGTTTTTCGTTTCTTTTTTCTTTTTGAAGGACATTTTTTAGAAGACTCCTTCTTAGATTGTTTAATTACAGCATTCTCTGTATTTTCATTCCTGGTTGGTGAAACTTCCGAGGAGTGGGCCTCCTCCTCTGAGGGGACTTCTGGCTCAGGTTTGGCTTTTTCTGGGACGTTTTCAGGGACTGTCTGTTCTCCATCTAAGGGATCTCTGCAGGGCAGAGAGAGAGGGATGTTCAGATCTGGGATAGCCAGAATGGGCTCTCCATGTTCCCCATTATCCACCACCTCCAGAACAATCCCTCCTTCAGGCAGTAGTTGCTCTTGTCCTTCCACACAAACAGTCATGGAGCACGGGTGCATGTGCTTGACCAGCTCACTGAGAGAAACAGGCACACTCTCTCCGTCCTGCTCCAGAAGTACGGGAAGGCACCAGTCTAATTCATCCAATGAGGATGCATCCAAATCTTGCATGAGCACCAAAGAACCATCTTCCTCAGAAGAACATGTCTGCAGAGATCCATTAGGTGTAAAAGGAAGTGTCTGTATGTGCACATAAATATCAAATGCAACTTCAATACTTAGCTTTGACATTAAGCAGCATAAGGAATGTTCATGTATTAACTACCATTAAAAAGAAAAAAAAAAAAAAAAGATTTCATACCTTTCCAGGAAACCTCCTAGACCTAAACACAGCCTCTTTTTCTGGAGGGGAGTGTGAGAGGCTTAGGAGTTTCCTCAGCTACAGGAGACAAAGAATTACACCTCAATGTCTTTAATAGGGGGTACAAATTGTTTAGATCATTAAAAAAAAACCCTAACATTTTTATTTCTCTTGTGTGAACACCAAATTTGATGCACTGACACTTCGAAACAAGACAGGTAAGACCCAGCTGTAGACTCACCGATGGATGCTCATGGCCCTTCTGCCCTTGTAAAAGCTCTGCATCAGGTAGGGTGTCAAAGGGAGAAAGATTTTCATCATCCACATTGTCAAGTATTTCAGTGAGAGCTGTAAGCAGCGTTGCCTCACTTTCTTCATCCACACCAATTTTAACCTTTCAAAGAGAACAGATTAAAAAGGCAAAGGCATTAGCCATGGGTTGAAATGGTTATCATAAGCTGTACTAGACACGAGGCGAGTTATGATCCCAAGATTGTCTGCAACAGTTTGATTTTTAAGAGTATTAAAACATGACTTTACCCCTCCAGATGGGGAGTCCTCAAAAATGGATAGAATTGATGGATCCAGGCAGCTCTGTAAGGCTTCTAGTGCGTCTCCACCATCCAGACCATGGTGCCGCAGGCCGCATTGGTCATCCTGTAGTATTTCTGCCTGTTTGAGCAGGATGAACAAGTTCAGTGTGGCACATTAATCAAGCTCTGCCTTCAACATTTCACATGAAGAAAGCTCAAAACAGAAAACTGACAGTTTCTGATGGTGGGGGGGCTACACTTATACCAAGAAACACAATGTACTTAAAATGCGAGTGACCCTAACTTAATTTACTCTTAAAAATACACAATTCAAATGAACCCCTAACACCAAATGTAAGGTGCCAATTCAGAAGGATCATTACTTAAGGGGGAATTTTCCATAGTTATACCCCTTAATCTGTGGACTTTCCCCCTTAATTTTCTGTATGGAAATTTTAAAGGGGTAAAATTAAGACATTAAGGCGCTTAGTTTTAATGGGTTCTTGCTCAAGAATCAAGCTATAGATTACTCACACTCTTTACATACCCATACATACATACATACATACATACATACATACATACATACGCACAATGTATACACCTCACCATTAAGTCTTAAGTGAAGCTATGGTGAAAGGATACCAGCAGGCCTGTAATCACCTCAGCAATTGTTAGGTAACCACACAGCAGGGGGGAAACTGTCACTATAATATATAATGTCCTTTCCTGTTTTTAATCCACTCTTACACAAAGATTTTTGCACTTGGCACCTACTATCCTCTGGTTTTCACACTGTACTTCTATTATTGTGGATTTCTTTGTGAACTGCCAAATGAACGTAATCATCTATTGATATCTTCATCCACTCGTCTGAACGCTCCCAATCAAGAAGCATGACGCCACCCATGTGGCTCAGTCCACAATACCACATACACGTGGCGGATGCCTTCTATTGACGCATTACACCAAGAAAGCACTGGGCACATCGTTCACCAATATAGAGCACCTGAAACATGCTGTAATATTAAAAAACAAAGAGTGACGGAAAAAATAGAAACACAAGACAATCGAGAACACCCACGTGCAGCGCACGTCGCGTCATCGTGGCGCATTGCATTACTGGGCAAAGTGCAGAGAGCTGGCCGGCCGGTGCCTCAGACACGTGGTTTCAGTACAACAAACTGATCAGGCGAGTTAAAGAAGACCCCAACACGATTGTGCACTCAAATCTCACAATTACTGAATCCACCCAAAGCACAAGAGCATACAATGTTGCTGGCAGAAATAAAATCTCTACGAAAAACACTGTCAACAAAAACGTGCTTTAACACCAGCCCAGCCCAGGAACACTGACCACGTGTTGGACATGTGGGGAGAAAATAAAGCAATCAGAAATAGTAGAAACTTCCTGACTTCACAATTTCTTATTCAATCCGAATAACCAGACCAAACCCAAAACAGGCCAAGACTCAGTTCACTGCAACTTGATCATCATAAGTAAAATGGTTGCAATGCTTATAACAATACCGGATGATAAAGTCCTTAAGTAATACCACCAAGTCTTCAAAGAACTACACCGAGCATGCAGCCAGGGCTCGATTACAACTTTAAAGAGAGAAGGTTTATACACAATATTTAACATTATTAAATCTCTAACCCACGTGGGAGGCAGAGGCAAATGTAAGGCTGCAAGGACAGCAATCGAAAAGTTTAAACAAGTAATAATAAAAGAACTGGTTTGTTATTTGGGTTGGTAAGAACTTAAAGCACAAAAAACATGTATTTTGCCATCAGGTTTGGTAGCTTGGTACCTACAAACACTGCCACTCCACTCCTTATCTGTAAATCACAAGAGCAGCTAAAGTAAATCGGGAACAGTCTCACCACAGTGCAACATCAGATTAAGCAGATCAACACTTGCATGAAGCAACTTGGCTACAATACAAAATAAGTTTATATATTTATATACGTAGCATGGGACCATCTCCAAAGGCTGTGAACCTTGCTAACCAGGTAGCCTGATGCTGCTGCATACTTGGCAAGCAGCAAGAACAGAAACATTTCTAACTCTCGTCACTCAGACGTTTAAGCATAAACACTACTGAAAAGCTACTTTGCAATAAATCATCTGATCAAACAACCATTTGAATACAGCAAGAACCATTTCGCCATCATACATCCCACGTGTCACTTTCTCATGCAGACTCTCATTTACCTCGAATAGCGAAGGAAGTGAGAAGTGACAGCAGGTCTAGGTTTTTGCAGAGAATTAATAAAAAAATAAGCTAAGTCTTTCTCACCTCGTCAAGATTTGCTGTTGAAAAATACTCCATGTTACAGGCACTTAATATCTCCTCGCCTGTTCCCCAGCGGGCCGCCATCTTACAACTGCTCTGTGAAAAGTGAATCGGACCTCGTTGACTCAGCCGGCTCGGGGACACGTGGTATTTGCATTCCCGGCAAAATGATCCACGTACTTAAGCCCCGCCTACAAACAGCGTCACCCAGCCTCCAGTTCGAAAGTTAAAAGATGCACACGTTGCTGCGAACAGCGATAAAAGTCCAGTAGTTTCCTAATGAATTTGTCTATTATTATTATTATTATTATTATTATTATTATTATTATTATTAGTAGTAGTAGTAGTAGTAGTAGTAGTAGTAGTAGTATTCATATTAATAGTAGTAGTAGTAAATTCTTTTAATGGTCAGGACTTTTTCTTTTGCCAATCAGATTTTTATATAAAAAAAGAAAGTTGTTAACTGTGGACTCTGGTTTGGCTTTCTAGCATTAAGCAATTGACATTTGACATTTTAATTTTATTTACAATTTTTCGTTTCTTGCAGTATGTCATAAGGAGTGCAGTCAGGAGGCATAATAAATTGACATAAATTGACAGGTTTTTTTTTAATGTTTGTATTTTGGTAAAAAAAAATCTTTCTGTTCTGTGTAGCAGGCATAGTAAGCATGCTGTACATACTGAACTCATTAATAAATATTGTTTATGTTCACAGTAAGAAAATATTTTCCCCCACTTTCCCCATTGGACACACAATCATTGCATATCTCATACAACTGCATTTTTCACCATTAAAGAAAACATTGAATACATTTGTTAAAGTTTTACCGTTTGCTTGTATGTGCTTAAGTATGTCTTAAAGTCAATATTTTTTATACATTTATATTTTTAGTTTTGTAGTTATAGAGGCTCTCCTTATGTCTTTAGCCCTGTAGTTAGACAGGAAGTCCACAGAGAGAAGATGAGTTCCAATTTGTGAACGCACCGTTCCTTTAAATTAATCAGGCTGAATTTTTCTGTCTAAATAACATTTGCTGTCTAAAATAACTTTAATAAAATTCAAATAATTATCTTTCACACTTTGACCTAAAAAATCCCAACATAAAATAATATATATTAGTAAGGCATATAGAGACATTTTGGACAACTCCATGTTTCCAACTTTGTTGGAAAAACACAGTTTTGGGAAGGCTCTTTTCTATTCCAGCATGACTGTGTCCCAGTGCACAAAGCAAGCTTCATTAAAGACGTGGCTGGAGTTTGATGGGGAAGAACTTGCCTGGCCCACTGAGAGCCCTAACCTCAACTCCATCCAACACTTTTGGGATGAACTGCAAAGTCAGTTGTGAGCCAGGCCTTCTTGTTCAATGTCAGTGCCTGATTTCATACATTCTCTACAGAATGAATGGGCACAAATTCCCACAGAATCATTGTAAAATACTGTGGAAATCCTTCCAAGAAGAGCGAAAGCTGTTATAGCTGCAAAAAGGCAACGGAATCTATATTAAAGTCTGTGTATTTGAATACAATATCATTAAAGTCCCTGTTGCTGTAATGGTAAGGCGTCCCAATACTTTTTACCATAATATGTACTGACAGAGCTGACTAGCATGTGGCTTGTTCGTCAGAATCAAAAGTGGACGGAAAAGAAGTTTTCTAAACTGTTGCATCAAAAATATTGGGTCAAAATAGCCACCTACATGATTGACAGACTAATCAACCAATCATCATTTGATTTACGGGGGGTGGGACCAATTTTGCACAGAAAACATAACTCAAGATCTTCTGTAAGCTCCATGTCATTGACTGATAAACAGCAGCAGCTTTATGTCATGACTCTGAAAGAGACATATTGAAAGGGCTATTCTAGAAATGCAACATGAAGGTAAAATATTTATTGTTTCATCCTACTGGCTTTCACTTAATAGCTTGTTAAAGTGAGTAAGAATGTAGGTTTTTATTGTCATATACTTTTATACAACAAAATTCTTGTGACATATTTCCATTTGCAGAAGCAGTGAATAAACACACACACGGCAGAGCAGGTAATAAAGTGCAGGTAATAGGAAAAGTAGCATGTAACAAAATAAATATGTGGAACAGTACAGAGGAGGCTGTGTCCAATGGCAGCATCTGCAGTAGAATAAAGTCTCAGTGTGCAATTCCTGAGTGTATATTTGGTGCCTGAGTGTGCTGTAGATGTGGAGGTAGAGCACATCTGTGTATTTGTCCATATGGATGCCTGTCCTTGTTTTAGTGCTTGTAGTGATGGGGTGATGGGTTTGGATTGGGTGGTGGAGATCAACGCTCTGGGGGAAAAGCTGTTTCTCAGCCTGTTTGTTCGTGCTCTGATTGCCCTGAACGTCTTTCCAGATGGTAACAGGTCAAACAGACAATGGCCCAGGTGTGTTGCATCCCCGATGATGCTGCTATGCTGCTGCAGCTGCTATATTTAACAGTTGTCTGGTGATCCACATCATAATTAGAACTATAATAGGTGGCTTTTTGGAAGTCAACAGTGATAAATATAAAATATGACATAATGGTTAGTAAGGTTTATAAAGCTAAACGATGAACATACTGTAAAATACTGTACTACTGTATTTTATAACATACTGTATTTTTAGCAAATGTATTTCCTGTTATAAAATGATGAATGCAGAATCCTTTTGGTTCACTTTATAAGTCTGTGTTCATCTGCCAGCACCACTACTAGCAAAAACATCAGCTCCTATGGGATTTTCTGTATTGGCACAAAACTGCAATAGCACACGTTTAAGCTCTGGCATTTACTTTGTATGTCTCAGTTTTAAAATGAACCATATTATGACGGTTTGGACTTAAATCTTTGGATTTAAATTTCTGAATCCCTGAGTATTACTAGAGGAACCTGTTAGCTGTGTACTTTCAGCCAAGGGGATTGAATTAGACTAGGTAGTGTTATAACATGCAGTTACAAACTTTTATCAGTTTCTAGGTGTTTTTGTGTCCACATGTTTGATCAGATTGAATGCATTCTGTGTTTGCCATGAAAACAGAGTGTAGACCAAAAGCTGGTTGCTCTTTCAAACTGTTGACATGGTTACATTTGTTATTCATGGATTTCAATATGAATATGATAACAGCTACAGTAGATATAGATGAACTTCAACCACTGTTTCTTGTTCAGCTTGTTAGTTGTTACAGACTGAACATTTGCAGAACCATTTATCTGGCAACACAAACTGGCATGTTTAGTTTAGCTATGTTTACACTACACGAAGATTACACTGTTTAAACTTCTTCCCTGCGTTATTTTGCTTAATCAAAACGAGCAGTTTGAAGGAACTGGTTATTAAAGCAAATCAAGTTTCCCTAATTGCTAGGGAACAAACTGGATTAAAGGGCCCATGTTCTACATTTTCACTACTCATTTACCTTGTCGTATACTCTTTTGAGGAAAGGCAGTTTTCTAAATGTTGGATGTATATGCCAATAATCTCATTGGCTATAGGAGGTGAAAAAGGTGAAAGATGTGTGTTATGTGGACATTTTGTGATGGGCAATGAAGGATGCCACAGGGCACGGTACAGGTCATGCATGTTTGCTTATGCTGAGATCCAGACACAGTCATAAAATAATGTGCAGGGTACGTATGTCACTACATGGGGTCATGGGTGCCCAAACCTCTTTTATACTTAGGTTAGAACAAACAGTGCATTGCAGCTCGCTGCATATGGGGCTGCGTAACAACAGACCAGCCAGAGTTCCCATGCTGACCCTTTTCCACCACAGAAATAGCCTACAGTGGGCAAGTGAGCATCAGAAATGAGCCATGGAAGAATGGAAGAACCTGTTGCTTATCTGGGGAAGAGATGAGACGAGGCAAAGAAGACAAGCCGGCGGAGGCAGTGTGATGCTGCCCTCACAAACAGACTCCAAGTTAAGTGTTACCAAAGAGCAACCATATTTTTCAACCATTGTTTCTCCATCTCCTCATCTCCGTATCTTTTATAATGTAGGGGCTTTGGTGGGACCAAAAATCAACCGAAGTCAAATTGACATAGTTTATGAATGCTCTTGGGTGCTACTGCTGATTCAGCTGAAGAGTTCTGCATATATTTACATTTAACTGACTTAACAAATAACTTAACAAATAAACTTAAAGATTTCTATTTACCATGTTTCCTATTTGAAAGCAAACTCTTAAGGTGGTGCAAAAGGCTGGAGCTTCAAGATATTCTTGAGAAAAGGCACCATCAGAAACACTGGCGTACTAAGAGTCATCTTCTTACACCTAGACACCCTTCACAATACAAATAGAGGTCATTTTTAAGTAAAATATTGACAGGATAGGTCTTTAGTATGAAAACAGCAGGTACTGTTTGAACAGCAAGGGAAAGATCAGTCTGCCAACTGGTAGCTAATTTAGAGAAAAGTGCTTTTCTTCTATTCAGCTTGATGAAAGTGAGTCAATCCAAGCCATACTTGGGGCTGAAGGGCTTTAGGTGCTCAGGGCAAGATTTGGCCATTGGAGGAGAGACTGATCCGAGGGATGTTCTTCAAAGATTGAAAAAAAGTTGTGATTCTGGATGAATTTTACGGGCCTAATGACGCACATGAAGTCCAGAAGTGCATTGCAATAGCTCCTGGCCAGCCTCACTAAAGAAAAAGGGTAGTATTATGTGGATATCGTAGAGGAGAAACCTGTATGATAAAGTCAGGACTGCAGCATATGTTATCCAAAACCACATCCATTTTTGTGCATTTTTCTATGCAGTCACTAGGATGTTCTTAAAAGAAAAGGCAAGATCCAAGTGAGGAACCTCCCAGTATCTCCACTGATGTTGAGCTGCTGTGGGAATTAAATAAATAGATTCTGCTAAACTGCTGAGTTGCTGGGGCATTGCCGTGACAGCACAGGGCTAATTGCTACCTGTCAGACCAGCTTCTATAGACAGTGAGCCTAGCAGACCTAAAGTGAGTCTCTCCACATCCTGTGCATGAGCTCAGAAGTAATCAGTCGTCCCTGGCTGATATTCCAGAAGTAGGAAGCACCTTCTTGAATTAGAAATGGGGTTCAATTGCTTTGAACTGAGGTGCATTATACCTGGAGTGGATAAATGCTAAAATAATCTTTGTTGCTGTGCAATATAATTTCCTTTCTGTAGCACATTGCTTGTCCTAACCAGGCTGAAACTTTTCCACAGCCATTGTCCTGGTAGATGTCCAGTTACCACCTTAGCAGAAACCTTGTCCTTTATGATTTGGCTACAGCAAACATGTTTTTCAACTCAGAGACAGCTGGGTGACACCTCACATTTGTGCTGCTCAGAGCTGTGATAAGGTTTGCCCTACAATAGTTGACATCTGTCTACACATCAGCATCTAGTCACACTTTATGTATGTATCTATGTGTAGTTTTACAACTTCAGTGCCTTAATTCGGAATCTAATAGCTATCCCTAAAGTTGCTAAAAAGTAAATAATAATACAACCAAACCAGTTGAAAGTGAGCTGTGACTGTTTTTCACTGTAGCTCCTGCCCAGATCTAACACAACTGATTAAAGCAGGTCTCTGACATTTAATTACATGCTTCATTTATGCTGATGGCTGTTACATATATGTTTAATGTATCTATTTACATTTACATTTATGGCATTTAGCAGACGTTTTTATCCAAAGCGACTTTCATTCCCTACTTACAGGTATTCACTGGAGCTGGTCAGACTGGCTCTGACTCTTACACTGTTTCCATGCTGACAGATGACCCTCTCAAAGTGCCAAAAGTGGCACCGTTCTAAGTTCTATACACACACACACACACACACACACACACACACACACACACACACACACACACACATCTACTCATGGCCTAAAATTGCCTTTTATTCTGTCTCTGTATATTGTTTCTGTATATGTATCAGTTCTGAAGATATGAATAATAAAATAGCCACAAGGTGGCAGTGTTGTGTTTTTTTAATGGAGGCTCACGCCGACACAAGCAGGTTCTTTGTGAAACTGAACTCACCAACTCTCTGTCAAGTAATCCCTGAAGATCTACAGACATCTTTAAATAAAGGTCAGGGTTTGTTTTTTTTTTAAAGAAGAGCTTGAATGATGCATCCCTGTCACATGCCAGTGAATATGTATGTGTGTTGCAAGCAGGTTTTAGTCAGCTGATAAATTGAGCAATACCTTGTAAGAATTGTAGAAAACTGGTAATCCTAAAGTTGGACTAATTCCCCTAAGACAAACTCAGTTCTTGGACATGATAATATGAGGCTTCAAACAAAAACCCCTACTTATAGTCCAAGCAAGTTTATGAGTATTCTTAGATAGAAGCATTCTTAGGTGGAATGAATAAGGAGTAATTCACAACAATATAGAGTTGATTCCTTGATAGTCATGATTGTTTCCAATATTTTACAATATGTGGCTTGTTCTTGCTTTTAGTATGCCTTAATTCTCATGCTGAGTAATTTAAGAACTTTTACCTGCACAGATCATTTTAAGCTATTTTGATTGACTAAAAAGGTGAGATTACTGACTGAAATCACTCCCTTCTTCCTTGCTGTCTACTAGTTTCAGTTGCGTCAGCAGTATGTGTGGGTTGGTTTTTGACTTGCAGGGAGACATTTATTCTTCAAATGCTGACCAATCAGCAATCTCTCTTTCGATCCCTATCTGTATCTCTCATGCTTTTTTTTGGCATGCCAGTTAATCGTAATGGCAGTCAGAACTAATAACGGAAACTTTCAAACCAATGATGACAGTCTTTGCAGTATGATTAACATCTTTGTGTATAATAGAGCAAAAAACATCTTAGTGTTAGTATAATAGAGCAAATATTTTCATATACATTTTATTTGAATTTATGAAGATTATTAAATCTTAAGGCGTATTAATGATTGATTTATTACCCAGAATACTAGCTGAAAAATGCAATACAAGCTGACTACTGTTCTTAAATGATATGAGTAAATCGTGCAAACCTGGTCTCATTGGCAGGTCCTGGGCATTTAAAGGTTTAAACCATTCTTTTAAGAATGGCATGGGGTAAGGTGACTGGCGAAGAAACAAAAATGCCTGAAGCCCTTTTGAAATTGTTCACAAAAATATAATGGAAGACATTTTTAGGACCACTTTACATTCTTAGATTTTGTTGTGAAGGAGAACAGCAGCTCAGTCTCGGCTCATACATCTCTTCTTCCATTCCTCATAGCTATCCAGCTGTACAGGAAATCATTCATCCACCACTATTGTTGCCATGGAAACTAGAGGGGAAATCCATTTCATCAGCCTCTTCGTCATACTCCCTGTTCCCCTCCCTCCTTTCTTCCCTGTTATTCCCCTCTACTTATTTTTCTTCATTCTATTCCTCTCTCCTTTCCTCACTCTCTGTATCTCTCTCACATTTGTTTTGCATTTGCATTTGACTGATAGTAAGTCTATGTGGATCAACATCAGTTTACAACATTTCTCTTTCATGCAGCTGTTTTTCTGTTATGTTTTGTTTGGTTTTTTGCTTGTTTGCTTGTTTTTTGGCTGTACCGTTGAGTGGCTTCTTAATGTGTGTTTCATTTGCCTGCTTCAAGCCTGTGCAGGTCATGGTTGCAACTGATGCTGCAGATAAAGGCCTTTATTCAGTGCAGCAGCACACAAACCAAGCATGCGTACGTGTGCATGTCATTATGTGAGTGGCTGATTGGAGTCTTTGTTCAGAGAGCACGTGTGAAGCTCCGGGTGACAGCGCCTTCACTGACGACCCCGTGGTAATCCCTAAGGGCAATGTAGCAGGCCAGCAGCTGCTGGAGACACCAGATGGCCAAAAATTAGATTGAAAACACACTACCCACTCACACTCTCTCTGTCTCACTGCATCTTACAAACTGCTGCTAACTGACAGCTCAACACGCTTGGAGAAGAACATATACTGCCAATTCTGTTAGATTAACTATCAGACACAGGTGCTGGCGAACTAAGTGACAAGGGGAGAGGGAAGACCAGATGCGTGCACTGACTCTCTGAATGATGTTAGGAAAGAGAGAGGAAGAAAGAAGAGCTTTAATTCCTTTAACTCTTGGTCACAGATGGGTACTGATGAGAGGGCCATTCCTTTGGGTTTATTATGTACGTATATATATATATATATTCATCTCTAATAGAACACATTACTCAACTAGTACAGCCCAGCCCAGGTATGCAGTCTACCACTAACCAAAAAGGAAATTGTGGCAGCAGATTGAATCCTGTCACATTTTGTGTACACCCTTTGTTTTGGAATAACAATCAAAAGCAATGCAAAACGCTTGGCTACATGTGTGGGTATCCCCCACTATCCTGTGCATTGGTTTTGAAATGGCTTTGTGTTTAACTGTGAACTGCATGTATATTTACAGTTTGTGGCCATACTTTGGAGGAGTAATCAGTTCAGACGAGTCTCATGGATTATTCTATTAGCTGATCTAATGAATCTCAGTAATCAGATCAGTGATTACAGTCATTCAAAGCTGTCAGGCTTAGCCGGTGTTTTACTACTCTGACTGGCGCTCGCTTCAAATCCCTCTGCGTTTTCCATTATTAGGTGCTCATGCTTTTCCATTTCCTGTTACGCATACACACACACACACACACACACACACACGTTCCTTAATCCTATATTCCACTCGTGCTTTTGCACTAAGTATATGTATGAATGTATGTGTGTATGTGTGTATTTGTCCATGGGGTGCTGTCTGGAATTTCTTTTTTTAATCTTCTGTGGCTCTAATAATTTGAGCCTGAAGATTAAGGCTTTTGATTACAGGAGCTTGGATCAGCACAGGCTGTGTGTGTGTGTGTGTGTGTGTGTGTGTGTGCAGAATGCATACGGAAAGAGCATGAGAACAACAAGGAAGAGGGGGGGTCTCTCTCTCTTTCCCCTCCCTCTTTCTTTTCTCCTTCCTTTCTTTTTTCCTTTTTTTCCCCCTCTCTCTGCCCTTCTCCCTCTTTCTCTCTCTCCCTCTTTTTTTTCTCTCTCTCACTCCCTCAATCACACACTCACTGGGGGAGGGGCGCTTTGAGTACATTTATCTGTTCTCCTTGTCAGCACTGTGCCAAAGCTGTGCATTGCTGCAAAAGAAACAGCCTGCAAGTGGAGAGGGGAGAAATTAAACAGAGCAGAGTGCGCCTGCATCTGCACCACATCATCATCACCTCCACAGGAATTAGTGTCACAGGTGCCCTGACATTAAATGTGCTTGCTAGAAAGAGGGCAAGGGCCATAGCCGCAGCTGATGAGGCAGCTGAGATGCACAGTAGCAGGTAATGAGCCTTCTCTATTCTCTATAACTATGCAGTGCGTTGGGCATGTGGGATCATGTTTGTGTGTGTGTGTGTGTGTGTGTGTGTGTGTGTGCAGTAAGCGAGGGGGAAGTGGGTTTGAGTCGGCTTCCTGAGCGATTCCGCTAGCTGATGGGCGGAGCATGAGAAGGGCTGTCAGCTAGAGCGGTGAAGCAGATAGTGTGTGTGTGTGTGTGTGTGTGTGTGCGTGTGTGTTGCTTTGCGAAAGTGTGAGGAAGCGGTCCACACTGCGAGAGGACCTTTGGCTACTACAACTCACACTCTCTTTGGCACACTCTACACCTTTAGTGTCTCTCAGAGGAGATAAGTGCAGAGATTACATGAAGAAGGTAAGCCACAGATTTTTTCCCCCCATCAGCTTACTCTGGGAAAGGAAGAAGAGCCTGATAAGGTGCAGATATGTGTGCTGGCTGGCACATGCATGTGTGTGAGGGAAATCTGAGAGAAAGATTAGGTGGACATGTCAGCAAGATAGGCGTTGGGAAAAAAATGCAGGCTTTCCTTATGTGTGTTTGCTCAGTGTCCATGTGTGTTTGATTAATATGCTCTGTGTTTTGTTCTGTATGTGTGTGTGTGGGTGGGTGGGTGTGTGCGGTTGTGCATAGAATGTTCCATCTGGGCGGTGTTGTGTGGAGTCGTCCATAGCCGTTGCATGTGTGTCAGTGTAGATCAACGTTAAAATGAGCTGAGGAGAACAGGCTGGCCTGGAGACTGCTGGAGGACATCAGTGTGTTACCATCACAGAGACAACCTCACCTGTATATGGAGCATCACCAAGTAGAAAATGTCCCATTTGGGTCAGTTTTGGCCAGGTTGTGTGTATGTGTTTGCGCCCATTTGAGACGATTGTTCTCTGGGAAAAGGATGAGAATTGCATGGGGGGAGGGGGGAAAGAAGATACAGGAGAAAAGGAGATGGAGGCAGGGAGGAAAGAAAGGGAGGAATATTTTGAGAGGAATCCCCAAGGAGTCCCCAGTGAATTGTCACGATGAGCAGTTTTTATTCTTCATAATATGTTCAGTGGACACTCGGCTATGTAAATGGAGGCCTGGGCCTACTGTTCTATTTTCTTACAACAAATGCAGCTCATCATTCATTGTTTCCAGTTGCACTGAATGGGGCCCACATGATTCTAGGACCTCTTGTCAATACTGAAGCAAAATGTTTCAGAGCAAGCCGAAAATACACCTCCCACGGGCCCTGTGCAGTAACCCTGTGCTGTATGCATTTTTCTACTTCCTGGTGTAACCACAGCTATGTGACACGTTATGTAACAACGGCAGTCTTTTTTCAACGTGTTCCGTGTCATACATGCACGTATGGTGAACATTACATATGTGTCAGCTTTTGCAGCTCCATTTTGAGTGTGCCTGGTTTCCTTCTGTCTCTGTAAAAATAGAAAAGGGGAGCTGACTGAATATACAATAGAAAATATACATATAGATATATACACACACAAGCGTAAATGTATGTATACACATAAACTACACAGAGACCATGATAAAGTTTCCATTAGAGTACATTGTTTTGTAGTTTAAACAGGCATGTGGAGGTAGTTCTGGACAGGCATGGTATTTACATGAATATCCCACCAACACAGTAAATTGAGGGACAATAAAAAAGACACTTACACAAATAAATCTGGGCCTAAGATGATTCATGGCCGCCTTACGTCAATATAGAGCCATATTTAAGCCTTCGAAAGTGCCAAACAGTCACCAGAGTTTGAAGGCACCTCCTCCCATCTGCCATATACCTCAGTCTAATCCCCCCGCCCACACACACTGGGCTTGTCTCACAATGAGAAACTTTTTGACTAGACTTTTATTTCAGAATGATATACAGTATAACGTCTGTAACACCCCCCGATGAGTAAGTGCCCTAAATGTCATTTGGTCTTGTCACTGTAATATAATGTCAGTGTGTGAGACTGTCTGTGTGATTTCTTGTGTGTGTTAATTAAACGTTTTTACTGTTTAGTTATTTATAAATCAGATTAAATACGTTTCTTTATATAATATTTTTACAGTCATATAGTCTGTAGTTTCAACATCCCCAGTTTGAACATATGCATAAAAATTAAACACAATATATAATATGCCCTAACTTTTTTATTTACAGCATGTTAAATTAAACAAATATACAGTGACAGTGCAATAAATTGTGCAGATGTGCAAAAAGATGTGAATTGCATCTGTACTTTTACTTATGAGATCAACTAAACACATCATTAGATCAGGGGGTCCTAAAGCTTTGCATGTACTACAAAGGGAGCGTAAATGTAGTGCTTGTCAGAATAGCATATTTTATATGTGCTTTGTTCATATGGGTTAGTTTTTTTTAGTAGCAATGTTGTAATATTGCAGTATATTTTTTTATAATTAATATATTTATCAGATTTTTATGTTCAACTTTGTTGACAAACAGTGCTAATATAATAAAAATCTAACCTAACCATTTAACAGCAGTCTATCTAAACTATTTAACAGCAATCTAACCAGGCCTTAAAAAAGGCCTAACAAAACTTCATATCGTAAGAATGGAAAAGTCAACAGGAACATACGTGGAATTTCCAAATGATGTCATTGTTCACAGCTCAGGGCTGCTTTGTTAAACACATCTTTTAGCAGTGTATAGTGTGTGTGTGTGTGTGTGTGTGTGTGTGTGTGTGTGTGTGTGTGTGTGTGTGTGTGTGTGTGTGTGTGTGTG
>JBBJLR010000153.1:10719149-10741503 GCA_037577145.1 Brachypetersius gabonensis
GGTGTCTGGCACACCAAGGCACCCAGCTTCATAATCTGTTTGCTAAGATGCCAGACACGACAGGTTAAAAAAAAAAAGAAAAAAAAAAAGAGATGCAGCCCCATACACAGCAGACTGTGATACACTGTGTGTCCTGAAATAATCCTGTTTTTTTTAATCTTACATTTTTATTTTTAATGGCAAAGAAAATTATTTGTAACTATGTGTGTTTGAGGAAACACTATTTAGAACAAAAAAAACAAATGAATTAACATGAATACACAACATGTGTCATGAAGTTCTAGTATTTTTAAAGGTGATATTTTGCTTATAAGAATGCAGTTAGAAGAACACTTATAATGGTATAAGACTGGAGTTATACTTATAAAAAGGTTAAAATTAAATGCAATTAAATTAACTGACCTCTTAAAAAATTTACCTCTCATTGTGTATGAACCCTATACTGCAACAGCAAGTCAAGGTCATGAGAAGGACAAGCTGTTCAGTGATTATTACCCTGGTTTTGGCATCGCAGTAGTCTTGCTGGCCTTTTTATGGGGGTTATGAGAAGCTCTCCATGGTGCTGGACAGCCTGTCAGGCCTCCCCAAGGCACCACAGAAGCGTCCATCATTTTACAAGACACTCTGTCCTGATGTATTCTGTTTTTTAAGCTGGTTAGTCATAAATCTTAACGTTTTTTCAGTACAACAGCCTGCCGTTTTATACACTCAGTTGGGGCTGTCCCTGAGGTTTGGTTTGAAGGTAGTAAATGAACAGCTGAGGCTCAGCAGAACATTGCAACATTGCACACAGACCTTTTTTGGAACATTTGACAATCTGGAGCATTTAAATAATAATATGGCTTGGTGAGGGTAGTTGGTAATGTGTGCAATTGAGTGGGTGCTTCCTCTGTAATAGCTTTACATCATAAAACTGCAAAACTAGCATTAAAAAACGCAAAACTTTGTACGTTTTGATAAATCACGCCTCGGTTTGGAGCCTCTGGGGTATGAAAGAGTCAGCTATTTTCTCACAGGTAGTCTCTTTTTTCAATTCCCAGCACGATGGAGTGTGTCTCACTCAGCAGATTGGATGAAGGCTGAGAAAGAAGCAGCAGCCACAATCAGCGGAATCCTGCATTCTCTCTCTCTCGCTCTCTCTCACACACACACATACACAACATACACACTCACACCCCCCCCTGCCGGATCCTCTCTCTGGACCACAGCCCCACAGGCTGCATGTATGCAGTCTTCAGCTCCAGCCAGTCTCCAGCAGTTCTTCCTCCTCTCCTCTTTCTGCTCTTCTCCAGCAGACCCTTCCTCCGGGCTGTGTCTCTCCCACTGAGGGCTTCGGTCTGTCCGCCGTGGTCATGCTGCTCCGCCCGAGGAGAGAGGCTCTGCTCTGGCTGCTGCCCGGGCTGCTGCGGCTCTGGTAAGGTTCCCCCCTCTCTTCCCCTCTCTTCCCATCTCTTCCGTCAAACCGAAAGACCCAAAACATCAACAGAAGTTAACCTGCAAATCTGAATCCTGCTTTCTGAAGTGCTCGTTTCGAGATCAATCGATGAGCTCTGAGATTTTAGCGGCTCGAGTTCAAAAAGTGCTATGGTAAAAGATTACTTTTGTTTTTTTGTTTTTTTAAATATATACATTAGATAGATGTGTGTGTATCGTTTTTCGTGTCTTTTCTCCTTCGTCTGTGAATTAGCTCCTGTGCTAGCCTAGTTAGTCCTGTCTTCTTGTGTTGGTTTGTTATAGTCAAACAGTCGCAATGTCACTCCTGCAAAAACAACCTTGGGGAGACTTCAGTCCGCAACCACTCAGATAAAAAGCCCACCCCCCCACCTCAGACCACCCTGAGGAAACCAGTCAAACGAGCCATGTGAAATATGACACATGAAATATGCAGCGTTCTTCGTTTTCTCCTTCTTTCCTATGCTGTTTATCTCTTGCAGTCTCTGTAATGGTCGTGTCCCTTAATGCTTTCATTTCAGCTCGTCCTCTGCAGCTGGAGCTGGAGCTGGAGCCCCACATGGACACACAGGGTTAGAGGGTTTCTGGACCTGAAGCACATGAGCTTATGTCTGTCCGCCTGAAAGGACTGGGCAGCACAGCACAGCCCCCTCCCCTCAACCCCCTCTCTTCCACTACTGCTGAGACTAAATGCATTTGTTCACAGCTGCGAGCAGCACTGTGATCTGCAGTGACAGGGACAGAGCACTAAGGATGCTGAATAGGAGATTGAAATTCTGTGTATAAAACACAATGTTCATGACATTAGGACCAACCTAACACAGAGTAGCCTCTGGCACAACTCACTGGCTCTTACAGGACGCAGCTTCTCTTTATGTTGAACTGTTGGACCATCACATACAGCACTTACTAAACCCTCCTGAATGCACACTGTTGTTTTGTATGTTATATTTAAATGGCAGTTAGCTTTTCTGGAAGAAACTTGGTGTAACTCTCCATTACCACAATCCTCGTGTTACGATACAGATCCGTTCCTACGACAGTGATGTAACCGGATTTTGATGTAAGTCAAAATACACCCTAGTCTAAGTCACTTTCCTCTTCTGACACATAAATCATAAAAACGCAACTAAGACACAGAAAAAAGAAAATGAAAACTCCCTCTTTCATATGTGTCGTTGCTGCATATTTGCACGCAATCCAACTTGTTCGCACACGTGATCCAGAACTAATCATCCAACATCTGTACGTGACCTCACTAGTGCTTCTGTGGCTGGATATAACCAAAACCTCACACCAAAGTTCCAACGTCTGGTGTGAAATCATCCCATATGAGTGTGTTGCTGCAACAAAGAAAGACAAACTTTGAAAAAACGCTCATGATTTCAGATGAAACACTAAATAAGCAGGTGTCTACAAATTATTGGACACATGATGTAAACTGTAAGTTGCTTCACCGGACTGCTTAGCTTTTTTAAAAAAAAAGCTATTTACTGAGCAAAAACATGAATTACATGTACATAACTAAACTGCAACGTTGATTAGTAGGACTATGTGCATATCATTTACTATGTGTGAGTAATCGATAATATAAATTCGAAAACTGCCCTTGTAAAGTTGCAGCTGTATGTGTGTGCCACAGCGGCTGTGTGAGCTGTGCGAGCATCTTTCACGCTTATTAAGCAAACAGTTGTATGGGAACACAAGGTGGAAGAAAGCCAATCAGTAGTCTATTTGTGCCTAAGAAAGTGCAGCTCAGCCACTTAGAGAAGGAAAACTGTAAAACAGTAGGAGCCTGCATTACAACTATCACTTCCTTGCCATTGTTAAAAACATCCTTATTTTTTTATACTTCCTGGAAGGGGAAAATATTTTTGTGAGCCTTAAATCCCACTGAAATGCAGCATGATGTCGATGTGAGCTCGAAACATCGTATGTCGAGACTGTTGTAACCGAGGACCCCCTGCAGCATGATGTTGATTTTCGAGTGAAGTCTTTTCTTTATATATCTCAAAACACCTTTCCAATCTGCGCCCTTTATATAGACTTTTCTTAGAAATTCAGTGTCAGGGAACTTTCCCTGTGCTGAGCATTCTGTTTCCCTAGAGAATCGATGCTGCAGAGACTGTTTGTGTGGCTGGTATTTTGTCATCATTATCACTGTTAGAAAGCTGCTTATTAGATAAAACTGATGCTTGTTTCATCACGTACTTTACAGAAGCCTTTTGTCTGCATACTAAACAGGGCAATGGCCATCCAAAGGTATCAGAAATGCTATGCTCTTTGAGAACCACAAATTAAAGCCTTCGGTTCTAATGGACCATTAGTGAGTGACAATAAAACCTATTGAATCTGCAATTGAATTACTATTTTCTTTTGCAGCTTAGATAAGCAGTTAGGCAGTATTTGAACTGCACAGCATCCAGACAGCCTTCAGTGGAATTATTCATCTTGTAACCTGCCTAACAATGACAAAATTAATGAGGAGTCAGGATTAGATACAAAAGCCTTCTCGCTGCTCCTTGACACAATTTATTAGCTTCATCATGCGCAACTGATTGCCCTGATTCAGGTTGGCATATCGTAGAATAACTAATCAACTGAACAGATGAAAAAAACAATGTTGATGTTTTATCATTTATTCATGTTAAAATATGATGAATCAAGTGAACTCAGCGCTTCACTCTTTGTAGTGGACAATACAATAAAACACAGAAGAATGTTCTGCTTTTGGGAGTATGATTTGAGTCTCATATGTTTCATTTGCTTCGTGCAGCTGAGGCCTCTCCTCATATTCTCATTTGAAGGAAATATCTCTCATAAGAGCCTTGTTTAATGGAATATCAAGCAACCAGATGTCCCATTGTCATGTGACAAAATTAAGCGCTTAAATCACTTATAATGTTGAAAATGCTGCGCAGTTGTCTGTTGTAAAGAGTGGAGCGCACGCAAAGATATTTTGTCAAAGGAACAAAATACATTAATACATTAATCTTAAGCTAATTAATTCTCTGTCGTATTTCATATAGAGCCTGACAAAAGTGCTTTTACAGAGAAAGACAGAGAGTTGTGGGTGATAATTTAAACCTCTGACCTTCAGCTGTTCCCTGGTACTCTTTGCCAGAACACATCTTCATTAATCACTGCACTCTTTTATTAGATCCGCTTCTTCGTGTCTCTTACGCTGCAGTTGTTTTACAGATCCCTCTGTCTCACTGTCTGGGAGACTCTGGCCATTTACAGCAACAGATGACAATCTTTATCCTTTCAAGCAGCCATCTCCTGTCAATCACTCAGAAACTTGAACTCACTCTCTCACGCACACCTTACCTAATTTGTCAGGGGACTGTATAAATTTTTTTTTATGTCTCTTTCCTCTAACAGATCACTCTCTCTTTGTCCTTTTTAACAGCATGGCATTTGGGCCCAGTAAAGCTGAGGAGGAAGATTATGAGGACGTCCCCATAAATAAAACTTGGGTTTTATCGCCAAAGGTTTATGAGAGCGACGTCACCCTCATTCTGAATAAATTACTGCAGGGATATGACAACAAACTGCGACCAGACATTGGAGGCAAGTTAACACAGCAAGTTCAAACCAGCTTTTCACTCCAACAGTCAGTGGCCATACATAAAAACTGATATTACATAAAGAGGTTCTGGGCTGCGTAACTGTTTTACAGTTTGTTAACTCTACATTAAATAATAACATTTTAAGTCTAAATACATTGTTATTTAACACAAAATTGTGGAGAGTGTAATGATTTTCACACATTCAGGTATATTATTGCTTAATTGTACACTGTGTTCCTGTCTCAGCTGCCGTTTGCTGGAAGGAATGCGCTGAGCTGACCACGGCTCAGTTGTTTAAGCAAATTGATCCCAACGGTGTCAGAGCACAACAGAGTCAAATCAGCATTGATCTTCCTTCTTTATCTGTATGTTTATGTGTATCTCTGAGTGACTGGGAGATACAGAGAGAGAGAGATGGAGAGATAGACAGAGAGAGAGAAAGTGAGACACAGACAGAAGGAGAGAAGGAGAGCGAGGGCGAGTGGAGTTCATTAGTGTTCTGAGCCGACAGCGAGGGGGTGTAAGGAGGACCTGCGGGCTCTCTGTGATTCATCATCTCTTTAGATCCACATTGTTTTTCTTGGATGCTTTAGACGTAGAACAGCCTCTACAATTCCTTGTCATTTAGTTTCTTTTGAATATTTGCAGCTTTACTGAATCTGATGTAAATTTTATTGTTTCAGTTTATATACAACACTCAGCCATTACATTAACCCTCTACTGCAAGATTTTTTATTTTAAGAGGAAAAAAACATTTCACCCTAGATTTTGGGAGCTTGGGGGTCCTTGGTAATATATCTATCATAAAATGTGTCCCACCCAAGCCCCCCTACCAGATTTTGGTTTGTTGTCGCAGGGCAACAAAATGCTACAAGGGTACTAAAATGCTGGTTCCAGATTCCTCCTCAGTTCCTCCAGGAGAGAAACTTTTGTGAAATTCCATCAGCAGCTCTTGATTTAATTTAATGAAGAACTGATAGAGTCAAACCAGGTTTCTGATGGAAACTATGAGTAATATTGGACTTCCACAAAGAACACACAGATATACATGTCATGTCTGCAGGGGGGAATAACACAGCAGCAAGCCGCAGGAATCCCGTGAATCACTTTTATTTACACAAAAGCAAAAGTTAAACTCAAAAAAGCACTCTGAGGAATCTAAGGTCCTTCGCTGTCCCGTTCGTCCTTCGCAGACTTTCACCAGAGGAACACCGTCTGCCTCTTTCCTAGGAAGTGAAACTGTCCCACTGAGTGCAGACGGGCGCTGCTAGTCCTGCACAACACAGAGGAGAGAGGGAGAGAGCGTAGATGGTAAAACACAGTCAGAGAAGATTGCCTCACACTTCTCCTCCTTGTCGCCCTCGAGGACTGGTTCTCTTGTCTGTGGCTGACTCCTGAAACACACAAGACCCCGACCCTCTTCCAACGAGACACCCCTGGACTGTTTCAGCACCGGTGTTCCTTTGAACCTTTTTTCCCCAAAAGGACTTGATACAGTTCTGTCTGCCCTAACGGCAAGAGACCACGTCTCTTTTCTTCCAGTAACGCTAACCCCTGGATGTTAGTGAACCCGCGCCCCTGTTCTGGTTCGACCGGGCTTTAAACTGTCACCCAGCCAATCACCCCTCACTCTCACTCAGCTAATTCCTGACCTCAGCTGTTTCCATTCATACTCACTCACACCTGTGTATCCAGAGCCCTAATACTCAGGAGACTTACTTCTCCTCTTATGAGTCGAAGGTTCACCAGACCTCACAATACAGATATATTTACTGTGTAATGTTATTGGTATTTATTCGATTTAGGTTTATTTGGTATATTTAGTAATGTTCCTGTGAACAAAGAACACACACTTATCATGTGAATATGTGTATGTGAGTGTGTGTGTGTGTGTGTGTGTGTGTGTGGTGTTTTAGTGCCCTTGTAGCATCTTGTTGCCCTGAGGCGACAAACTAAAAGTGGTCTTTATGCACAATGTTGCCCTGAGGCACCAAATGAAAAACTACAAATTCAGCATATAAATAAAGACACAAAGATATGCTTCTTCACATATTCATGTGCATCACAGATTTTTTATGCAAACATTATTTCAATTTAAACAGGTTAAAAAGTGAAATGTATCTTACTTTCTGCTAGAAGTGTGTCCAATACAGCTTTTGGGGTCAAAATGGAGTGCTCCACCCCAGACAAATAGTCAAATCTCCACGCACCTCAAATTTGGTTCCATCAGACTTTTAAAGTGATGTTTTTAAAAAACGGGGTAGTGGATGGGTCAAAATAATGGTTTCTTGCCTGAAGGCAATACTATGCCATAGAGGGTTAAAACCATGTACCTAAAAAACTGCTTTGACCCTTCAAGATCCATCAAGACCTCTGCAGGTGTGCTGTGGCATCAGGCTGCTAGCAATCCTGTTTTGAGGTGAAGCCTCTATGGATCAGACTACATTGTTCAGCCCAAAGATGCTTGATTAAATTAAGATCCAAATTCAACACATTGAACTCTTTTTCATTCGTTTGTTTTTGCAGTGTGGCAGAGCACAGATAGAGGCCACTGCTATTACAGAACACTGTTGCCATGAAGGGTGTAGTTGGTCTGCAGCATAGTTTGGGACATGATACACAGTTCAAATAAAATCCAGATCCAAATCATTGCACATCATTTTGGATCATTTTTAATGAATAATGCCCTTTTTAGCATAAAATGTATATCCAGTCATTACTGGTTATTGCTTTAGTAATTTGTGTGTCACTATTGTTTTACACATTACTGTCCACACTTGATACAAAATTCCAAACAAAAAAATTATTGGAGAATATTTGAAAATAATACATATAAATAATTTATTATACATTATACATGGAAAATGTTAAACTATACAACGCTCACATATTTTACAGCTGCAACAATAAAAATAGTGATGTTAAGAGCAGAGTGTGTGTGTGACTCTGTTTCATCCCATCAGAAACTGAACCAGGAGTGAAGCTGCTGGAATACAGCACATAGAAAAGCTGCTCTACAAACACTACTGCACTCACAACACATATTCTTATTTTTCACAGAGCTCACACTGCTATAGTTCAAAAAGACTAGCAACCAGTGCATTTTACGCAAACTCACACACACACTGCACAGAACAGTGAACAGAAAAAAAAGGGAAACGTGGTCTCTTATTGTTTTCCATGGCTGTATACTCAAAACCTTGGCACCCATTTGATTCCATATATAAATGGAAATGCATTATTTTTGCAGTGAAACCAACTGTGATTCAGACAGCTGTGTATGTGAACAGCATCGGCCCAGTGGATCCCATCAACATGGTAAGTTCATACCAGCTACACACATGGTATGTGATACATTGTGAATACAAATGTTTAACACATTCCGGTAAGACTTTTTAAATGTGTTGCCATGAGCTGTTAGTTCTTCTTAATTGTTACCCTGTGTGAGAACAAATTGGGGAAATAAAAAGCTGTTGTTCTGCAGGAGTACACTATAGACATCTTCTTCGCTCAGACATGGTACGACAGCCGACTTCAGTTCAACAGCTCTATGAAGGTGCTTATGCTGAACAGTAACATGGTGGGAAAGATTTGGATTCCTGACACCTTTTTTCGCAATTCCCGCAAATCTGATGCCCACTGGATCACCACACCCAATCGCCTTCTGCGTCTGTGGAGCGATGGACGAGTGATGTACACTCTGAGGTGTGTCACTGCAAGACATCCTTTATTTCACACATCTGGTGCTGACGTGTGTGCTTCTGTTCTCCTGTCCTAAAGCACTCGCTTTCACTATAAAAAAACCCAAAAAACACCCCTGCTGTCTGTTTGTACATACAGTGTTAGCCATAGCCATTTATGTCACATTATTTATGTCAGCTGAAAGTGAATAACATTAGGGATCAGAGAAATGAACTTGTTACCCTTTTTTTTTTGTTTTGCTCCTTAACTTTTACAATTCTGTTTTTGTCAGGTTGACTATTAATGCGGAATGCTACCTTAAGCTGCATAACTTTCCTATGGATGAACATTCCTGTCCACTGGAATTTTCGAGCTGTAGGTGTTAAAAACTGTTACCATCAGTCTGTGACTCAGCCTCAGCCCCGCCCTGAGTGCTGCTGGTCTACCAGTCCCCACACATTGCCTCTTGTCAGCTGACCAGCTTTCATGCACCGCCTGTTATGGCTAAACAAACATTGCCTCAGGCCTGTCCTAAGTGGCATCTTTCAACCCCGCATTGAGGAAAGACAGTGTGCCATCCCTCAGCAGAATACTCATCCCTCTCCAGCCGTCTTTACATTCCTCTGTTTTCCAGTCTGTGTCATCCCTGCATCCATGGAATGCGCTGTCCCTCAGCTTTCCATATGTCATCAACCACCGTGGCCAGAAGTTTGAGGGAAAGGCATGCCATGCATTAGACAAGAAGTGGGCCGTCTTGAATGCCTCAGTGCCATCCTGCCATTCTTTTATGTGTGTATGTGCTGTGCAGCATAGCTGTATGTGACTTACAATGAGACTGTAAATTGAGATGTAATCTATAATTTTGTCTTTTTTTTTTTAGATGGATATCCAAAGAATGAGATTGAGTATAGATGGCAGCGTCGTGCTGTTGAGGTCGCAGACCAGCGCTACTGGAGACTTTACCAGTTTGCATTTGTTGGTCTGCGGAGCATGTCTGACGTGGCACACACTCAGTCTGGTGTGTGACATGTTTGCAAAGTGATTTTAAGTTATGCACCATGGAGATTTACATAATTGGCTAGATGCTCAAGTCTAGTCTTGAGAGAGACACATGGCACAGACTGTTTTAAACATATCATAGTGTGAAGCTAAATGCTTTACCTGTAATATGAGGTGGTGGCCTAGTGGGTAGGAGACTTGCCTACCCACTAGTTAGGGAATGGAAGTCACTTTGGATAAAAGTGTCTGCTAAATGCTGTAAATGTAATTTTAAGTTTTCAATATTTAAGTTAAGTTATTTTTTCTTACACAATTTGCTTACACAATACCCATGAGCCTGTATTCTGCATTTTATGCACAAGGAACATTTGTGACATTTGTTTGGGCTTGGGTGCTAAAAACAAACTTTCCTCACAATCAAAGATTTGGCATAAGTAACTAACCATCATTTTGATTGGCAGTCCTGGCTGAAACACTCCTTATAACTTGTGTGAATAGGGGGCTAAACAGTAGTTGGGTCAATGGGAGGATATATGTAACTGAGGTGTTTTGTGAAATCCCCAAAATAATCCATTCATTATGTAGCACATTTGCAGCTTAGTTGTCATATGGTAACTACATAGACTGGGAAGTGAAATTATATTTTAAACAGTGTTTACATAATATAGCAAGATCTTTTATTACATAAAAGGTGAAGCAGTTGATATTGGCCCATTAAAATCCAAATGAAATCAACTCTAGCTGGTATGTTTAACGAGTTTATGTCACAATCCTAAGGCGTTCCTAATGTGGAAGAACAAAAGTAATATATTTATACTTATATTCAGAGCAGAATTTGATGTTTATGTTTTATTTTAGGAGAGTATGTGGTTATGACAATCTTCTTTGACCTGAGCCGGAGAATGGGCTATTTCACCATCCAGACCTACATCCCCTGCAGCATGATTGTAGTGTTGTCCTGGGTTTCATTCTGGATCAACAAGGATGCTGTTCCTGCCAGAACATCTTTAGGTATCCTCCTGCAGACATTTCAGAACTGCTTGAAATTACTCATCATTTTGCAACGTTTCAGGGTTATAGGCAATTGAACGAGTAACTAGATTTGAAAACAGTAAACAGATTTGATTTGTTTAGGTATTTTCTAAAATGATGCAGGCCATTACATTAAGCAAACTTTATGTTTTGTGGTAAATTAATGAATGGAGAAGGAATCAAATCTGAGCATGTCTTGGATTAAACTCATAAACTCATTAGTCATTCATAGATGCCTGCTTTTCCTATGAGGTTTTGTTGTGTGTTTGTTAGTTATCAAACAGGTGCGGCTGATGATGAAAAATCTCATTAAACTGTTTAATTGTTGGCATTTCTATTACATGAAAGAAATTTCTTAAATCCATGAACTGTCGCATGTGTTTGTTTTACATATCCCAGGTATCACAACTGTACTCACCATGACAACCCTGAGCACTATATCCCGGAAGTCTTTGCCAAAGGTTTCTTATGTGACGGCCATGGATCTATTTGTGTCTGTGTGTTTCATCTTCACCTTTGCCGCACTAATGGAGTATGGAACACTACACTATTTCACCAGCAATAGGCAGAACAAGAAGACCAAGGCCAACAGTGCACCGGTGAGATAATGTGTACTCTGCACACAAATTCTGTATATTCTGATCAGCCCTTGTATTGCTTTCTCGCATAGGCGGGTTCAGACTCTTACATAGCTACATAACTACATCAGAAAACCTTATTGATCCTGGAGGAAATTGCTTATGTTATGACTGCACAGACACAGAGACAAGAACAATATAAAATATAATGCCTAAAAATCCTATATTATAAAAATGAATGCTGGGGTATACTATAGATAACTTACAGTTGAGTGAATTACTAGTGACACAATAGTGGTCAGAGTATGTTTTTGCATGTAATGTAGTTTAGTAATATTGACATAAGAAGTGATATTTCATGAAGTCTATTACATATTTTAATAGAAATATGTTGCACTTAATAAAATAACTTAGCATCCAGTAAAACTGTGCATCATATTACTTATTATAGCCCATAATAATGCTCATAATGATTATTATGGATGTGTGACAGGGGAAGGAGTTATGGAGTCTGATAGTGGGGGGAAGGAAGGATTTTCTGGGGTGTTTACATACAAAATGAACAACAGCCACCAATCACAAACGTATACAGATATACTGATTAGGTCATTTAACCATTAGGCTTAACACAAAATGCTACATGCAAAATACCTTTTATGACCACTAAAATGTGGACACCTGGACATCATATTCAGATATGGTTGCTGAACATCTCATTCCAAACAACTGGAGCCGGGCTCCCTTTGCTGCTATGCGTCTCTTTTCTTCTGGGAAGAAATTTCAATGGATTTTGACTGTTGCAATTTGCTTTCATTCAGTCTTAAGAACATCAGTGAGTTTGAGGAATAATGATGGCTCAACACCTGACTTGTAGATGATATTCCAATTAGTTTAACATTTGTTTGATGTGGTTAAGGTCAGGGCTCTGTGCAGGCCAGTTGAGCTCTTCCACACTAAATTCAATAAACCATTTCTTTGGAAATGGAGCTCACTTTTTGCACAGTCATCCTGAAACAATTACCACAGAGCTGGAAGTGCTCAGTTCTCTGAAATGTCTCTGTATAATGTATCTAGCATCATTTTACGGAAAATAAGGGACCCAAACCATGAAAAGTAACTCCAGACAAGAATTCCTCCGACACCAAACTTTACAGCTGGAACTATGCATTCAGGCATGTAGCATTCTCCCAAATCTAACAAAACCCAGATTCATCCATCAGAGAGTGGCCAGTTTGTGAAGTGTAATTCATCACTCCAGAGAACTTATTTCAGCTGCTTTAGAGTCCATTGGTTGTGTGCTTTATACCCCTTCAGAGGATGCATAGCAGTGCACGAATGAAAGTCACAAATGCTTATGTGTGGCTGTGCACAAATGGAAACAAGCAGTTCTTTTGCTGACATTGCTTTTAGAGGCAATCATTTTGAGGACAGATGATTTTCACATCCCTCATACATCAGGACTTGTGGTCCCATTCTGTGAGCTTGTGTGGTTCATCAATTGTCTGAGCTTGTATTGCTGCTCTTAGATGTTTGCACTTCACAATAGCAAGTATTTCATGTCCTCTCTGGGGGGCCCACATACATTTGGCCCTGTTCAGACAAATAGTCATACAAGAAATAACACTTGGCTAAATGGCAAACTGCAGCTGAGATAAATTGAGAACACAGGCGATGTGAACACAAGGTGAAATCTGCAAAGTCAAAACAATTGATAATAAAATAAAATGGCAATGTAATGTTGGTAGTTGGTTTAAAAGTCTTTTAACTCATTAAGCTTGTTAATTGGCTAATGAGAATATAAATGTATATTATTAAAAGGACAAAAGAATCAATAATATCTGCATATTGTTGTAATGGGCCTACAAGATCTTGCTGTCATGACACTGTGCACATGTTCATTCACTCTTCCTCCACGCTAGAAATCGAGTACGGGAAACATCAGACCCGGGACATCTCTGCTTCAGATGAACAACATCGCCCCTTACCACGATGATGATGACTACACCTATGAGTGTCTGGACGGGAAAGATTGCACAAGTTTTTTCTGTTGTATTGATGACTGCCGCTCAGGGGCATGGCGTGAGAACAGGATGCACGTCCATGTGTCCAAAATCGACTCTTACTCCCGAATATTCTTCCCAACCGCTTTCGGCCTCTTCAATCTTGTCTACTGGATTGGGTACCTTTATCTATAAAGAAATAGTACAAGAGAAGGAAGGACTCATTTAAATTTTCAGATATTTGGAAATCATTTGTAAATTTCCCATCCTCTTGATACAGTATTTGGCACCATAAGTCCCCTTTGACAGTGAATGGCTAAAGGCAGCTGTTGGATGTTTCACTAGTGGATGTGTGTTCGTTTAAATTGAGGAGGGAATGTGTTTATAATGAAAATAAATAAGTGGCACATGTGACATTTTAATTTCCAGTTTGAATTACAGTACAGAAAATATTGCGACCAAGCGCATTTAAATTTCCTGAAAGAACTGACAGTTTGTTACTTCTTGACAGAATGTGCCAGATCAAACAAAAATCCTTTAATTTATCTGCCTTTCTCAGCGACAAACAATTCCCAGAATATGGTCTTATGGAGGCTGTAATTTAAAATAATCTTGTATTGTCACAGATAAAGTGACAATACAAGAGAGAACAGATAAAGCATTTATCTCTCTGTTTTGCACACAAAATATAGAACATTTTCCAGTGCAAGCCATTTTCATGCAAGCCAGTTAAATATAGTAGCTGCTTTAAATTTAACAGGAAATTTTAAATAGCTAACATGTTATAGCTAACATACTGTCGACTAGTAACTATTTAGTTGTTCAACTAGTTTTTACTGTAAAGACACTAATATGATTACTTGTATATACACTAATATTCAGCTTATTGAGCCGTACCAAACCAAAGCATACATACAGTAGTTTGAGATTTTGAAGCTTAAGAGTTTCCCGTAAGCCATTTTTTTGTAATTAGCTAATAATTACATCCTACTCAACTTGAAAATACAGTTAACGCTAACACTGTAACTCTTCATTGTCATGTAAACATTGTAAGTGAGCGCATATGTACAAATTAGTTTTTATGTACACACTGTAAGTACACTGAAAAAGTGTCATTTGAATTTACATTGCTTACATGACTTGGCTGGGTCGCATTTTAAAAAATTCAGTATATCTATAATTGAAATACTGAACATTGCCTTAAATTTAAACTGGGAAAATAATAATTTCCTAAGTTTCCTAATAATGATAAACTACTTTCAGTGTGTTTGGTAATGGAAGGTCTTATTGGTGAGAATAAGAAGAAAAGTTTTGGTGTACAATCTCAATACAGATTGAAAAAGACAATTTGATTTTTTCCCCCAAATAATGCAGGCCTTGTCGGACAGTAAATAGAAACACTGAATTGTGAAAATTCTAAATACCATTTTCCAGTGTAATTAAGCAGCAATTTTGAGTGGAGACAAAAAGACAAAAAGCTTTTCATGATTTTACAACTTTGCCATTTTTTGACAACATCTGTCCCCCAGTATGTAAGATCAAATGCTAAAAATGTTGCTAACAAAGGCTTTAGTATGGTGCAGTATGGCCAGGATGTTTATAAGGCTCAGTCATCTTGTTCTCGTTTTCCTGACAACAGCTATGCTTTCTGCAGGCAAATGATTTCACAAGCTTCTCATTCCTGTTATCTCGTGACTCATCAACGTTCCTGCAGATAATGAATTCAAATGTTCTTTGGAGACAGATCTGCTCTCTCTCTCTTTCATCTGGCCCTGCAGACATGCTTGAAAAAGTAATGAACTGATTTTTTTTCCACATGAAATGCAAAATATATTACACCAACAGAACTGTGTGAGTGTAATGTACTTTACTCATGTGCTAATTATGTCTGTTCTTCGTACGCATCCCAACGGTAAAGACAAAACAACAAAAGATGAAACCGTTCCTCGTTAGCTTATCACAAAGCCATTGATGCCTTCTGTATAGTTTAGCTCTTAATGTAGGCAATTCTGCAAGTAGCCCTGTTTAGGCTAAATGTTATATGTGAACATTTAAAGCATGATTCTGTCTGATTGTGTTATTGTGCAGCTCGAACATACTCACCAGTAGCCAAAAAGCAGTTTGTGTGTCTGTGTTGTCTGTTGATACTACTATCAGACCCTCTGCCCTGTCTCAGCTGTGCTCTGTCAGATCTCTGTTAGGTGGCTTCTTTTACATATACGCCCATCTTCATGTTGCAGTGTAGCCTTTTTCCTCTTGTAACATATTTCCTAAAGTAGAATTATGTAGAGATCTGTGTTGTGTCCAGTAATTAAACACTCTTTCACTCAGTCAGTGGTTAGTGAACATTTTGTGCACCCTATGCAGAACACAGAATCTAACAGCAATGAATATTTATAAAAAAAATTCTATTTATATTTTTTGTATAAATAGATGACTATGGCATTATAAGAATATAATGAAAAAAATTGGGGTTTAACTTGATTAAAATGTGTCAAACAGTTGCACACGAGTGCTTTGTGTTTGCCAGTGTTTTTTCGGGCCTGAAATAGAGAACTGAGAGATGTCTGTTTCATTCTTTTCTCTTGTGCTGTGCCCTGACACATTTCAATCATGGCGCATTTTTTTCAGCGTGTTTTATTTTTTCATAGCGATTGTTTTCCTTGATTCTGAATAACTGAATAAAGTACGGCTTGCATGAGAGAAGAGAACGTGGTTGCGTTTGCAGACATACAGTCGCATGCAAAAGATTGGGCTCCCCTGGTAAAATGAGGTTTTCTTGATTTCTTTATGGCCTAGTGGTTTGGGCATTCACCCTGCGATCAGAAATTTGTAGGTTTGAATTCCAAGACTGCTACCAACACCACTGAGGTACCCTTGAGCAATTTACTGCTTCACTTGGTGAATAGGTTAAATACAGAGGAAGGATTTTGTGCTGTTCACACTGTGTGCTGTAGTGTGTTCACATTTGTCAGTAAAAGAAGAAAAAGAGAAAATGGTAAATGCAACTCTGCACATTTTAATGCACAGTTACTGTTTATTTGGTGAATTGAGCATTTCTGGAAAAAAGCATAAAATGTAGCCTGAGCAAAAAGTTATGACAGACTTGACGTTTTATCTTTTTCCAGTATGTTGAACACATTAATATTGTCATATTTGTGTGTTCAGTCTAGAGGATGTTACCTTAACTTCACTTACAAAAATCAACAAAACAATACAACAACACTTTGACTACGAGCGTCTAAACTTTTGCATATGACTGTATACCTCTGTATGTGCTCGTGAATGTGTGAGATTTTATACAAGCTTTGTCCACTGTCTCATCTGTCCTTTCTGTCTGTCTGGCACCAGATGTTGTTTGGCACTTCTTTCTCTGTCAGCACCCTAAACCCCATGCTCTTCACCTGTTAATAGATTTGTGTACTATGTGCAAAAAGAAACAAGCAACTTTAACACTGTGAGAAAATAAATCTGTGCCTGAAAAAAGCTGAATAAATTTCCCTGCTCTTTTTGCTCATGTTAAATATTCAGCACCTCATTGAAATGTAACATTAGGATGCAGAGAAGCTGGAGAAAACAAGCTTTTGATTATTTTTCTTAAATGGAAAGTCTTGCAACGGGCCATTTATCAGCTTATTATTCCTTCAATTAGTTTCAGTTTACGCAGTGAGTGCATAATGTCAACTGCATCTGAAGGTTTCATGGATAAAAAACTGACAATAATCTGTTTATT
The DNA here is from genome assembly GCA_037577145.1 of Brachypetersius gabonensis. Taxonomy (NCBI): domain Eukaryota; kingdom Metazoa; phylum Chordata; class Actinopteri; order Characiformes; family Alestidae; genus Brachypetersius; species Brachypetersius gabonensis. The sequence continues at coordinate 10,736,197 of JBBJLR010000153.1, forward strand.
TCTACTATTTTGGGCTAAAAAGTCTTAAAGGGTCCATGCCCTACATTCCTCTTTTACCCTAAATGTCCTCCCTTTTTCTTCTTTACTTTCTTTGGATGTTGTAGCAAAATATTTTCCTTTTCACATGACCTCATTATTTCTTAGAATCAAACAGGCTGTTTTTGTTACTGATATATTGTAAAGGAGCTCAGCTCTTTCGAGTTATGCCTCAAAAGGTCATGGGTTCGAATCCTACCTTCAGCACTGGGTTCCTGAGCAAGTTGCTCCAGGGAGGCTGTCCCCTGTAGTTAGGGAATGAAGTCGCTTTGGATAAAAGCATCTAATAAATGCTGTAAATGTAAATATATGTAAAGCATTGGCTTTTGTGACTCACAGAAACACAGAAACAGCTTAGTCTCCATGTACATTTTGAAACTTTAACAGTGTTTATCTACTATGTGGAACTCTTTTACCCAAAAAGAATTTTACCTTTCCCTAATATGGGACTTTTAAGAGTGTGATCACAAATATGTGAGTAAAGTAAAATGGCCTCTCATAGTCACGTGTGAACACAGCACACATTGTGAACAGTGTGAAATGCATTTTACCCATTTACCAAGTGAAGCAGTGGGCTGCCACTGACAGAGCGTCTGGGGAGCAGTGTGTGTTATCTTGCTACCTCAGTGGTGCTACTAGCAGTCCTGGGATTCAAACTTGCCATCTTCCAATCTGTGGGGCAACACTCTAACCACCAGGCCACCAAGATTAGAGAACAGAGAGTTACGTATTATAATGCAACAATTACTCTCCAAATCATTCTAGGATGTTAGAATGCAGTTCTAGAGGGACTGGAAAAAGTCCAGGACAAAGCATTGTCTTAATGAACTCACTCCTCAAACGGTTAAAATTACTTCACTTGAGATACTATCCTGAGGCAATTGAAATTAATTATAGCTAGAACTAGTGAAACATGTTCGTGTGGCCTTGCTGCCCTTAGAGAAGGTCATGTGTCAAACATTTACTTTCAGTGTGCACACCTGTTAGGACTGCATCTGTATACACTCCCTTCCAGTTATGTCTCTAGAGGCAAGCCCCAGTGATTAGCATAGCTTAATAACAGTAGAAGACTTCTGGGTAACGGTAACAGGAAGCAGATTAAAGGCTGTGTCTCAGTGAAGACAGATCATGGATTAGACGCTGATGAGGCCAATAGAAGATCTCTAATGAAAAACACCCACAACACTGAGCTCAAGCCTGCACTGCTGGGTGAACTGAAAGTAGTTAAGGGAGGTAGAGGCTTGTCTGAAAAGTGCAGAGCCACTGTCAGCGCAAAGCCGATCTAGTGAGAAGAAATGTCAGGCGTGCCGAATCTGAAAATGTCTTGTAAGAGAAACTTATCTTGTTATTGTCCAGGGCACAACCAAAAAGACTTTTTTGCGTGATGCCATAGAACAGCGTTTCCCAACCCAGGAGACTAGAGGCCTACAGCTCTCCTCATTTTAATGTTTCCCTGTTTTAATACCCCTACAGTACTGTTAAAAACTTTGGACACACTTTCTCATTCAACTATTTGTTTTTTTATTATTGGCTACATTGTAGATTAGTACTGAAAACATCCCCTATTGCTGTTATGACAGCTCTTAGTTTATTAGTGTAATTTCTTGCCTTCCTAATGTGTTTAGGCCCTTCAGTTGTGATGTTCGGGTTGTTACACAGTAAGTAATCCTATTCCACAATGGTTCTACCCCAAATTATAGCAAGAACCACTTAACTAAGTAAAAAGAAACCACAGTTCATCATCATCTTATTACAAAACATATTCTGGTTTGTTTAACTCATTTTTTGTTTACAGTAACCTCTCACTTTTACACAGAACAGCAGTCGCGGATTGAGTCTAATGCGGATTGAGTCTTATAACTGATGATAATATACATTTACTAATTTTGTAACATAAATATGAACGTGAATTCAGCTATTTTTCCATAGAAAATATAACTGTATAAAGTGCGTCTTGAAATGGTAAAATATTGCTGTACTTAGAGGTGGGAGGTTTGAAAGTAGCCAATCTGAGAAAGTTATGCAGTGCGTAGGCACAAGCCTGCTGCAGCATGACTGCTCCATGTCTTGCCTACATATTTTTCCAACATTTTCCCCCAATTTTCAACAGCTATATCAGTTTATTTAGTATTAGTAAGCTGTGCCCTGTCTAAACATGTGGGTAGAGACAGTTTTTTCAATGTTACTTTTGTGTACGAGTCTCACCGCAAGCTGCTAATGCTAACAGTTAGTGGTAGCGACCCGGTTTTTAAGCAATAAAGTTTTCTGATGATTTATTTCTCCTTGCTGTTGCCGTTTGAATCATCTGTGGCAGCTGTAGACCAAAATCTCCCCTGTAGATCGTCTGTGTTTCTCGTTTTTCGTTTTGTCATTCTTAAAGCCCTGTATTTTTATTACTGTAAATTAAATTAAAAGAAGTGAATAAGGGTTTACATTTTCTTTAAGGGTAATGCATTAAACTGAGTTTAAAATGACATTAAAATGTTCTGGAAGCATATTTGGGGGCATATTTAGGGTTTACAATATAAAAATCGGCATTTTTAGGCATTTGATTTACCAAAACACAACGCGGTTTTTCACTATTAGCGGATGCTCTTAGAATGAGCGGGCAAAAAGCGGGTTACTGTGCTGCATGATTCCATGTATTCCTTCATCATTTTGTTTGTTTTCAATATCAATCTACAAAGTAGAAAATATTAAAAGAAAAAAATTGAATAAGAAGGTGCGTCCAAACTTTTCAATGGTTGTGTACTGATGAGCTGATGTTTTGGACCAACCGTGTTGGCATTAAGAAAAGCACTAAAAAGAATCCTTGTGCTAGTATTTATATTTGTTTCATTAAGTGAAGGTTCTTTGTGCTTTTAAAAGTTTTTTCCATAATCAGATCATTATCATAACATTTCATTTTAAAAATGGTTCTGTGGGAGCCTACAATATTTTTATTCTTTAATATTGCCCAAGAAACCTTTTTGCACCTTTTTTAAAGCCTGTATGATTGTTGACCTACATGCTGGAATGTATGGCAAATGTGGCAGATTCTCTGGTCATAAATGTTTCATGACTTGAAAGGGTTTGGATGCCATAAAAATTCATTTTAGTCAATGTTGAACTGATACAAGCCTTCACCAATATTTCATGAGTACAAAAATACCACCTGGCAGCGAGTAAATACAAACAGGATAGAGGATAGAAGAGAGCAAAAAGAGATTGAAAAAGGGTGTAAGTTGTGAAAAGACACATGTCTATAAAGAAAGAACTGTACATAAGAGCAAACTTGAGGAGGTTTATCCTGAATCACAGCTTCTCCCATAAACAGATTTTATGTGCAAATGTCTAACAGACCAAAGTGTGCTGCAGAGAGATGATGTGCATAAAAAATGGAATGAAAAATTTAATTTTATATCCAAAACTCAAAGTTGAAGCCCAAAAGCCTCTCTGTTTTACACACCATGAAAAGAAGAGATAAGACAGGTTACTTGGTGAGAGAAATGCAGCTCTGACTTTCTGACTGCTTTAGGCTTCACATGTGTCTGTTTGCTAGGTGAGACCTTTCATCCTTATGAAGACCAAGCACAGACAGATGCAGCAGATATCGAGTCAAAGGTGCAACAAAGCATGACTCGCCATGAAAGCCTGATGAAATTTTGATGAACCATTAGTTGGTGCACAAGAACATGAAATGCAATCCATTTGTTTCCTTTCTATTCCTTTCCTTTCCTCTCTATTCCTTTCCTTTTCTTTTCTTTCTATTCTGTTCCTTTCCTGTCTTGTCCATGGGGGTCATTGCCTTTTCTGCCCTGGGTTATAACTGGCTCTTGACTGGAGATATTATTAAAGTAAAAGTGTCAGTCGGGTTATTTGGACTGATATCATAGAAGAACCACTTTTGTTTCCACAAAGCAGGGATTACATCACAGTCCTGGCAACCCCACATCATGCGCATTTGTGTGCTTTGTCTCTTACAAATATGACTCACTTTAATGTGAGCAAGGTTCTTGTGGGCTGGACAGGTTAGTTACTGAACTTCAAGCTTAAACCATAGAGGAAAACAGAGAGCACATTATAGAGAATTCTAATACATAGTGCACTGTTATTCAAACAATATGAGTTAATATAGGGAGGAGTTCAGGTTACAGAAATGATTTTCTAACAAAATGAGATTCATCTAATTTCAGTTAATTGCTGTAGTACCAAGAAGTGTGCCTCTACACTCTCCTAACAGATGAAAATGTAGAAGTTTTCCACCGCCTGCTGCTTATTGCTGAGAGCACTCACAGCATCTCTTGAGTGTCATTAATCTTAGAGGTGTGAACGAATTATGAGTTTTGCTGCTGTTGGTGTATTGCTTACAATCTGAATTGTGTTGTTATTGGCGCACTTGGAGTTACTCCTCACACATAGCCATCAGGGGTAATTTAATGTCCATTCTCACATGCCTTCTCAGTCTTGATGCACTAGAGTGCAAATAAACAGTTTTACAGCCACAGCAAATCTTGTGTGTGTGTGTGTGTGTGCCTAGCATCAGATTTTATAGATACAAAATAAAACACATAAATGTACCTTTGAGTACCGGCATTGTAATAGTGAGGTAATAGTGATGGATGCTAATGTCAGCATGCCAGACGTGATGTAGGACTACAGAATAAAAAAAGTCCTTTGTGTAGAAACTAAAATTAAACCCGTGGCTTGCTTTTATAACCTATTACAACATTTATTAAATTAACACTGGCTCTAGTGTAGCAAGCAGGCATGGGTGGATTGATCCTAACATCTGTATACCTGATGCTGATATAACAACTATTACAATTTTTTATCACGATCACTATTGTATATGCTAAATTCAATAATAAATTGAAAGTCTCAACTGAAACATAATATAATCAAATCAAATATAAAAGCAAAACTATTTGCCACTGCCAAGGCATTGACATTTGATCTAGTTTGTTATTGAAAAATGTCATGTCGTCACCTCAGGGAAGAATGCAGCAGCGCGCACTTGAACTTCTGGCAGGGTATTTATTTTACTTCACAACACAATTAAACTCAAAAGGACTTTCTGGGTCAGCCTCCTGGAGACTCGTTTCTGCCGAAGACCCCTCAGTCTCTGTCTGGACTGTACGCTACTTTCTCGCACTCTCCGTGGACCACTCCCGGTCCGAATCCAGTCCGGGTCTTGTTTCCCACTCCGCCTCCATCCTGAAATACAGATAGAGGGAAAGAGAGCAGGGAAGTGTAGGAGAACCCCCGCAGTGGGGAAGAGACTCTTCTCGC
>JBBJLR010000153.1:10741603-10776982 GCA_037577145.1 Brachypetersius gabonensis
TGTGTGTGTGTGTGTGTGTGTGTGTGTGTGTGTGTGTGTGTGTGTGTGTGTGTGTGTGTGTGTGTGTGTGTTTACACTGAAGGAGAAAATGCACATTTCAAGATGTATGTATATATGGCTCCTAATCAAAGAGAAAACAAATACCTAAGAGCTGTTCCCATGTTTGATCAATTGAGTCTATCAAATGTGGAGGCTACTAAGAGTGGAGTTTGAAAGACCTGGTCTGTATATAATCAGTCTGGATAAAATCTGTTAAACAGAACGTGAGACATAAAATGATAAATGATTACAGTGCACATTTGATGGCTCTAGTTGCAAAACTGAAGAAGTAACAAACTCAAAAAAGAAATGAAGAAATAAGAAGGGACAGTACCGACTCATGAGCTCAAAAATAGATAAAAAGTACAAATATGAGTGATGAGTACTGTTTTAAAACACTATGTTCGGTTTACTCTTAAAGGGAAACCACCAAAACAATATTACAACAGCCACACACATGACTAAAGGTGTAATGATAACTGACAGGAAAGATATGTCAAATTACATATAATGGTTATAGACTGGTCGCTATAATAATGGAATCATTGGAGTTGCACATAAAACGGACAAACAATCCAAACTGAGCTCATACTGAAGTCTATTTCAGAAGTAGTTTGGAGTGAGGACACTGAAGTGAAGACCTGTGACAGCTTTGTGTAGTAATTAAAGATATAAATAGATATTATCTGCCGCCAGGCCTTCCTAACAAATCTCTTCCTTTAAATCCGTGCCTACTCCTCACTATCACACACACAAACTAATAAACTATTAAAGACATATTATGTTTGATTTTTTTTCTTTGATAAGTATGCTAAATTTCCCTCCAGCGGTCCCATAGCTGAACTAAAATGGAAAAATCTTCCTACATCTACACATTAGACTTTAGACATCAATAACCTTGGGATGGAACAAATAAGGTGCTGCTCTGAAAAAACAATGTTGAGATTCAAAACTATGAAAGCCTCTTTCTGGAGGCCTTGAAATGTTCCTAAAGACAGAACAGCCTCCCAGTGCATAATAACTAAAAGGACTATATTGACACTATACTAAATCTAGGTTGTGTGACCTGTAAACATTTCATGTTTAGCCCGGTAGATGACATCTATATGATTTGACAGTAACATGAGTAGATAGGTGCCTATGGTGATCCTGGCAATGACACTCATTTGTGATTCAGACATGGAGCTGAACGGAAGGCTGTAAAAAACAAATAAGCTGTTTTTTAATAAATAAAACCAAACAAACACATCTGAAAATAATACAAAGCACTGTGAAAAAGTGAATGGACCTGTTTCACATGTGTACATCAGATCCACATTAAAAAAAAAATAATAAATGTGTAATAGCACCATTTGGCTGTGATTGTGTTGGTGTAATGTTTCTTATTCCTGTGGAATCAATATACACATTTGAATAAGGTGAATTGAAACCTCTATTTATTTCAGCATCCACCTGTTTTATGTGCAGACTCCCCTTGTGCCACAAGATATGACCCAAGTGGGGCCTCCATGGACTGGACAATTTGTCCAGCACATCCCACAGATGCCATGTGGCAGGGATCATTATTCTGCTGAAAGAGGACACTGTCATTAGGAAAACCTTTGGCATGAAGGGTTGTATATCCAAACAGTTAGAACCCAAGGTTTCCCACCAGAATAATGTCCAGAGCATCACACTGCGTCTGCCGGCCTGCCTTGCATTAGCACTTCCTGGTGCCTTTTCTCCCCTGAGTGAAAGCAACGCACACTCACCCAGCTGTTCACATAATGTTAAAGAAAACCTGATTCGTCCGACCAGGTTATCTTCTTCCATTGCTCCATGGTCCAGTCCTGATGCTCACATGTCTGATTTCGGCACGTTCCATAGTGGACAGGGGTCCTAACGCACTGTGTGTGATGCACTGTGTGTTCTGACACTTTACTCCATTATATTTTTTTTAGCAATGTTCACAACAGAAGCTCTTCTGTGTGATTGGACCAGATCAAAAGCCAAAAAGGCTCCACATGTGCATCATTAAACCCTGGATAGCCATGACCTTGTCACCAGTTCACTGATTGTCCTGCCTTGGACTGCTTTTAGTAGGTACTAACCACTGCATTCAGGGAACCCCACAAAACCTGAAATTTTAGAGATACTCTGAACAAATTGTCTGTTCATCTCAGTTTGGCTGCTCAGATCCTTATTCTTGCCCATTTTCCAACAAATCAACTTCAAATATTGACTGTTAACCTTCTACCTAATTAACATATCTCACCCCTTTATAGGCATTATTGCAATGAGATAAGTGTGCAATATATACAGTGCTATTTGGATTCTCAAAAAAACAAAAAACAAAAACAATGTCTCATTGTGTAGATATTACAGTGTTTTTATGTAGTATATACTATTAATAGATTCCTCTATTCTCTGTTCAATTTTTGTCTTTACTACCTTGCACAAGAATTCCAATGTGCATGGACTGTTGGTCTTATGTGCAAATGGCAAATTCTAATCATGAATCATGAATCTTGAATCTTGAATCTAGTGGGTGGAGTGAAACGCTTTGAGAGTATCAGATTGTTAGAGGCATGTCAATAGTAAAAAAAAACAAACAAGCTAACAACCTTTGCAGTTAAATTGATTTTCATATGTGGATGGTGCACTGGGGCCCATAATGTCACACCACAACTATATTACTTTGAACATTCTGTGTGCATTAAGAGAAGATAATTTATTTCTTTGGCGGAGGAGCCCCCTTGAGATGAAACCATAATATTGCAATAAACCGTGTGTGCGTGCGCGCGCGCGTGTGTGTGTGTGTGTGTGAGTGTGTGTGTGTGATTTCACTGTAAGTCAATCATTTTGATATATTTGACCTAAAAAGATCAAAATACATCATACAAAACAGCATGATAGCAAAGAGACAGCTTATGTGTTTTCATTGCTAAAATGCTTGTACAACAGTGATGTACAGTTTATGGCTTTGAGGGTATATGATATCTGATGTCTATAGCATTGCAAGAAATTCCAGGTTTTTTTTTATTATTTGCCATTTAAATAAAAGTAAACCTGACCTACATATGTTCTTTTATGAGCCTGGTGCAGCAGTAAACAATCAGTCCTCAGTTGTGTCCCTGTGAGGTTCCTCAGGCTTTGGTTAGGGAGAGACAGTACGAATGTGATGAACACCGCTGTGCTCCTCGCTGCTTAAGAGATGTTTTTTCAGAGAGATGTGGCAGAACCATGCAATGAGACATTAACTGGAGAAAGAGAGTGCAACCTTGACAACACAAAAAACCTGAGGGAGTCAAAATGCATGAAAAGCCAAGCAGTCATGAGGATGATTTCATTTTCTAATTACTTACAGGGGAATCCTTAGGGCTGGATGAACTCAGAGCAGAGTGTGAGAAATGGAATAAGAGTTAATGAAACTGTGTTTAATTAAAGCTGTCACATCTAGATGTCTTGGTGCACCAGAGGATGGCACTCTACAGCTATAAAATATCTCTTTAGAGTGCAGGATAGATTTCTGAAACTCGATTTGCTGATCATGTGGCCTCCGATGTTATGAAATTGTCATTTTTTATTTGTTTATCCCTGTTAAAATACACTACATATGCTGTTGAACTATGCACACACAGCTTCTTTAACCCCCATTGAAAAGCACTTCCAGTTGAATGGGAAAAAGTACAAAGACATCTAACACTAAATCTGAAAGAAAGCTGTTGATGATTTTTTGGTTAAGTTTTGGTTAAGTTTTTTTGTTTTTTTTGGTTAAGATTTCATCCAGACAGTGATGATAAAGTGTATTTGTAATAATTTAAAATACACAGTGACTCCTCAAACCTTTACTAAGGTGAAAAAAGCATGACTCTGATACGTAGAGGCTTTTTTGTCACACGCAAATCTAGTGGGTCACTTTGTGACCTTTGAGAGGATGTATGAGTTCATTTTATTAGATGCTACCATTTTTATTGAGAATATTGAATTAAATGTGCACTCTCTGTTTTCTGTCTAATCTTTTTGGACAGTACAAAGGTACGAGCACAAAAGCAAAAGAATATACACAACAGTATGGTATAGAAAAGCACACTGTACAAATAATATAGATATTATTAGATTAGATTTATTATTATTATTATTATTATTATTATTATATAGATAATATAGATATTTATATAAATATTAGTGGTGGGCCGTTATCGGCGTTAACGTGCTGCATTAACGTGAGACTCTTATATAAAAAATATCGCCGTTAATCTATTCACACAGTTGGGTTGGGTGCTGGGTCTATACTACGCCAGCTATGATTACTTTCAGCTTGATGTTTTAGCGCGGATGTATACCTACTGTGAAAAAGGGATGTCACTAGGATTGAAAGCCAGGGGGCTTAGCCTTAGCCTTAGCCTCCAGGGCTGTAGAAAGAAATTAGCGTGTATAGAGGGCTGAAAACTTTTAACCAAACCTTTCCTTTCACTTAAGGAAACAAGTAAAGTTAAGCAGTGAACAGTTATGGACACTCATAGTATTGTTCTGTTAAACTCAGTACAAACGGCGCTACCAGAGAAATGAACGGCCTCCGGTTGCTACTCGCTAACAAGCAGCGCTGTGTAGCTTCGCCTAATGCCCGCCTGCTACCTACAGCAGCTTCAACAGCCAGTACATCATTTTAATTCATTAATGATAGCTAGACTAGACTTATTATTTTTTATTTCAATTCATAGTCTTGTTTCTATCTGTAAAGTGCAAATCTGCGCTCAGTGATATATTGTCAATACCCAAATATTTGTCAATAATATGTCAATACCCAAATATTTGGATATATAATTTTAAAATAGTAGAATAATGACTACATATTTAGGGTGACTTGGAATCATTTTGGGGGGGGACTTCAGACCTTCGGCAGAATTCAAATGAGCCATTTTAATCTAGATTAATCTCGATTAAAATTTTCATCTAGGTTAATTCCAAGATTACAGTGAGATACAGGGTAAGACCACCATATCTCCGAACACGAGAACTATAATATATGACTATTATTGATTATTGACTTTCTCAGGCCTTTCTGTCCAGTAAAAGATTCAGCGTAACCTATAGTTTGCCTGTAGTTTTCATTCTGTCTTTTCTCTGGACCTGCACTGGTGCTAGGAGGATGTTCACCTACAAGCTGTCTGAAAAATTTTCTGGCAGCAACAAGGTTCTTATGTGTATTTAAAAGTGTTTCAACAGTGGACTAAACTTTTCCCATGACTCCTCTAGGCTGTTCTGAAAGTCTATTCTCTATTGTTATTCAAACCTCTGTTCACTGTCCTCTGTATGTTGCATTTGGTGCTAAGACATTTCATTGCTAATCAATACACTGATTTGTTACTAACATGAACAGCATGAACAAAAATCTGTCCATGAATTAATATATTTGACCCGAATTTTGTGTCACTGTGACTCATTTTGCCAGATCAGGTCACATATGTATGTATTTTTATTTGTTACAGGACTTGCAGTTCCCACCTCAGTGTCTTGGCACTGTCAAAGTGGCCTATATCAAGGTAAAGCCAATCACGGTTTGAATGGGAGACTTTTTCACCAATATTGCATGTTTTGAGTAATTGCTCCTGTGCCAATCCAGCATTGTGGACATCAGGTGTCTGTGGTGAAGGTCCACCTTCACACAGACTCCTGCCTTGTCTCAGTAATGCGCACAGAGTATCTAGTAAGAGTTAAGTCTAACCTCAGTTTTTCTGAATAATGAAATTGTTTAAATATTCAGACCTAATGGGGTGGTGGTGGCCTAGTGGGTAGTGGGTTCGAATCCTACCTTCAGCATACCACCACAGGGTTCCTGAGCAAAACCTTTAACCCTAAGGGAGGGAGACTGTCCCCTGTAGTTAGGGAAGGGAAGTCGCTTTGGAGAAAAAGCATCTGCCTAAAATGTAAAATGTATCTTGCCTGAAGAGTTCTGTGCGACTTGCATGGGAATCACTATTGACGAGGATGGGGGGTTTCGTTCCTTTGAGTCTAGTGACACCCACATCCTTGAGACTCCACTGAGTTTTTTTGCCCACCCACTGGGACCACCACCTGGGTTCCACTGAGAAACATTCCCCGGCGTATCGTTTTTACATTCTGCTTCTTAAAAGCTGCTCTTATTTTTACTTAACAATTAACTTGATTTTTAACTGCTAAAATTGTTTATACATTCTTATTGCAGGTATCAGACTGTTCCAGCAGTTCAGACACTTCCGTCCAGTTTTTCTCTTCTTACTTCCCTCTTTCTGTCATTCTCTATCTCTTTTTCTCTCTCTCTTTCTCTCTCTCTCTCTCTCTCTCTCTCTTTCTCTCTCTCTCTCTCTATCTCTCTCTCGCTTAAATAACATAAATAGTCCAAAAACAAAGAAACTTCTCATAGGTTAATTACATTATGCAAAGTCATTGTGTTCAATTTTTACAGTAAAAGGTTTGTTCACATTTGTTCAACATTCAGTTCTGAGAGAATATAACATTATATACAAACATAAAATTATAGCATTAACACAACAGATTTGGGCTTTATAAGCTTTGTAACATACACCCACTGACATACACCCAACTACATAACATTAGATTTCAACATGTCATCCAGCAGATCTTATTAGTTTTCATTAGTTAATCAGTTCAGATAAGCATTCTAATTACTATTGCTTATTTGTAATTTGCTGATGTCACAATGAAATAAGAATGTTACATGGAAATCTAAGGTAATGGCATCAAACTTAATAGCAATCGTAACGACTGTAGTGTATTTGTAGTGTTTGTAATCCATACATATTTCATAAAACCAACAAATACAAATTCTATTTACCAAATTTCAAGTGAATTTATGTAATCCAACCCGGGTCAAAGGATAAACACTCATACTGTTTAACACATTCCATTTGAATGACAGCAACAAATCAAGTTATTAAGTTGTTAGTATAAGTGATTAATGAATTCATTATTTGGAATAATTATTATTTTATATATTTAAAAGTCAGTTTAACACTTGAGGTGACTTTTCTTCACTTCTTTATCTTAATTAATTAGTCATTTGTACATATTCAGAGGCTATTTGCTCATTTCTGTTTATGTATTTAGTGGACTGTCCCCAGTATTTGAACCCACTTGGGCCCACCTCCCTTGCCTAATCAGTAATAAATCCCTGCATTGAACTGTTGGTCTAAGCTAGGCCAGATTCTTCATTGTATAAAATGTTCATTTCCAGCAGGTAAAACCAGCAAATCTTCACTTTTCTTAACTTAAATAAAATGTTGGGAAACTCAGTTCCTTGTCTCAGTTCCTTGTCATATGTGTTTATATACATAAATAACAGACATGTTTAAAGTCATAGAACATGTCGGTAAGAACAATGATCTGAAGAGTTTAGCAATATTCCATTAAAGGTCCATATAATGAAAAACTATATCCATATAATTAAAATTGGAATTTCAGTTTCTGTTGTCTGCATTGAATTCACTTTTGTGACTGCGTGTGGTGAGGTACAGAATTCTGCAAGTATAAAGGTGAACAGGTAGGCCATTCTTTTTGCATTGCATTAAGAAGCTGATGTGTGAAATTGTGATGAGTCAAAAAAGGTGGGGCAGAAAGCAGACTGAGTCAGAGAAGAAGAACATGGTATAATTCACACAGAGTATCATTTATTGAGTCCAAATCAACAGCTTATTTTATAAATACACACCCAACTGACGTAACTCATACTGCTGAGGGCAGAACCAGCATGTATTCAAAGACATTTTTTAAATCTGTGAAGAAACATATCTGTAAACGAAAACTTCAGAGACAATCAATGAAAGGCGAAGGCAAAAAGCAACATTGGACATAAAGAATAAGAGACAGGTTTTCTCAGGACAGTTTGTACACATTTTAACCAGCATGACTTGACAAACTCATCCATGAAGACTGTCGACAGTTATCCTTTCCCAGTGGACCAACTGAAACCAACAGAACCTTCAGTCAGCGTGCAGTAAATACCATTTTTCCGGCCCACTGGAACACCAACAAAATTCCCACATAACACACATCATGCTGACAGGCTGCTTATCTGCGTTGTACAGTTGATTGGTCCAGTCCTGTCAACCGTCATGGGCTCTCATGAGCATTCATGAAGCTCTGCATTTAAGATCACCATCAGTGTCAAAAAGAGGGTCAGTGCACTTTACAGGTTCTCCAGGGCATAAAAAACAATCTGTCAAAACTGAAAGCCCTGAACAAGGCATGTTGGTAGATCCTGTACAGGGGCAAATAGTTACTGGTCTTGGGTCGTTTTATATGTGTTTTTCCACCACAGCCAGAATAATTAAAGGCTTGGCTATTGGGAAGGTTATAGGAAACTCTTTTTTTACCTCAGTGAAAGAGTTTACTTGTATTATCAGTACAAGGTCAAAGTGGCAAAAAAGGAAAAGGCCTTTACCAAGAGTGTCTATAAATAAGAGTGGAAGTCCAGAAGAGGGTTGGGCTTCTTTATACAAGTTATTATTTTGAAGAATCATATGGAACTGCTATCCTGTTTGACACGGAACTGGTTACGCCACATTAACAAAAGTATTGGGACACCCGACAATCACACCAACAAGTTTTTTACTTTAATGACATTGCATTCAAATACACGGACTATAATATGGAATTGATCCCCTTTTGCACCTGGGACACAGTCATGCTGGTATAGAAAAGCTTCTTCCGCAAACTGTGTTCATAAAGCATGATGTTGTCAAAAATGTATTTGTATGCTGAATAATTAAGATTGAGCTTCACTGGATGTAAGGGGTCTAGCCCAAATCCTGTGATATGTCCACGTACTTTTCTGACAACTAATAAACTTTTCTATTATTGTGTACGTGCTGTGGCTTTATTTTGTAATCGATTATTTGGGACTCGAGTTTCGGTGCTTCAGTTGCTTTCTAAGGTTAGAGACAAATAATTCTCTCGTGTTTAAGCGCGTGGCAGCACCTGCGCCGCGCATTCTCGAGCCGGAGCGTTCAAGAGTGGCAAATAAATAAACAAACCCAAAAAAAGAGATTAAAATGCTATTATTTTGTTAGATGAGAAGCAGAGCGCTGCAACACCTGTACACAGAGCAGCACACTCGCAGTTTGGCCACGAGCCGGAGCTGCTCTGGTCAGGGCGCGAGCGTGTTGAGGTGGTGGTGGTGATGGTGGTGGTCAGTGGGGGGTTTTGGGAGCTGACCGGAATACTGATACTGACACACTCTGCAAGAAGCGCTTCCACCAGCTCCGCCGCATCCCCATCATCCCCCTCTTTGTCATCTTCATCTTCCTCATCCTCAGCAGCATTGGGGAAACCGGCCGCACCGCTGCGTCTCCCGAAGACCGTCTCGCACTCTTTCGCGCACTTATGCGGGCCGCAGCGTCGCGCATGCGCGGCGGCGTGGCTGAAACCGCGGCGGACTAAGTTTTCTGTCTCCTGGATATCTGCGTGCGTGTGTGTGCGTGCGTGTGCGTGAGAGAGAGAGTGTGAGTGTGTGTCCCTCTGCGCGCGCGCGTGGTGGGAACGATGCGGTGGCGCTCCGGGGTCGCGTATCTCCCGGTCCTGATGGCTCTGGCGCTCGGCCGCAGCCCGGTGACGCTCAGGTAAGTCGCGCCGCGCGGCGCACACGTCTGTCAGCACGCGCTCTGACACATCTGTCTGTTACAGCTGTCTTCTCTCTCCTCTAACGCAGTGGGAGCGAGCCGAGCAACATGTCATACGTGAAAGTAACGGTGGATAAACTGCTCAAAGGCTACGACATCAGACTCCGGCCAGATTTTGGAGGTGATGTTAGGTTTAAGTTCGCGGTAGGGGCTGGCGATGAGGATGATATGGTGCACGTTGAATTTTGTGTGCGCCTCTGTGTGTGTGTGTGTGTGTGTGTGTGTGTGTGTGTGTGTGTGTCCTAAACCTGCGTCTCCGTTTCTGCGTCGTTCTGCAGGTCCTCCGGTGGACGTGGGGATGAGTATTGACATCTCCAGCATCGACATGGTGTCCGAGGTGAACATGGTGAGTAGCGCCGGTGAATCAAGTTGGGAATTTGCACAGTGTTTTAATATTTACAGGAATGAGCGAATGACCACTGCAGGAGTTTTTAACTCTAGGGAGTTTTTTTTCTCTGCACTGTGCAGCATTTCAGAACTTGCTACTGCATCCCCTGTCACAAGTTTACGCACGTACACACACATAAACACGCGCGCGCGCACTGAAAGTGGTACATTGAATTACCTTCATGCAAAAGCGCTCTTTCTATTCTATATATGTGTGTGTGAGTGTGTGTATGTATGTATATGTATGTGGGTGTATATGTATATATTTGATATGTGTGTATGTGTTTTTGATGCCACATTTGATTCCATAAAAGATTCATCTCCTTTTTAACAAGTCAACTAGCTCCTCTGAGCACACACAGTTTGAGGGTCTAAGATACAGAAAAGGGCCCCTATTTTATTATTATGCCTAATTACGTAGAATTTTGTGCTTTAATTCAGTTTTGGTTTTGATATAAAATTGCAGGGAAATCACATCTTACCATGTTGCCTAGACTACTCCAAAATAACACACTCACACACAGGCACACACAGGCTTGCACATAGGCTCACACACAGACAATCACAGACAATAACAGAAGAAGATAGCAGTGTAATGGCTTTATATCACTGAAGACTTGTTAATGAATGCTTCATAATGATTATGATGGTATTGATGACGATGATGTGTTTTTTGAGACCTAAAATGTCTTCTGTTAATGATATGATTCCTACAATAACATCAGTAGCTATGTCTGGATTCACCTCTGTAATTAACATCTTTACTGTGACTCCCACACCCACCTGCTCCCCCAACATTCTACAGAGTGTAGCCTGTATATCTGATGTACATACCATGTTCACAGTTTCTGTATTTGTCCTTTGTGACATTTATTGGATTATCTCTTGCAGATCCCACACTTGTAATGAGCTATGCTCTGGTGACAGCATAAAATTTTATCAACATCCTATTATACAAATCATCTAACAGATGCAATGATACAGGCAAGGATATCTGTAAAAGTGCACTGTGCTCTCGGAGGAACACTGTTTAGTTCCATTGTGTACTTGCTGTAAACTCATTGGGCTGATAATAAAACGATTCTTGATCTTGATCTTCAAAGAACATTAATTAGTGTGCATCCTCTCTGACTGTGCAATGATGCATAGGAGACTCTGACTTCAGGTCCTGAGCTCAGATGGCCACAGATGAACTTTTATTTTGACAAGGTGTCACATTTCCCATGCTGGAAAAGGCTTTTTTAGTGAATTATGGATAGTGGTCAGAACAAAGCCATTTCCATGACAGGAGGTCATACATTAGTCATTTTCGTGAGCAGGTGCTGCTTTGCAGGCAGGATCCATGGAGATGAAAAGAAGAGTAGTTAACAGCAGTGGGTGCAGCGGTGGACTGAGCTTAGACTGTACATGTTTCTAAATGCCTCCCTTTGAAAGTTGGTCCGTTAAAATGGACAGATTAACACCGATTAGAGTCTGAAGTGATAAAATACCATGACAAACAATAATATGACAACAAATCAGTAAAATCAGTAAAACAGTATGACAAATGTCCCCAAGATGTGTACTTTTTAACATGGATACTTAAACAAAAAGGGAAATAACTATGTAGCTTCTAGGGTTATTTGTATCTTAAATAAGATTTTATTAATTCCGTAGTGACAGTACTGGAAGGGTAGTGTTTATATTATTCAAACGATACCCTGATCTACACTAGATTTAAAATGAAACAAATGCAGACAGTCATTTTTATTGTGTACAATGTAGAAGGTACCAGTGTAGAACGTATCTAATGTCTTTCAGGGTACAAACGCTAAGGTGGCCTCCATACACCCTGTCTTCACTTCAGGATACTTATTTATTTATTCATTTATTAAATTAGTGTTGGCCTATTGTAACCTGCCGTCCGAAGGTTGTGGGTGCAAATCCCAGGACTGATAGTGGTACAACTACGGTAACCTTGAGTAAAGTACAGTCCCCACGTGCTGCGTTCTTGGCTACCCGCTTCTTCACTTGGTGAATGGGTTCAATTCAGAGAACAATTTCATGCTGCTCACACTGTGAGGTTTGGTGTGTTTACGGATGACAAATAACTTTTTTGTTATTAGTCAATGGTTAAGAAAGCTCATTAAATGCCTGGTTAATTCTAGATATGCCTCAGCAGATCATAATTGAAGAATAAAGAAATTTCTTATATTTTCTTTATGAACATTATCCAGAGTGTAGCTAAAGATGGGTAAAAACACAGACCAGCATGTTATTGAGGGGTTTATTACAAGATAAAAAATGCATTTTAAATTCCCATAAACACTTAACCCTTATACTAAACACAACTCTAACCCTAGGTTTAAATCTTGTGGTGCAAATCCTAACCTTAAGTTTAAAACTGTTAAGAAAGCAAACAATCTTTACTGGATTTACCAGTTTACCAGTTTGAATAGGTATAGATAACCCACCCCAGCTACCGCTATATTGCCCAACTTAAGTGAGATCATAACCCTCAAGAAAAGAATCACAGGATGGAAGACTGCTAAATGATAAGACCATAGAATTGTGAGACAAAGTCTTCAACCAATGAGAGAAAGACTAATCTGTACCAGATGGAAAGAGAAAAATTGTGCTGACACACATCCAAGAAACTACACGCTCCTGGTTCAATGATAAAGTCGTTAGTAACATGGGTAACAATCATTTATATTAAGCTTACAATTCACTGCACTTTTCTATATGTTAATAGAAGATACACCTTCATTGTTGATGGCACTTGTTGGATATGGTGATCAGTCCTCAAGTTGAGATGAGTTATCTGCAGTCACTTCATCATATTTTCATGCCCTTATGTCCAGTTTTTATTGCAGTTTTGGTTATTGAAAGTCATAAATCTACATAAATCAAGTAAAAAGGAAAATACTGAAAGCTAGAAATAGTGGAAGTAGTGTGCTGTGATGTAGAACCCAAATCTAAAACTTGCAGTTGGCCACCGCCTCTGAAAGCAGCAGAAATATATACAAGGAGCTGAGATACCTATACAGATCACCCAGTATAGATGTAAGCATCCTTTGAAATAGGTCAGATATGGCACCCACTGTTTCATTTCAAATCCAGAGTGCTATGGTAAGGAGCCAAAATGTGTCTTACTGTCCAATTATACCACAACTTTAAGCATTTTCACATCGCTTAATAACCCTTGGTTGTATGCTATGCTTTCAGTTTGGCTGATCATGGGGAAAAGTAGACATAGTCAAAGAACAAATGTTAATTTTTGAGCCAATAAAGTAATTGGGGCTTGGCTAGGACAGCAGGACGAAGAGATGTCTAATTGGAGAAGAAACCTCAGAGGAGAAGAAGAGCACTGGTAGTGAGAAATGGGCTTGGAACATTTGGATAGAAGAGGAATAAGAGGTGGTAGGTCTTTGAGAATGGGGACCCTGAGTGTATTTATAGGTTGTAGAGTGTTCTAGAGTGTATGTAAAGTACGAAGATACAGGTTTAAGAAACTTGATGTTATCAGCTTAGAGGTATTTCTGTGACACAGCATGTGAGTGTGCCAACTTGTTCAGGTTGCTGTGCACTGAGAAAAGAACTGGGCAAAGTGGGACATTGTCCTCAGAATAGTCAGTCTCATTTAACCAGAGTTGATCTGATGTTACTTCAGAGGCCTGTCTTTGCCATAGCAGCTATCATCAAACTACCCCCTCATTCACTCGTTATGCCAAACCATGCTCTAATACTCATATCTTCCATCAAGATGTTCCAATGTATAAACTAATTACATTATTATAGATAATATTAATAATAGTTATAACAATGATGTACATACTTCGCATTAAAACACTGTTATTAAGCATTCGCACACTGTATGTAACTTTGTATTTGATTTTTGATTCTGCCCTCACCTTTGAAAATCTCTTAAATTCCGTATCTAAGATGACTTTCTAATGCCGTAACATTACATGTCTCTGTCCTGCACTTAGCACCAACAATGCTAAAATGCTAATTCATGCTTTTAGTACATCTTAGCTAGACTAGTGCAATACCTAAGTTGTTCCAGTTAAGTTGTTTTCAGTATGTTCAAAACTCCTAACCCACATTAAACATTCAGCACACATCATACTTCTGTCACCTTCCTGTTCTAAGTTGTTTACATTTAAACAATTCTTTTTGTTTACATTGAAATGATTCTTCTGTTTAAGGCACTCTCTACCCTTTTCTTTATCTTACAGAATTACTTTAGCCCCACTTCCCCATTCGCAGGGTTAGATCTTTATCTGCTTGTTTGTTGTCTGTTCCAAAATTTAAACTGTCTGCCACTGGCTCCAGGACATTTAGGGTCATTTCACCCAAGCTGTGGAACTTGTTTCTCAAGAGCCTTTGTGAAATTTCTTTTCTACCAATATTTAAGACCATCTTCTCACCCTGCAACCCCACCTTTCCTGATCACTGATTGTTTTTTCCGCAATAAAGAACCCTTGGGTTGGTGAAAGGCACTCCACAAATTAAAATTGTTTTTCTGCAGCTTTAGAATATGCACCTTCCACAGCTGAAAGAGTAACATTTTTAATGATGGAGATATAAATAATTCTGATTTAACTAAAGGACTGTGGCTTTGAGTTTGATGCTTTACAGCTTTACAGTAATGTCTGAGCTTTTTGATAACTATGCCATGTGTTATGTTTGTTCAGTTCTGGTTTACATTCTCTTCTCGTCATCGTTTTTGTGCTCAAATCAAAGGCTCCAGCGCTGACTGTGATTGTACATTGTTTGCTTCAGATCCCCACAATCATCTGTTGCTCTCTGTAGGTTCATAATAGTTTTTTATTGTTTCGTCTATGGCTGTAACATAACACATGGCATGACACTGGTGTTTCAATTCAGCTTTGTCCTTTCACAACACAACCAAGCTTCAAGTACCTTGTTTTTTGGTGGATTTTTCCCCCCTTTCTGCCTCCACATGCTCTCCGTGTCTCCACACTCTCACCCGCTCTTTATCCGTAGCTCTCTAGCCAGCTCACGTTTCTGGAAGATGATTGCAGTGTCTCGAGTGCGATGGGTCTGGAGAAATGAAGTCATGGGAAAGAGCACTGCAGTGCAGATGTGATAGATTTTTGCATGGTTGCTACCTTTGGTTTGTGTGTGTCTGGGTGCTTTGTAAAGAAGTTGCGGTGCTGGAGTGATGATTTTAAACGGTTGTCAGGGGCAACAGCTGCTTCTAATAATAGACTTTGAGGCATTTGTCCTAAGCGAACCTGAGGCACACCCATCCTCTCCCTCTCTCTTTTTCTCCTTATCTCACTCCCTCTCTCACTCTGCATCTGTGTCTCTCCCTCATTGTCTCTTTGACTGCTGTTACTGTCTGTCTGCTATCTGTAGAATGCATCTCACATTTGTCACCCAAAATATTTCATTTTAATGCTCACAGGATACTCAGTACACACACAGACATACTGCATTTTGCACAAAAGCCAATCAGTCATACCATAGGATGGGTGTGCCTGACAAGCAAAGTGAATGAAATTCATAATCTTAGCACAAAATAATTGGTACTTGGGGTCTGTCATGGGGTGGGATATATTAGGTAGCAGGTTAACAGTCAGTTCTTGAAGTTGATGTGTTGGAAGAAGAAAACATGGGCATGCAAAAGTATCCCAATGACAAGGGCCAAATTGTGATAGCTAAACAGCTGTGTCGTTGCATCTCCAAAATTATGATGTCAAACCATTTCATCTTGCTAACAGTGGGGCTGCATAGCTGTCAGAGTGCCTATGCTGATTCCTATCCAACGTGAGCATGATAATTTGCTCACAGAGTAATGAAGGCCTCTAACTAGTCAGTTCCGTGGAGGCCCCATCTCACAACTTATAGTACTTAAAGGACCTGCTGAAGTTGCCTGGTGGAAGACACCACTGCACACCTCCAGAGGGCTGTTTTGGTGGCACAAAGTGGGGGGGTGAATTTCCTGTTATGGCTGACTGGTGTATAACAGAATCAAATCAAATCACTGGAAACACAAACATCATAAAATAAACTTGGGATTCCATCAAAAATTGATATATGTCGCCTAAACATTCTTCACCCAATGCAGTATTCACTCAAGATTTTTTAAATGAACTAAATTATTTAGGGTGCCCTGTATATCTGGAGATACATCCAAAAATCATAATTTGTTTCCCCAAGGTGTGCTGTGAAGTGCCAGCATAAGCATTGTTGTAAACTGCAAACAAGCCTGTTCTGTGTTTGTATGTGTGTTTGTGTGAGCTCTGTGAGGGGAATCTTAACCAAAGCATTGCAGCACAGATAAGGAGAATGAGGAGTAAGTGCTGGAGCAGTCCTCTCAGGAGGGCAGCAGCAGTCAATTGAAACATTCAAGTGCATTTAGAACCGACCCATCACCCCCAACCCCTCTGGGCCATGCTGAGCGACCTGGACGGGCGATAGGAATGATCTCCATGTTCTCCATTCATTTTTAATCCTCCACTTTTTTCTGAGGTGGAATAAAATGAAGACCTTCATATGGGTTCAGATTAGCAAAGGGGAATACTACCGCAGTGCAGAGGACCCTGATTACGAGAGAGCTTTTCTAGAACACTGTGTGTGAAACTTAGAGGAGCAATGTTCTGATAAAACAATAGGATTATACATGGGGCCGTTTCTATTTAGAAACAGGGACACATTTTAAAATAGAACAGACAGTCTGTATACCATTACAAGTAGGCCTAAGTGAGACATCCCTATGGCCAGTAGCTGAAATATTCAACTTAGACTTGTACGCTGTATCCATCTGAAAACTAGATTGGGTACTCTCTTTAGTCAAGCTAATAACATTTGATTATGGTTGAAAAGCATATCAACATGGTCCTAATATGTTTAATCAATTCAATTGACCTCATTCCATACACAAGACAGATAGATAACAAATGTATGGGGAAAGTGATTTGAAAAATGTAGCTCAAATGCTCCATAAACAATAGGCACCAGTCTTACCAGGCTGGAATGCTTCTACAGAACGTAATTTGTACCAGTGATTTAAGCTGAGTAATAAAACCCACCATGGTGGTTACATGGAAGCCTCTGGTTCAAGAAAAATGAAAACCCTTGCAGGGGACCCAAAGTTTTAGTTTGTTAGACCTGCAGAGTGGATAATGGCAGTTTGCCATGGATGAAAACGGCAAGAAAAAAATGCCATGCTTATACAGCCAGGACTATATTAGTTATAGAGAGACCTGGCACCCTCTTTCAGTGACTTTTAGAAAGGGCTCTGGCTGAGAATTGCTTTGTTAATATTGATGACATCATTGTGTTTTCATCAAACCAAAAGCAACTTCTGTGTGACCTGGATGCTCCTAAAGCTCCGTTAGACTGGAATGCAGCTTACTTTGAATATCAAAAAGTGCCTTTCCTTAGACAGCTGAATGGCCACTTGTATGATAAGCTGTTTTTGAGCAGTTGAAACGCATGCTTCAGATGCCACTAGTGCTGGCTCAACCTTTCTAAGTGCACACTGATGCATGAGATGTAGTATTAGAAGTTGTTCTCATACAGTTTGTGAACAATGAAGAAAAATAGAGAGATCGAGAAGTCAGACACATTATATGGGCAGTGGAAAAGTGGCGGCAGGGAGAAGTGTTTGACGTCTACACTGACCATGGTGTTCTCACGTGGGCTTTTAATAGTCCCAAGACTCACTAAATGGACCTTGACTTTCACCTTTTAGCTCTATTACAAGAAAGAATGTTGTACCGTGGTCCCTGATGCATTGTCACACATGCTAAGCCACCACCAGGGAACAGTTGCCAGGAGCAAGTTGGCTGATCTACCATCTACTCTGCTGGAACTAGAGGATGTGGAGAAGGCTGAATCACTATGTCAGGATTTGAGGTAGAACAAACCTTTAAACACTGAAAGGTCTTTTGTTGAGAACAGATGTTCAGATTGGGACAGATGGCATCCTGACTTTTGTTTGCCTATCGGTACAGCCACTTATGAGACAACAGGTGTATTTTCTGTTGGGTTGGCAATAGGTTGCAAACTTGTGGGCCCACTGGAGCGCCTTCTTTGCTGTACCTGTGTACCTATGACACCTACGAACAGCATGTTGCAGCAGCAGCCAAAGAGCCAAACTAAGGTAGAAAGAGCTACAGGTGTTGCTAAAGCGAGACAAGCCAGAAATTACAGTCCATAGCACAGAGATGTGCAGTTTGAAGTTGCAGTTAATCTGGTCTGGGTTAAAACACATCTGTTGTCTAAAGCAGTCCAACTTTGGTTTATGACACAATATTTCCTGTGTTTTGCTGAACAGCCTCGCTGTTCAGTATGTTGGTCAGCTAAGATATGAACGCCCACAAACTGGCATTTTTGATTGGTCAGTGCCTGGCCTCAAGAAAAAGTGTTTTTATCTGGTGTATGGCAACTATGTGTGGATTATCAATTGCTCAACAAGTGTTTCTTGGAAGGCTGCACACCACCTGGGTGGATAATATATAGGTTAAACATATTGCTTTGAATTCAGCCTCGACATTTTTAAATCTGCAGCATTTGTAGACCACCCCATTTCTTAGTGTGTTACTGTCTTAATTAGGAAAGTAAGTGCTCATTAGGAAATTAGTGATAGAGTAAGTGCCTCACAGTCCCAGTTGAGTCTGTATGTATTTTTTCTATTTTATCATAAACGGTGGCAGGTGAGCATTTCATATTTATATGAGAATAGTACTGATTAGGCCACTTTATTCTTCTCTGCTCTACATCTGTTACTGTCATAGACAAGTAATGCAGAAATTCATTGAACTGTGTGAACATGATTGTGTAGGGGAGGAGAAAGTGAGAGAAAGGCAGCAGCTGTGTTGAATTGTGTGAGACGAATTTCAGCATATTTTGTGAGACACATGAAAAGTCCAATTTAGAGTGTTTTTAAATGCTGAATGAATTCTTTTTACCCCAACATACACACCATGTGCAATATTATAAAATGATTTTTGTTTCAATATAATGTACTAAAATTGTAGTGTACTGCATTTATATTGTCACTTTGTGCCCTGTGGTGTTTTAGTGTCTGTGACTGTTAATGTCACAGTTAGTGTTTAGATTAGCTGGTTAACTAAAGGTGTGTGGTGTGTGTGTGTTACAGGACTACACCATCACTATGTATTTCCAGCAGTCGTGGAGAGACAAACGCCTGTCCTACACAGGGATTCCTCTCAATCTGACATTGGACAACCGTGTAGCTGATCAGCTCTGGGTGCCAGACACTTATTTCATAAACGACAAGAAGTCTTTTGTTCACGGAGTCACTGTCAAGAACCGAATGATTCGCCTACATCCAGATGGAACAGTGCTCTACGGCCTGAGGTCAGTGTGTGTGCGTGTATGTATTTTATTCTGAGTAGCATTCCCTTTGCTATTCTAATGTTGCTTTTTAAAGTCACACAGTGTCCTGTATGAGTCAGCTCGTGTAGCTCTTGTTTACTGATGAAGGATGAAGCTCTCTGTGCCCTACTTAAGTAACTTCTCTCTAAGCTGCACAAATCAATATCATTTAGACAATCTCACCTAAAACTGAACAAACAGGTCAGGGAAAAGGTGACTGGTTTGCATTTAGTTGTCTGGCATAACAGCAGTTTAATGAAATACACAAAGGCCAAATCTATGTGTATATTTTAGAACCTACGAACAATTTATAATAAGGTGTATGTAAACGTATCTGAGCTGAGATGTTGAGAAGGACCTCATGGGTAAGCAAAGCACAGAATGTCCAAAGTCTCCACAGTGAGTCATGAGTCAGCAGTGCTTTGTGTAAGGTAAATGCTGATTTATGATAGAGTATCACTGAGGCTAAGACAAGAGGCACACAGTACTCAACCTAGATTAGAACTGGAACAAGTAGCAGTTTGAAGACTGGGAAGCAGAAAAAGTGTGATGTTGCAAAAGTTCATGCTATCCATCTTCAAAGTGTAAACACTGAAGCAAATATTCGTTCATAGAGAGAGACAGAAAGAATCCTGCTTTACAGGCAAATATTTTGGAAGATACAAATGTACAAATGACCCTTGCACATGTTCACAGACACAGAGAGGCAGAAAAAATGGCTTTTTGATGATGTTGGTTATGAAAAGAAAGAAAATCAATTTTTCAATGATGTCAGCCCACTTTGTTACGATATACTCTGTGACTTCTTTCAGTAGCTTTTTCCTTGGCGTATGATCACAGGGGCACATGACTAGACTTACCACCCACCTAGAGGCATATTGATGTCAGAGGTCTACCATTCTGTTATAGGCGGATGAAAAAGATGGAAAAAACCTTGTAAATGTACACAATAAAAATCCTAGACGACTGGCTAGTGATCCCTTTCACATACCTATCACAACCAGATGTGCAGGATGTTTTTACACTGTGAAACCTTCATGCAATTTGATTTTTTTGAGAGTGATATGAAACTGCAGTTCACTTCCACCACACTATGTAAATCCTCCTGCCATTCACTTGACACTTGTTCGAAATTCCAGGGAAACAGATAAACTTTGTTAGACAATGTTCATGAGAGAAAGGCTTCTTTTGTTTAATTTGTTTAGAGTGAGGGAAAATGGTGTTTTCTGCTGATTCCACTGTCTGTGTTATTGCATTTTGTCTTGTTCCGCACAAGATGCAGGGAAAGGAAATGAGGACACATGAGGGAAATGAGATCTTCGACTGTGTTCTTGATTCACATCTCTGATCTTCATTGGTGAAATGTACATGTTTAGGTGTTGCACAGAACCACAGATGTTGGTATACACTTAATTACATGAAACTCTCCTCATATCCTACACCATATACAGCTAACAAAAATAATTAATGAGAGCAGAAGACACATTTCTTGAAATACGTAACAGGCCTTTTAAAAAAAAGAAAATGTTCAACATGAGAAGTTGCACAATCGCCTTTATGGATTAGTATTGAGTAGAGCTTAGACTGTATGAATCTTCAGTCTTCTATCCTGCAACAGAAGCATAAGCAGACTCAGCCGCACGGCTCAAAACCACGGTCATTCTTTATCAGGTTATTTATAATAGAATAAGTTGCATTTTGGTTATGCTTTGGTTTGTGACAAATAATTGCACTGGAAACAGCACTTTGCCGTTGAGGGTTAGAGTAAGTCACTGGTTCACTAAACATATCTGCTGTTCTGCGTTTTCACTCTGAGGCAGAGTGAAACATTACCCAAGATGAAAAACTTTGATGACAGCCATATTGGCAAGGAGATTTACTCAAATGATTAAAATTATGAACTGGGCTTCTTACAAGTGAACATATTGGTCATTGAGCTTTCTGGCAATTATTTTGAAAATTAACTGTGTAATCATTGGTGGGGATGTTTTAACCCCAACAGATTTCACTATTTAAGATTGCTGGCACTATTCACAGCTAGATGATTACAGGTCACTAGAGAATTTTCTCTTTAATATGAAAACCATACTCAAACCTGAAAACAAATTCAGCAGAGAGTTGTGAGCTCAGGGCTAAAGTGAAAACTGTCACTGAAATCGACCTTGGGGGAAATTTTGAAAATACATGACATGAGTTGGCTATTACTTGGCTGTGTCTTCAGAAATTCAGCTATATTACCTGTGAAAACACATGGCTAAACCTTCTGATTTAAACTTTATATCAGTGCTTATTATCTAAGCAGAAATCGTGCCAGACTCATTTGTCTCCATGTTTGTTAAAAAGCATGTGTCAACACTAATTTAAGTGCTATGAGTCAAGAGTTCCCCCTTGTGGAGAATGTTAAGACTGCTGGGCACAGCTTTGAAAATACTCTGTTTCAGAATCTGAATCGGAAAACTTTATTAATCCCGGACGAAATTGCTCATGTGAGGACTGCCACAACTCAAGAACAATATAAAATAAAATCTAAATAAAAACCTGTTGAACGAAAACAACTACAATATGAATACACTATGCTACATACAGAAATGCTTGGTATAATATCTATCTATAAGTAAAGCAGCTGAGTGAAAAACAACATAATAGGACCATTATAAGCTATATGGACTGTGTGGTGCCCTGCTCAGGGTGAGTCCCTGCCTTGACCCACCGAGATCCTCTAGTGAGGAATAAGCGGTTGCAGAAAATGAATGACTGAATTGATAGATAAGTAGAACAAAATAAACAATATCTGTTTTGCAACTGCTTGCCTAAGCTAAAAGAGAAGAATGTATATTTAATAATACAATTTTGTCTTCTTTTACGCAATCTACTGCAACCAAGTAACCATGGCAGGGCAATTATAAACACAATGAAGTGAGTGGAACAAGACAAATAATATATTTGTACTGGAACTGCTGGCCTATGCTAAAAGAGTAAGAGATGCATTGTAACAAGCTTGACTGTTGTTCTTGCTTAAACTGAAACTTCACAATAGCGTTCATCTGCATATTTTTGGGGAAGGGGGGCTGTGCTTATTGCAAGGAATTATAATAAGTGTAAGACAGTTGTACAGGAATGGCTAGGTCAAAGCTAGGTTGTATGTCCAATTTAAATGGTACACATCAGCTCATGTATTACAGCTGTGCAACATGTTACAGCTAACATTAACCTCTTTTTATCATGTGCTAGGAGGTTTAGAAAGATGGCTCTGTATAGCTGCAGACATTTGTTTGTGTGTGTGCATTTAGAATAAAAAAAACTGTCATTATAGCCATAATTGACAACTTCATAAACATCTGACAACAGCTGTTCTGAATAAATTGACATTCACACTTTTTGTACCCCATTTGGCATAATAATCATTTCATATTGATACACAATAAGCTGCTTGGCTAAGAGCTGCACGCTTCCAGACAAACTTCCTACCTCTTAAACACAAGCAGACTCTATGTTCTGTGAAGATTGTTCATTCACTCTTCATACATATGCTGGGCTTTGACAGGGAAGCTTCTGTGTAGCAAACAAGTTCCTTATAAATGCTACACTCAGTATTATTCCACAGCTAATTAATTACAGGTGGAGTTCTGATCCTAATAAACCTGCCCTGTTGTTTCATGAGCTTGAAGACTGCCCAATTTTCTTCTAAAACAACATTAAGATGAAGTGGTGAATGTCCAGAGACTAGGTCAAAAAGGCATTTGTCAAACTTTCAAACGCAAAAAAACCCCGACCTTTTATGCAGGCTTTGCAGAGAACTGTAGGTAGAGAAATAATATAACACAAATATTTCATAAATCGATTTAAAATTTCTTAAGGTATTAGAGAACGCCTACATATATAAACTAGCAAATGTACATAATGTTTTATCAGTGTTAAGCTTGGCAAATGGGCAGTTCAATTTAATTGACTGAATTATTTGAATTATTGAGTCCTCCTTAACACTTCCCATAAGGAGTAGCTAAATGAGGCAGCATGCAGCATTTCAGCTTATTTGAAAAAGCAGAAGCACTGAAATGCTTATTTGCATTTTATAGCACACCCCTGAGGACAAATTGGCACCAAACTTAATTGCCTACCTCAAAATCACGTCATTTAAATACAGTGTGAGGACATTTACGGCAAAAATGCAACATAGGTTGGCCAAAATCAGTTGGACAACTTAATAAACTAAATGACTGCTGACTGTTTGGAGGAGAAAATCTCCCAATTTGGAGAAAATGTACATTCCGATGTTGGCCGACTGTGGTCATGCATCTGATCACTTTGTGAATGTGAGATCAAAATGACTCTTCTTGAATGTAACATGAAAGATTTAATAGAATAGGACAGTCAAAACAGGAATATACTAAGATAACATGAGAGGCAGGAGAAAGGAGTAATATTTAAGACCGAGTGGGTCAGGAAAAGCAATATATTATTCACCTTCATGACATCTTGAAGAATGCAAGCTGTTATAGGGGGATCAACCCCATATAAAAGTCTATGGATTTGAGTGCAATGTCATTAAAGTCTCTGTTAGTGTAATGGTCAGGCTTCCAAATACTTTTGTCAATATAGTGTATCTCCCTTGCTGTAGACAATTTCTTGACAATTACCATGCCACTGAATATGGTCAGGCAAAACTAGCCCTTCTTTTGATCATTTTCATGAAAATTATGTTTGATGTAATTTGCAGCCCACAACTAGTTTCATGAAAGTTTCACAATGTCAACCCATCCTTAGAAAAAAGGATGTAGCTGGATATATTATAATTTCAGAACTGGGAAATATGGTTATGCCAGTTTTGCTGCACATTAGAATGCCCCTCCTAGTCATTTCCTCACTACATACACCTATATATGTGGCTAGAAGGAACACATCCTAAAATATCTGCACTTAGAGGACATGCTCCGTTCTTCAGGTATCGCTCTGCTCAGGGCAGCCCTTTCTCTCTTTCATCATGTATCTGAGGACGTTCAGCAGTTCCCTCTGTCCCTCCCTCTCTTTCTCTCTATAGCTTTCTCCCTGCTGTATAATTTATGTCTAATGCACTTTGCTGGGCGGAGAGGTGCGGACACTGTCTAATGCAGTGTGTTTGGACGTCTAACCGTAGGTGCGTGTGCGCTCCTTTGAGTGCTCCGTCTATAAATGTTTGTGATTACTGATTAGATAACTATCTCTCTGGCCCTGAGTAAATCAATACTGGGGAGTAAAGTGAGTGTCTTTGTGTGAAGGGGTGTAGCTGTGTGTGTGTTGGCTCCAGCTGGAGGGAAAAGTGTATGTGTGTGTGAGAGAGACTCTGACTCTGCCAGGAAGGAAAGCTCTATAGCCAAAAGTTGTGTCTGGCTGAAAGACTGCTCTCTCATAAGTTGTTAAAAAGTGCAGAAGTCACGCACTGAAAGGCCACAGCGTTTGTGTTGCAGTGTTAATTAAAGCACATCATAATTAAGATTGGACTTGAGGCATTTCTGAGAGCAGTGGCAGCCATGACTGAGATGGTGTGAAGGCAATTACCAGGAGAGGAGCGAGACAGACAGAGAGAGAGAGAGAGAGAGAGAGAGAGAGAGAGAGAGAGATGGAAAGTGAGAGAATGTGCAGAGAGGGTGGAAGAGATGCAGACAGAGAAGGGGAGGCATGAGGGGTGTGAGTCCACATTTATAATTTGGTCTGTTGCAGGAAGTGAGAGGCTTTCGAGGTAGTGTTTATGTCACTTGAATGCACAATGTGCACATATTACCCTGTGTTCCCACTTCATTACATGCTACATCCGCTCTGTCTAATCAGTGTTGTTTGCGGTATAATTACTGCAGTTTTGTTGATAGATAACACACTGCAAGCCTGCACTTATTTTAATACTGTGTTGTCATCATTTATTTTCCCTATTATGCATGATATGTTTAGTTGAATAGTCATATAAAGGAGTAGTGGTCTGGATTCTCCTGTGTGGCCTAACAGTCTAAGGGTTGGCCCTGTTCTCAGCAGGTTGCGAGTTTCCATTCCAGGCGATGCCATGGCCATTTGTTCAAGGAAACTAGGAAACGTCTCCACCATCACTGTATCAACTAATGAGATCTGTTAGATGATTGGCATCTTCACCAGGAGTTTGAAAAGAAGCGGATCTGCTTTCATGTGATTTGTCTTCACCCTCCTTGCATGGTGGCACTGATGATAAGGGAGACCTAGCTAGTGGGTGAAATTGGTAGCGAGTAAATTAGAAAGAAACCTGGGCAAAAATAAGAAAAAAAAAGTCGTTATTTTGTGTTACATAGCATGACTATGGTTTCTGTGATCATTTTCATTTTCATTACTTGGTATTGGTCACTACTGGCCGTATTTAGTCTTCTAGCACATGTCCATATCAATACTTGCCAAATTTACTGCATACCAGTATCTGCAATATGGCATAATCTTCAGAAGGATTTCACAAAAATTGATCAACAAGAAAGTTTATTTAGACTCCACAAGTAAAAGTACTTCTAATCTTATAGTGTAACATTAATGAAACTGAAGTATTGTGTTGCAAAACATATCACTTATAGATTTGTCAACTAATATAAAACACATTTTACATGTTTAATATTAGTGTATTTAAATGCATTTTTAGAATATCACTTCAGATTAAAAAACACTACACTAAAACCCTTATAAACATTAGAGTTTATGTAAGAGTTTAGGCTTATGTAAGTGTTTTGACAAAATGTGGTTGGGTTCAGTGCAATACTTAAGGATGGAACATCAACATGATATAGAAAAGCAATGTAGAAAATGTAAAGATAGAAATTAAATACCTTCAAAAATGGACCTCTGCCATTTGGCTTGGTTGATTACACTGGGAGCCTTTTTGCTTTGCCGTACTCACTCATATCTCTCTTGCTTTGTAAGAACAAAATATTAATTACAGCTATTTTCTGCAGATTTATTATAAACTTAGAGATTATATTGTTACTAGTTTACATATTAAAGAGGAGTAAAGAGAAGTAAAGAGGAGTGATACAGAAATTCAGTCAGAGTGGCAATATCTACACTTCAGTTATCTTACCGCACTGCAAACCATCGAGCTGAAAATGAATAGACACAAAAACATTTCAAGTGGACAAGTGCAACTCATTGTCTACATGCTATTAACTTAAAATAATAGTCTGTGTAATATTAATACTTTTATTAACACTATTAATCATGTGTTCATGTCTTATTGCTGAGACTGGGACATCTGAGACTGTTCTTTCATTTGAGCTGATGGCATGTTCAGTACTGAGATGATTTTGGTTCATTTGGTTGTTATTTGGCTAGGATAACTACAACAGCAGCCTGCATGATGGACCTGCGCAGATACCCACTGGATGAACAGAACTGCACCCTGGAGATTGAGAGCTGTAAGTGCTATTTAATGTTAATCATTATATCCATATGGTTTTAAAGTTTAATGGTGTCATAACCTGCGTTTTAATATGTTGCCCATAGAGTGCATACCGTGAGCTGTAAACCCTCACATCATGAAGTCCTTGTTTCTCTTTACACGTTCATTTGTTTTCTGTTTCTTCCTTCATATTTGAGCTTATATGTTAGTAGTGTGAGGGTAATTGTGTCTTTTCCACTCAAACTTCTGTTGACTTACTTCTAGAATTCATATTTAAATCCTTGTTCAGGAATAAAATTAGCAAGAGAATGTAGAAAGATATCAAACCCAAAGTGCTTATTAGAACTTACGATGTTATTGTAATGCATTTTGATCATATTAGAACTGTCTTTATCAAGTTTACACACCAGTTGAAAATATCATACACCCTTTAAAACATGTGAATCTTAACATGAGCACAGGTTAAGGTTAATC
The DNA here is from genome assembly GCA_037577145.1 of Brachypetersius gabonensis. Classification (NCBI taxonomy): domain Eukaryota; kingdom Metazoa; phylum Chordata; class Actinopteri; order Characiformes; family Alestidae; genus Brachypetersius; species Brachypetersius gabonensis. The sequence continues at coordinate 10,768,898 of JBBJLR010000153.1, forward strand.
CTGTAAAAGTGACATTTTACAGCATATTTCTTCATTCAGAACAAATTTAGAAAGAGTTAAATCTGCAAATATTCAAACACATTTCTCCAGTTAAATCCAAAGTGGATGGCTGTTGTTTCATTTATTCATGGATATTTAAAATTGTTCCTCTGCATGATTGGTAGCACTTGTTGTGTGATAAAGTCACGGTCTGCACAAAGAAACATGAAGAGCAAAAGTGTGTTTCAGGGGTGTATCAAGAACGAGGGGGTCATTAAACCCAAAACACATCTTGGGACCGCTTACATAGGAACGTTATTCTACTGTACTGTTCTATGTTGACAATTTTTAACTGTGATATGTGATGTTTATCTGTCAGGGTGGCTTTAGGCAAAGTCTATAACTGAAATTATTTTTTATCTTCATTTAGATAAATGTAGCATTTGAAACTGTCTTAGTTAAGACCTGTTTGTGGAACCTGGCCTTGGAGAAACAAAAATGTTATTAACTTGACTTCAGAAGTCAACCTCTGTTCAGTACATTAACCAATGATTTTTGTTCTAGACAAACTTATGGGGTGGTTTTAATGAAATGTGACTAGTTAAAATGTGACTAGTTTCAAGTACTAAATAAACACTACATGTCCAAAAATTAGATTAAGAATCAGAATTAAAATTGCAGGAGGGAATGAAACGAGTCTGATTCAGTGAGTGGTTATAGTTTCTTCCAATAAGAAAGCTGGAGCTCAGCAGTGCAGCGGCGCTAATGCAGAGCGATCCTTCCACAACACCCTGGCATTAATAATAGATTCCACCTGCGTGCCAAGCACCTAGCTCTGCCCCTGCTCTCCAGCCAGCCGTGGAAATTCAGTGCAAAGTGTCCACTCAATCAGCCTCCATCAGGCCAGCCCACATCCAGAAAGCAGCTAGGGAAGACCTTATCATGCACTTCTTATATACCATTGAACAAAAGGGGCCAAAATGAATGTGACAGTACCCATATGCTCTAAATCTGTCTACTGTCTTTTTAGATCTGAAACAATACTAGTCTCTTTCTCCACTCCAGTTCCCCTTTATTTGCAATTTAGTCAGCAAAAAGCACCCTGCTATTACATGCTCTCTTGGCACTTTCCACCCAAAGGAGAACGGGCTGTTGATTTTGTGCGTTCAATCCCTGTCGTACAGTCAAGGCACATTAGTATAATGTGTCATTTATCTTCTGCGATACCTGAAGAGAGGGCAGCTGTGCTAACTGATGTCTCTTTCTCTATGTCACTCTCTCTTTTCTGCTCTTTCTCTCCCTCGGTCTCTCTCTCTCTGACGGACAGTGGTTGTAATTGGGTGTGCACGCTGCTGGGCAGACAGCTGTTGCACTGTGAGGCTACTGTCATGTCAGCGATCAGAGACACAAATCACAACATGAGAAAGAAAACCACGGGACCAACATCACAGCAGACTCAGAGCAGGACGTTTTCATTATTCTCCAAGGATTTTGCATAACACTGCAACGTCAAGCCGACTACCTGTGGCCTCTCACTGCTGTTTTTAAGTGATACTTAAGGATTTCATTCACAAGTTAGCAAAAAACTAAACAACCCTAAACCGTGGGGAAAAGCGAATGTAAATTTGACAGTAAAAGTACAGTTTTTTTTACAGGTTTTACAGAGGGCTTTTCTACACTGTCCAGCAGATTGACTTCAGACACTAATAATAATTTTCACACACATCTACACCACACAGACAAATCTGCATCAGAAAACACAGGTCAACTGGTCAAAATCATCAGAGATAAGTTTGTGTGTTCTGTAGTTTTTAATGCTGATTTCAAACCAGCTCCATTTCTCTTCAGCAGCATGTCGTTCTAATTTGCATATATTTATTGATAGTTTTTGATAGTTTTGCATACGTATAAATCCCTATTTACAAAGATGCAGAGGGTAATATCACATCATTCTGTAAGTTAAGTTTTAGGCAGATTAGTAGTTTTGCTTGTCTAGATAACAGCAATGAACCACAAAAAAGACGTAAAGCTCTTAAAATCTTTGTTTAGTGACATATTTTCATGGTCTGTTTAGCTGGTTTACTGAATGAAGAGCTTAATTCTTAAAGCCACCAGGTTAATTCCAAGTAATTTGCTGTGTTGCCTTTCCATCTTAGAGGATGCATCAGTTACATTTCAATGTATGCTATAATTTGTATAGGTTTAGCAATTATCTGTCCTGCCATTTCTGTTTGCATTGTGGCTCTGAAACATCTGAACAAGGAATTGAACTCTACTCCCTTAGTCAAACGCTCAGTGTATAGCAGTTAACACGACAGGTTTTAAGTAACCAGCTTTGAGACAACATAGATCCAACCAATTGATCATTAAATTTGTTCAAATCTTAAATCTTTATCGATGCATTGTTGCAGTCCTAAATGAAACTAATGCTACCCTGACCCTGGTGTTTAACATTCAGACGTAATTCATTCCATCCAAATGTGGCACTGACTTAAATGCAGTCAAATTCACACAGCAGTGTTCCAACATCTAGTGTTGAGCCTTCTCAAAACAGTAGAGACTGTATTTCAGAAAAGGGGGCAACAGGCTCCCTATTAATACCCTTCATTTTAAGAAGAAAAGTTTAGTTATTACTGGATACATATAGTACAGTTACAATCATAATCAATGTCTTTCAGCCTCCGATCTTTCCTAGCTCATGTCTTCTATGATGAAACTGCAGGAAAAAAAAAAAGGCGAGCAGAATATAATAAGCCTCTGTCCCATAATTAAGCTGTAATGTGCCAGAGCACTGTGTTCCTCTTTAGATAAGTAGTAGAATTCTGCAGGGAGGGAAAATCTTCTTTGTTTAGTTTGAATGAGGAGTTCTCACAGAGCTCTTCCCACTGTCTCAGCACATCTCAGCCACACACTGATTTAATGCTCAGACAAGAAGCGGTGTGGGAACGGGTGACTGGCACCTCTCTTTCTTTTAGTCTCCTTCCTGGAAGGGTGACAGGTGCACTGAGTGTGGGCTTCATAGAATTTTAAGCCATGTCACCCATGTCAATTCATACCATTTGTCATTGTGTTTTGAAATAACCGAATCTCCCTCTCTCTCTCTCTCTCTGTGTGTCTGTCTGTCTGTTTGTCTGTCTGTCTGTCTGTCTCTCTCTCTCTCTCTCTCTCTCCCTCTCTCAGATGGCTACACCACAGATGACATTGAGTTTTATTGGCAGGAAGGCAGTTCAGTAACAGGAGTGGACAACATTGAGTTGCCACAGTTTTCCATTATTGACTATAAAACTTTGTCTAAGAAGGTGGTATTTGCCACAGGTACAACAGAGCCCTCATCACCGCTTTACATTTAAGGTGCATGCACATCAATTATTAATGCATTATCAATTATTAATCCCATAAATTATTATTCAGTAAGTAAATCATTTGATGCTTACTCTAAAATGAATGCAAGTTATTGTTAGAGTGAGGAATTGTGGGGATCAACATGCAGGTTCTTTTAGGATGACACTCAGGGGCCTGGAGTTTTTTGTAGGGCTATTTATTAGTGAAGTAACCTGTGTACTGTATTGTAAATACTGTAAGTGTCATTTGTATTTTATATTTATTTTTATAAAAGCTTTTCAATGTAAGTGCACAAATGTTTGTTTTAAGGTTTGTCTTTAACTGTGCAAGGTAACTAGAAAAATAGGAAGCACAAGGATGCCATTTTGCCTTTTAACCTCACAGTAACGTCATGTGTCATATCCATTGTCGTACTGTATAGAGCTAAAACCTCTGTCCACTGGTTTCCTATTGACTAGTTGAATGGTTGGGACATCAGTACTTCTATGGTAAATGTCAGTGTGTGTTTATTGAGAACGTGCCCCACAGATATAGTGCTCCTCCTCTCTACCTCTTCCTCTCTCAGGGTCATACCCTCGTCTATCACTGAGTTTTAAGCTGAAGAGAAACATTGGATATTTCATCCTGCAGACCTACATGCCCTCAAACCTGATCACCATTCTGTCCTGGGTTTCCTTCTGGATCAACTATGATGCCTCTGCAGCACGAGTAGCTTTAGGTATGAATGCCTGTGCGTAGACTGTGTATTATTCCACAACCATACTCAGATGTGTTAGCACTAAAAAGAACAAGTGTTGACTCGATTTATTAATTATGCAAGACATTACATTTACAGTAACTGTAGGATGAATGCATGGCATGACATTACATAATAATTACAACTAGTTTTTCTGTCTCACTGTATCTGTGCAGGAATCACCACAGTACTGACCATGACCACCATCAATACCCATCTAAGAGAGACACTGCCAAAGATCCCCTACGTAAAGGCTATCGATATCTATCTGATGGGCTGTTTTGTCTTCGTCTTCTTGGCCTTGTTGGAGTACGCATTAGTAAACTATATCTTTTTTGGACGAGGCCCACACTTGCAGAAGAAAGTGGCAGAGAAAGCTGCTAAGAGCAACAACGAGAAGAGCAGGCTAGAGAGCAACAAAGTCCAAGTGGTAAGCTATAGATCCACAGCTTCTTTGAAATATTTTAGAAAATATAAACATATCAAAATATAGAAGAGCATACTGCTTCTCATTGAAACACAAAATCTGTTTGGGTCTCATTCATCCTGTGATCTTTAGCAAATCTTAACCGTACAGCAATTTCTCCTTGCAACGGTCATGCTCACATTTGTTGTTCATTGTTCTCATGATGGTGGCCACTGGCATTAACCAATGTTAGAGGGGCTACTTAAAAATGACTATCACACATTATTCTTATTGTGATCTTTGTTGACCAGCCTGTGGTCTTGATTAGAGTTTAAAGATGGTTTTGTTTTCCAGCCTGATGACCAAGAGAACATCTTTTTTTGAGGTTTTCAGAAATCTTTGTTCATGCCAATTATACCCTTATACAAACACGAGTTGATAGATTTCTGTTCATTAAACCGGGCACCTACTCACACCTGACTGTCATCCCATTGATTGGAAACACCTGACACAAATTAACTGCTAATCCGAGAGGGTCATTTTCATCAATAATTTACCAAATGTGATATTTTGATCTCAGTTGTGTTTAACTCGGCTCTATTTATGTACCAATAGGACTTTATAAAGGGCTCACAAATTTCAACCACCGTACTAGAGTATAGTAGCAATCAATCATGACAACCGAAGTACCATAACATAGCTACCAATTGGTGTCTCTTAAAAAGTAGTCACAGACAATGGAACCACTGAATACTTTTAAATGACCAGCAATAAAAGTAAACCCATTGCCTCTGAACAGGAATTGCCTCTGATGTGCTTTTTTCACCTAAACCCAATCTCTCCCACCTCTCTTTCTCTGTATTTAAAGGTGGATGCCCATGGGAACATTCCGCTCACTAACCTTGATCTGCGCCTCACTGGTTCTGAGATGCTGGGCAGTCTTGGAGATCCTAGGAACACCATGTTTTCTTATGACAGCGCCAGCATTCAGTACCGCAAGCCCCTGACAGGTCGTGACCTCTATGGTCGGCCCACCGCTTCCCTCGAGCGACCTATAATTCACAAGAAGGGCCGCTTAAGGAGGCGGGCCTCTCAGCTGAAGGTGAAAATTCCAGACCTGACAGATGTGAATGCGATTGACAAGTGGTCCCGCGTCATCTTCCCCATCACCTACACTTTCTTCAACCTAGTGTACTGGTTGTACTATGTCCACTAGGGGGCAACAGTGCACTTTAGCTTTCACTCATTAGGGTTGGGACAGGCCTTCTTAACAATTGTTCCCTTGTGACTTTTTGTCACAAAGGCAAACTTTTTCTCTGTAAATATTTTGGATTATAGTGATAAATTAATACCTATAGACAAATTAAGAAAAGACAAATTAAGAAAAATGACTTTTTCCCCTGCCTCTTATAAGCTATTTAATCACCTTGGTATTAGTTACCATTAATTTTTAAACAGACACTGGACTTCAGCACTTTATGTTGATGGCCTCCACTCCATGCGAGAGTGGATTGCAGGGGTGTAGCAGATATGCAAAGGCCTTATAATGTGTAGCAAAGGAACTCACCTCTTCACCCACTGTGCATGAATGCACCACAGCTCAGAGACCCAAAAGGGAGTAGTAGCTCTAAAACTCAACACAGCAACGTTAAGAGTGTTTTCAGACCCTCTCAGACCCTCTCAGACCCTTCAGTAAGCTTGAGTCATCTCATGCAGTTAGTTTTAGTGTATGTACCAGCCTTCTGCTTTGAGTCAGAGTAGATCTTCAGAGTGGAAGCACGTTTGCAGCGGCATCACTATAAACATGGAAATCAAGGCTGGGACTAGACTTCAAGGACATTACTACTTTGAGTCTTGTCAGTGTGCTTGTATGTGTGTTATGTTCAATACGTACTTATTAGGCCATCCACCACCAGGCTTAGCTGCAATATTTCTTACAGATAAATCAGCTGATGCACAGCAGACAGGGATAATATATTTAAATATAAAAATATGAAACATTCCACAAAATTTGTGGGCTTGTACATTTCATTAAGAAGTCAGGTAGTAACAGGTGATGTCACCATAGTTTCATCAACTGAGAAACATTTTCAGAATTTCTTCGCTATAACATGGCACGTGTTTTTATTGGGATCCTAATGGACTTGTATTGAATCAAATCTGAAGGCTGAAAAAACTTAAGCTTTTTTTGACCATTATTCCTCTTCATAATGACAAATTTTGATTTTGAAAGCAAGCCACAATGCCCTGTCCAACACTGGGTACATACCACTGAAATAAACAACCATGGCCTCAAAGAGGACACTCACTCTGCTAGAAACGTAGTTATTGTTGATGATTTGTGACTTGAGTGTCTACCTTTCTTACATTCAGCTTTAAACACATGCACTGTGATTTATGTGGTATCCAGGCACAGCACAAAAAAATAAAACAAACAACAAAAAAATGCAGATATGAACCAATCAATGTGCTGTTATTTCTTCTGACTGAATTTGTGCCTTCGATTCAAAATTGCAACATTCTACAGGGTTTACCGCAGCGTCAGTCAATTAACTTTTCTAAAGGATAACTCAAGTTTACCATGATAATGACGAAGTTACTGTCTTGGCCTTTTATGATGCTCTGTATTAACATTGTAGACTGCATAGGAGTGATATTGAATAGCAACTAGAGCAACATTCCAGCATTTCAGTGACAATCTATGAAAAGCAGCACTAGGTTTGGCTGCTAGAAATATTCAACTGGTTCTTTTTTCAATTAGAGGCATCTTAAGAATGGGGACATAACGCAAAACACATACACACTCAATAACATACAATTACCGCAGAACATGCATGTCTATACACTCACACTCTAATAAATTCACAAAATACAGGCTTACATAAACTGTTGGAAAAATTTGCATTGATAACTGATCAAGGGTTTACTATCACAACAGATGCCGATAAAAATGAAAAATGCTGAGGGTCTCTTTAAAACAACATTCAAATGAAGCTATTTATGTAACATAGCTGTAAACTACATTCATGCTCTATCTTTGTGCTCCCATAATGATGTGGGTATGAATGAAACAGACAGGGGAATGTATGAGTGAGACTGAGGTGTGTGCGCGCACAAGCCTATAGTAAACACAGTTGTTCTGAAGAATCCTTTGTCTTAAACAATGAACAATTTTGAAGGATTCAAATAAAATATTTCACCAAACCAGTGGTCCTTGTGATCTGTGCAAGTTAATATAGAACTATACCTGTATGTCTGTTGGGAGTTTGAAGGAATACTCCACCTGTTTACAGCCTAATCTCAGTAGAATACTATGTATGCCTGTCATGGAGAACAATCGTTTTAGCACATTTCACTGGATTAGAACAGAAAACTATTCTATTGATCACATAATAGAAGTCTGGAGTGGTCCTTCAAAGGTTTAGTCCATTGTGTGATTTGAAAGTCATCGTTTATCATCGTGTACTTTGACAAGAACTTCTTACTTTGCTCACCAAGCCTGGAGTGATGAATGAGAAGATCCTTTCTTAGATTAGCCTCCTCTGGCTCTGCATGAGGACTTGCAAAAGATGTTTCTGGATCTGACCAGCGGCTGCCGGTCGGTCATTTGCTGCAGATCCAC
>JBBJLR010000153.1:10783459-10801236 GCA_037577145.1 Brachypetersius gabonensis
AAACCCAAGGGGCATGTTTTTGGGTCCTTGTTTCACTCTTATTTGCTGCAGATCACATATGAAACTATGTAACACATTAGCACACAAGTACTACATAAGTATATGTCGCACTCAAGTTTCTCATATTGATTTTCTAAGCATTTTATTTTATTTTTTATTCATATTTTTATTCAACTGTGGTGAAGCACATTATATCACACAGCTGTGACAGCCGAAAGAAAAAAAGCAGTATATTTAAGAATTGATTCTTACCCCATAACTCTTTAGAATGGTAGGGGGTCTCCTGAGGCAGGTCTAATGGACCAAACTGAATGATGAAAGGCTCATCCAGACCAGGGATGAGACATTGTAAGGGAAACCTTAATCATGTGGAACCAGCACATTTAAAATCTTTTCTGCCAAAAATATGAAAATATGTACATCCTCTACAGAAAACAAGGCATATTTTAGTGCAAAATCACTGTCCATTTCTGAATGTAACATTCGCAATAGCACATTTTACTGCTGTTGTGTGCAAAACTCCCATATTTAAGCTTGTTCTTCTATGTGTACTCTATTCTTTATGTTTAATTTAAACATGGGCAGCATAGTGTGTGTGTTGCTTCGAAATTGGTCTGTTGCTAAATGTATTGCTTCCGAATTTACTCACATTCTTATTTCAGAGACCAGGCTACAGTACAGCTTTTGATTGAGAAAATGTTTAAACAGAACACACCCACATTTCACCCTTCTGCTCTCACCAGAAATATTAGTTTAAAGAAGTTTAATTTGATCTTGACCCATTATAACATTTCAATATCAGAGCTAGACATACATGAGCATGGAAACAAGCTTTGCAGAGTGCCAACAGGATACATAATGAAGAGAGCAATATCAGCAGTGAGAAAGAAAGCATGATTGGACTGAATCCTGCCCACATAACAAGATAATAAAGCAGGTGTAAACCACATCCTTAGTAATGACACTTTCTCTCTTACAAAGGATGGAGACAAAGATCCACTCAACCGTAAGAACAATAGACCTCTACGTTTTACTGAATGTGAAAGTAACTTTCTTGCCAGTTTTCACAGTCCGCAAACTGCATATCTAATACGACCTCAAGTAGATTTGAGTTGTGCTCATAACTCCTCCCACAATCATTTAGCAAGATTGTATAGAGTTGTTGCAATTAGAGAATGTCTTTAGCAGAGTCAGCATGTATTTTTTTTCTCCTGCATACTCATCCTAGTACCTCAAGTGTGTGTTGTGCAAATTCTCCCAGCACGACCCAACCGTACTAGTCATCTGCCACTTCCTTGTGTCACGCCAACCCTCTGATGCACAACGGGTAAATACAGCTCCAAAGTTGTGTAAAAAAAGTGATTAGGGATCTGCAGCTGCTATTTGCTATAACCATTTGTTTCTGCTGCACTTGAACAGCTACTTTTCAAATGACTTTCCTAAATGGGAAAACTGGGAGGATATATATAAAATATAATTAAAATTAACTAAAATAGTACTACACTACTTGATTTTAATCTGCACCATGTGATTGGTCTTGATATTTTATCACATTTTGTTATGATTAAATCTGTTTTCTTCCAGTCAAAAATGTCTTATCTTCAAAACACATGTTCACACTGGGCGGAACTGAAAATTTCGATAAGGTCCTGGACTTAAAATGAACAGGGATATGTGGTGAAATTGTCTGGTTGTGGTAGAATCAGTATTGTATGGAAATGTCTCTTGCTCTTGTCTTCAAAAAACAGAATGGTAAACTGTCATTTTGGAAGCAGTAAAATGCAATATAAGAATGAACAATTATTTTATTTTAAAAACAGGAATGACTGAGATACAAGTGATTATTAGTTTGTTAGAAAAAACTGTGATGCAAGTGATTATTAGTTCGTTAGAATGACGAGGAAAAGAAATAACTATTCAGTCAGTCAGAACCCACACTGGAGTTCAGGGCCTAATGAGCCATGGTCTTTTATTATCCTGCCCACAGCTATTAGTTTGAGTCAAACTGTGACCTAGTCTCAACATTTACCAACAAATACACATTACCTTATCCATGCAGCTCTTTTCTTTTTCCTGCAAAAAGTCTGCAAGTAAGAGGCAACTGTACAGTGCTCCATAGGGCTCTGGCTACAAGTTCCTCATCCTGCTTGCACAGTCGCTGTGTCTCAAAAAAAGTATCACACTTCCTCTTCTGAAGTATGAGCCCTGAAGATCCACCGCAGTTGGGAGAGAAGCGCAGGTGTTCATTTCAACTGCAGGACCATCTATGATAGCACATATTGAATTAATGTACAAACAAGAGCAAGTATAAACATGTCTGCAACTCTCAAAATGTAATCAAAATGCTGAGAGCATGTGCATGTGAGAGACAGCGTAATGCAGAAAAAGGAAGAAAGAAAAAAACAATACCTTATTAGCAGCCTCCATTGCACTGAGGAGTGTATGTAACTCCTCTTTGTTCATTTCTATATTTACAGATTTTGGGATTCCATTTTCTTTGAGGTCCAGACTGAGGTTCAGTAGAGGAGTGTTTAAAGAGGACAGCTTATCACTGGATAATGCAAGCTGTAGAGAAAAAGGAACAGGGAATGAAAACGGAACAAACTAACGCTTTCCGCAAAGCAGCAAGATCACAGTAAAAAGCTAATGGGGGCCATGTTAATTTCAGACAGTGGCACTGTTGTTTAAAATGCATTAGTTGCATACTTTTAACTGCCAGTTGAAGTCCTGCAGTTGTGTGCTGGAGATTTTGTTGGTTCTGTCCACTAAAGCTTGCCTGATCTCCTCCTGGCGTGCGTGTAAACACTTCACAACAGCATCTGCATGTGCAGAGTCCAAATCGCCCAGTAGTTCCTGCACCTACACACAAAAGCATACAAAATACACAGTATATGAGCACATACACCACACGCTCTGCGTCGTCTGGCTCACATTATAATTTAATCTATATTTAAAAGATATGCCAAGTGTGAAATCTGTACATGTCTCAGTAATCTATACATTGACATAACCTTACATATACAGTGGGATTTTCATAAAAGTCCTAAAGGTCTAAATATTCCAATGTTACATATCTGTGAGTAGCAAAAGAAGGTGAATCTCTAGGATGAGCAGTTAATGTAAAGATGCAATTACTGTCAGATGTTTCTAATCAATGGGGTGACAATCAGGCATGACTGGGTGCCCTGTTTTATTAAAACAACAGGGAAGTCTGATTCTTCTAGTCTGATTCTTACAAACCTTGTATAAGTGGGTCATGACATTTCTGAGGACCTAAGAAAAAGAGGTGGTGACACAACAAAACCATCCCTAAAGATTTTGGATATCATCAGTACAGTCAGGTAGATGGTGTACAAGCGGAAGAAATTTAACACCATTGTAACCCTCCCAGGAGCAATAGACCAAAAAAGATAATGACAAGAACAAGGCTTGTTAATAGTCCATGAGGTCACAAAGAAGTCCAGTTTCTAAACAAATACAGACTCACACATTTGAGAATGTTATAGTTACAAAGGGGGACCAACTTCATATTAAAGTACATGTATTTGAATACAATAACATTAAAGCACCGTTAGTGTAATGCTCAGATGCCCCAATACTTTTGTCCATATAGTGCAGGTGACCACAGCTGGATTACACAAGTTTATGGCCTATCCCACTACATATGGTTCCTTAACTAAAAGGAAGCAACCACAGGTTTACATATTGGTGAATGTTAAGATTCCACTGAACTATACAACAATGGTGGCCACTGACTTTCAAAAAGAACATTACTGCTTGACTACAGTTTGATAAGCACAAACAATTTTACTCGAAAACATTTAGAAACTGTTTACACAATTACATGTTGCAAATGTTCAGTACACATATCTACCCTATGCAGCAAAAAATAAGCAATTGTTGAGGCTTTTGATACATACACAGAATCACAAAAATGATCAAATTTAGATCCAAGGGCCAAAATAAAAGAGCAGTAGGATTTTGCAAGTCCATGACATGAACTGGGAGGTACACATTAATATGTTTAGCTTTATCTAACCAGACCTCACAAATAAGGTCTGCCCCACAAAGAACATTTAGATACGAACCTCCTGATCCAAACACTTTCTCCCAACAGCAACTTGAAAGAGTTTGGAAAGAGAGGTCTTTAACTCTTCCCACTCTGTCAGACTCCACACGTCGCTATATTCTGCTCGCTGTGGGTAACTCCGGCCACACAGTCCATCCACAATCCTGTGTAGAAGCTAGAAAAGTAAAAAAAAATATGCATTTTAACTCATAACAAGCATAAGAGAATTATATGATTGATAAACAATGAGATATAACAGCACATAAAATTATTTACAGACACTGTTTTGACAGTGTTTTCATGAAATGTATACCCCATGGTGAAAACCAACGAATTCCCCTGAAATTCGATTAAGAATATTACAGTAGATTCAAACAATTGCCATAGTTAACTATATGGTACTACATGCATTATGCATTATTATAAGAAATCTGGAACGAAGGATCAGCAGTTCTATGCGTAAAGGGGATGGTGTGACTTTTCATTCCAGCCAAACAGGAGCACACCTCATATAACGCACCTACTGTTTCAACATCTTGTGGAAAAACTTTTGAGAAGACTGGAAGTTGTTACAGCTACAAAGGGGGACCAACTTCACGGTAAAGTCTTTTGTATTTGAATACAACGTCATTAAAGCCCTGTTGGTGTAATGGTCAGATGTCCCAAAACTTTTGTCCATGTAGTGCAAGTGACCACAGCTGGATTACTCAAGTCTACGCCATGTCCCACTACCACTAAATCCTGTAATAAAACATATGGCTCCTTGACTAAAAGGGGGAAAAAATCACAGACACTAAATACATGCTAAGTTAGCTGCTTGTTGTATTTTCGGCTCTTTTTCATGTATGTACTGGTTCCCAGCCCGTGTGTAGATAGTAACCTATTTTAACTATGTTTGTGGACTTTATCGAAGAACAGTGCTGTGTTACTCACTTTAGGACACTCTGTAGGAGATATTTTTTCGAGTAGTTTGATCATGATGTCTCCAGGTCCCCTTTCCTCCAAGCGTGTCAGCTGACCAGCACATCACGTGACCACACGCGTCTGTGGCGTGTTCAAGCACACTTACCGTTCAGTGTAGTTTCTATTAAAAGCAGTGCTGAAGTAGACATGCTTGATTTTATTGACAGTGTTCAAATTCAGTTCTTAATGAACGACAATTTAAAGCCTACATTTCACAAACCTATGGCAGACCATTTCTTGCACTTGAAAATGCTCCACTTGGAAGACATGCAATCTAAATGTCGTCTGTCTGTCAGCAAAAAAATCCACATTGTTTGTGGTTTGTGTAGAAGATCACTGGTTGCATTTGTTGTTAAATCTTCTTTGTTGCATCTGCAGTTAAATTTGTAAAATCTTCTACATGTTCTTACTACTTAAACACACCCTAAAAAGTTAATCACCAGATGACAATCAATAACAAGTGAATCAATAAAGTCAGGGTGTTCATGCCAGATGTCTTTTTACCAAGACCTGTCAATCCTCTACTTTACTTTGAATGTGCTTTGACAAAGTTAAATCAATGCCATTAAGGTCCTTAACCTGGCTTTGCCCTCTTGTCCACATTGAACAACCGTGCTGCTCTAAATGAATGTGATCATTTATAAATAGTCTTTTTCTTTAGCACACATTTGTTTGGAATTTGTCACATGTGATTTACTAACTGTAATTCTATATTTAGTCACTGAGAGCTCCGTAAATGTAAATACTGTACTGACTTGCCAAGAGCCAACAGTGACGTGTATTGTCACTTTAACAGTTACGCAAATCATTTGCAAAGCTATAAGCAAATAATTTACGTAAAGGTGCTAGACAGCTTCCTGGGGGGATGCCAGCATGTATGTTTTTACGATAGAAAATGCCACTGAAGAAAACTAATTGAAACAACTTTAAATTTCACTGACGTCACATCTCTGAATCAGCTCAGTGGGTGTAGTGCGCCCTGTAATAAACATGCTGTTGCTCTTTTCGCAAAAAGCCATACATATGATGGACACTAAGAAGAACTATAAAAATAAAAGTCAAAGTGAATTTTATATCAATCAGTAGTAGCAGATTAAGGGTTCTCTCAGTAGTGTGATATACAACATACAAACCTCTGACTGGTGAGGTGAGTAACCTTAACTGATCTTGTTACTGTGGCACCTTTCAAGGGGTAGGTAGCAAGTAAACAGTCAGTTCTTGACATTGATGTGTTGGAAGCAAAGAAAATGGGCTTAAGGATCTGAGCAACTTTGGGAGGACCCAAATAGTGATGGCTAGACAACTGGGTTAGAGCATCTGCAAAACTGCAGGTCTTGTGTTGTGTTTCTGGTATGCAGTAGTTCAGGGTAGTAATCTCCTGGGAAATATTGAGTCCAGCCATTCATGTGGGTGTTACTTTGAGATGCACCACCTAACTTAACACTGTTGCATACAAAGTACACCCATAACAGGATTTCCTGAAAGCATCTTTCAGCAAGATAATGAACCCTGTCACACCGCAAACTTCTCAGGAATTGTTTAATTGACATGACAAGGTGTTGACCTGGCCTCTGAATTCCCCAGGTCTCAAACTAGTGCTGTCCATGGAGGCCCCACTTTGCAGCTTACAGGAATTGGATCCGCTACTAACATCTTCAAAGTTAAAGCTGTTTTGGTAGCATTACACATAATGCTATTTTGGGGCCTTCATAATATTAGGGAGGTGATTTTAATGTTGCTGATTGGTTTATAATTTAACATGCACAAAACAATACAAAGCGGCGCATTAAAGATTAATAGGACACACACACACACACACACACACACACAAAATTATATTATTGTTGATAATAATATAATTATAATTATTCTACCTAATAGCTCTACTATAAAAAGTGAAAAGACTATTAGTGTGTTATAAACTGTTCCGTGAGTGTTGTGGAACATGACTCAGTGTGAGAAGGTCCCACATGGGGAGATGCTGCTCTTGGTGCTGCTGCTGCTTCCACTTCTGATGTGTAAAACCGCCCTCAGTTCACTAGTTCCGCGTAATTTAAGTGGACAAAGGAGGACAAAACAAGCAAATGAATTTCTCACGGACACCACTGACAGCCTGTCCGGTGGAGAAAACATCGTGTCGATTATGAGGCAGATCCGATGAAGAGAGCCGGTGAGTTTTACAGCTGCTTTGTGAAACTGGGATGTTTCGGACTGTGCTACAAGTTAGCAGGCGAGCTAACGTTAAATAACGTTCTTATTTGTTAGAGAAAGTCCCTGTCGTACATTTATGTGAGTGTTTAAGCTTCGTAAAGCCCATTTTAAGGCTTTATGAATCAGTTTGTTGGATATGTGCGCTTACAGCTGTCATGTTTTTTTTACATGACTGTTTGTTGTTGCTGTTGCTGGATATTTGTTTTTTTACTATATTTGATCTTACTCTTAATCTGTAGGTCAATATTTGAGCAACAGGTTATAAAGCCAATTTAGTTGTATCAACATTTAAAGTGCTCATCTATTTATGGCTGTTTAGTCTTGTGATAGGCGCGTGATTTCTGCTCCTCCTTTATTAAAGTTATCATTAAGAAAGAGGGACACCGCGATCTCATATAACAGTAATGTCTGCACCCATTGCTAAGCATGTGTTTACTCTAAGAAACCTTCGTGCATGATGTTCGTAGTAATTTTATATGGTATTATCTTTACTTTTTATAACAGCCAGTGTGTTTGGTTATGTGAGGTTTAAAATAAGACAGTGTTGCAACGTAAATACAGTGATCGTTTATCAAGAACCCAGGAGATGCATAACTCAGAAAGTAGGAGGGGATTTAAACTAAAAGTGGGGTTTGTTTATGGATCAGTTAACCTGCCTGTTGGATGTTAATAGATCACCTAACCTGCCTGTTGTATATCATTGGGGCATCTGGTGGTTTGGTTGTTAGGAAGTTGCCTCTGCGATTAGAAGGTCATGGGTTCTAATCCCAGGTCTGCCCTTGCACCAGGTACCCTTGAGCAAGATACTGCCACACCAGTGGCTGCCCACTGCTTGGTGAATGGGTTAAATGCAGGAAAAGAATTTCACACTATGTGCTGTGGTGTGACAATAATGGGCCACACAAGAAAATATAGGAAGAAGGAAAATAACTCTGAGGGGGAAAGTCTCAGTTTGTGTAACTGAATGCTTCACATGATGGCTCTGGATGTGTGCATAGCATGATTACTCAGGCTAAGGTTTCACGTTTTGGCTGGTGTCTGATTCCACACAGTCTAGATTATGATACATACTGCTCTACTGATAGACTGGACTGAATAAGTTAATGACCAGGCCTTTCACAAATTAAACCCTAATATGAACGTACAGCTCAACTCTGGAATACCTGTTGAACTAGCGCTGGGCAACATGATGACATTTATCATAATTCTGTATGATCATAATATCTGTTTTCAAGCGCTACTCTAGTATAACGCAAAACCAACCCAATGCTTCAAAAGCATGTCCTGCAGTGACTTAGTCTCCTGACCTCAATCTAGTTAAGCGCATGTTTCATTTACTAAAGGCAAAACTGAAAGTAAAGCACCATGAGAACAAGCAGGAACTGAAGAAAGCTACAGTAAAGTCCTGGTAGAGCATTACCATGGGACAAACCCAGCTTTGTGATGTTTACAGGTTCCAGACTTTAGGCGGTCATAACTGCAAAAGATTTGGAAATGTAGTGTCAGCCTGGTTTAAATGTTTGATTCATGTATTTCCTTTTGGGTTCACTTTTTAAAATAATGTGTTTCAGCGGTAAATCATTATGTAAAGTTGCTGTATTCTGGAAGCATGTGTTCATATTTATGCAAACTTCAAGGTAATTTGATCTCATATAAGGTATCTTATCAGTACCTTTCTTCGTTTCAGTGCTCTGTGTATTTGCATTAGATTCTTCTCTTTTGAAATTTGGGCTTCTAAGCAAAGGAAAAGTAATCCAAAGCATATGTTGGCCCCAGTTTTTAAGCCTTAGAGACGCTCAGCAGACTATGGGTGTTAATCACTTGAGGCCCCTCGATATGACATTACGTGACATTATAACATATGATACATTACATCTGATTATTAAAGCTGTGTGATATGTTAAGAATTGTAATGTAAGATGTTGAGAGATATTTTGAAATGCATTGCTTTTTGAATGCAAGCATTCTGATTGTTTATAAACTGTTCATCTTATTTAAATCTTCACAAAAAGGTTGTTACATATTAACCAAGTACTATGGTGTTTAATTTAAAGACTGGATTATCAGACTCCAAGATTGGTAAATTATCCCAAATACATGCTCAGGTTCTTCTTGTGCTGTTTTGGGACACCACAGCTACTCCAAAGATTTTCTTAGAAAGTGCTTGTTTTGAACATGAGCAGCTTTGTCAACAGTGCCTAAGACCTGCTTCCACCAAACAGTTGAAATGTAGGAACACAATACAGTTACTGTCACTTGTTTTAAAGTTTGTGTGTTTGAACTTTCATTTATGCATGACCATAACACCATTCAACACCATAATTCCTCAGCATTGGATTGGAAAGATAAGACTGCTGGGCCCGAACACCTCTCTGCAACCGGATCCTGGACTTCCTGACTGAGAGACATTCAGTCAGATTGGAGGCAACATCACCAGTACCACCATCCTAAGCATAAGGCGGTGTACAAAGAGGAGGTACAACTGCTAATGGACTGGGTCAGAGCCAACAACCTGTCTCTGAATGTAGACAAAACAAAGAGAGATGGTGGTTGATTTCAGGAGAACATGCCATGACCACTCTGCACTGAACATCAATGGATCCTCATTGGAGGTTTTCCGGAGCACCAAGTTCCTTGCTGTTTACAGTGCGAAGAACTTCTCTGCTTTCTGCAGAGACTGAGGAGAGCGCAGCCCCCCCGCAAACATTCCCACTACATTCCATAGAGTGCTTCCTGGGTAGTTGCATAATGGCTTGGCACAGGAATTGCACCTCATCAGTTTGCAAGATCTACAGAGGATATGGAGGACAGTAAAAAGATAATCAGGGTCTCTTTCCCTTCTGTCATGCGCCGCATCTGCAAAGCCATTAGAATTGTAGATCAGAGGTCCCCAACCACCGGGCCGTGGACCGGTAAGGTTGGTTGGAGGGAGGGTCCTCCACCGGACCACAATTCTGTTTCATTCTTTAATGAAATGGCAATCCCCGACTGTGTTTGATTTTTTGACTTAGAAAATGTTTCAGGCTTAGACTTCTGCTCCAATTTTTCATGACACTTGGCTATTCTGACTACTCAATGAGAACTGAAACATAAGCTGTGCCTCCCACACACTAACTGTGCCTCTGAACTAAACTGCTTCCTTCCCTCAAACAAACAAACAAAAAAAAAGTACTTATTCCCCAGATTCAGCTCTAAATAGCCTTTTTTGTTCCAAACAGCATGTTCTCTGTTCTCTTTCTCTCTCTGTTTATATTTTTCTCTCTGTCTCTCTCTCTGTCTCTCTGTGTCTCTCTGTCTCTCTCTCTGTCTCTCTCTCTCTCTCTGTGTGTCTCTCTCTCTCTCTCTCTGTCTCTCTCTCTCTGTGTCTCTCTCTCACTGTCTCTCACTGTCTCTCACTGTCTCTCACTGTCTCTCTCTGTCTCTCTCTGTCTCTCTGTCTCTCTCTGTCTCTCTCTGTCTCTGTCGCGGCATCTCGGCCTGATGGCCGCACATTGGACAACTGTTCGGAACTTTTCCAGAACACACAGATTTTCAGT
Organism: Brachypetersius gabonensis; assembly: GCA_037577145.1. Taxonomy (NCBI): domain Eukaryota; kingdom Metazoa; phylum Chordata; class Actinopteri; order Characiformes; family Alestidae; genus Brachypetersius; species Brachypetersius gabonensis. Next base: position 10,794,239 of record JBBJLR010000153.1, read on the forward strand.
CTGCCCCATATACATTTTCGTTAAGGGTAATGGATTAAGCTAAATTTTTAATGTTTTTAATTCAGTCGTGTTTTTTAGAACCGAACTAATAATTGTTGGCATATACCCCATCAAATTCTTGGAAACAGCAGATATCCTCCACAAGATTTTATTTCATGGCCATATATAATTGTTCATGTATTTTAGTGCTACATTATTAAGAAAAATATAATTTACTAATTTTGTAACATAAATTCGAATGTAAATTCAGCTACAGTTCCATATAAAATATAATTGTAGAAATGTTTACTGCCCAGGGAACACAAGGAAAGCTGCCTTGGGATGGTTAATAATGCTTAATAATACTTTGTGCTTCTTAAAACTCTGTACTTTTTTTTATTAGAGGCTGTTGAGCTCTGCTTTAACTGGCGGGTCACTACAATATAACTTGCCACCGGATGAACAGTAAATTATTGAACTGTAAAAGTGATTGGTGATTACTCATTTTACTATATTTTAATTACTAAAAATACCTGAAATTATTACTGTATTTACCCTGCTTATACCAAAGAAAACGCCCGTGCATGAATTACAGTGCAGTCTGTACAATAGTAATATTTACATTCTAGCACCGCAGGAGATCAGAGTAAACTGTACAGTGCAGATACAGTTTATCTTTACATTAAGGGTACTGTATTAAACTGAGTTTAAACTGAAATTAAAGTGTTTTGGGAGCATATTTAGGAGCATATTTAGGGTTTTTACTAGTGATGGGCCGTTCCATGTTTTTCCAGTTCCGATCTGATTCTGCTACATGACTGTTTATCAATACAGACTCTGATATAATACATCTTTTTCCTGTAATATTAGCAATTTTTTTGTTGAAAGTGTGCTGTTTGTTAGTAAGTTTAAATAAACATAACACTTTTTTGAAGAGCAACAAATATACACAGCAACTATTAAATTTAAAGGCATTCCAAAGTAGTTGATTTATGTCACACTTCACAAAAAGGTAGCAGCAACAGCTGTACAATTTTGTAAATATCAAAAACACAACGATCTAGGCTGAATCATCTAAATAGTTCAAGTATTATGTCAATTTTAGCTGCAACAACTCTGTATTTAAAGTGGACTGGCCGAGTTACGAGATGCCCAACTTTAGCCTCGTTTAGTGATAGCAAAAACAGCCAACAAAACACAATAAATAGCCCCTACAACAACCCCAAAGAGATCTTGAGGTAGTGCCAAGATTCTTTATTCATATTCCTTTTGCGAGCATCTGCTGCCTGGTGCATGTTTCCCCTGTTTGCGCTTTGTTGTGAAATCTCTGCAGGTGCTTGATTAAATTTGTTAAATTGTACAACGCAACCGTTCTTTTAGCCCTGGGCACACTTGCTTTGCACACGTTGCAAGTAGCCGTCTTGCGTTTTGGCATTTCCAAACCCTAATATCTCCAAATGAGCGCCATTTTGTTCAAAACAACGGCTTGCTTAGATTGAAGTTGCCACAGGTTCATGGTATGGGGGCAGTGACGCATCTCGTATCGCACAGCGTTGGGTTTAAGGTCCAGCGCAAGTTGCGAACTGGAATATAGAGATCAGGGCTATCCAACCGATATCCAATTTATGGCTATATCGGACCCGATACCGATATAATATCGGATCAGGCCCATCTCTCGTTTACACTATAAAAATAGAATTTTTTTTTTACTAAAACACAACAGTGCGTTTTTTCACTATACGTGGGTGCTCTTGGAGTGCAGCCCCCCCGGAAAGTAAGGTAAAAAAATGCATAAAATAAAAAAAAAGCATAAAAGCTAAGAAATGGTTTTTTTTCCTCAATTATGTCTTTAGTACATCATTGTGTTATGTTTTTGCGTACACCTATGTCATTTCCCGTCTAAATATGACTTGCTGGTTGAATAAAATCAACTTTAAGTGAAAATTTGAATAATTTCGAGGCTCACTGTAGTTGACAGATGAAAAAGCATAATTACAGTTTAATCTCACATTGCCAGTGTAAAATAAACTGTTCTGACCTATAAACTTTTGTTTTTTGTTTACTTCTGTGTACAGGACAGTTCCTGGGGGAGACAGTGGGGCCCTGACCTGGTCTGTTTAGCATTTGCCCCTAGGACGTCTTGACCCTTAAATGGAGCGCTTCCACTGGCTTAGGCACCGATGGCAACAAGTGGCTGCCACAGATCCAAGACAGGACTGGACCACTTCCTCTGTACTGCCTTCAAAAAGTGACTTGGATCCCCAGGACCTCTCAGGGCACAGGCTTTCTGGGAAACGGAGAACAGTAGTAGCACGACAAGGCCCACACCAGGCAGAATACCATTACATTTCTAAGGGCTATCAAGGCAATGGTATCCGTACCACCAAGTACACTCTCCTCAGCTTCATACCGATGAATCTGTTCCAGCAGTTTCACAGGTAAGATCCCGTGTTTAATCTGAGAAGTTTAAGGCTGCATTTGAGTAGAGTGAATGAAGACTGGTTACAACAAAAAGCCTTAGGGTCTTGACAATCTTAAAGCTTTGCAACGAGGTGTGTGAAAACATCCAGAAAGAAATAGAGTTATTGCCACAAAAAAGGCAGAGGAAATTTGCAGTTTCAGTGTTATTGTGGGGATTTCCGCGTAAAAAAAAATCATCTTGTGACTACATCCGCGACTCCTGATCCACGTAAAACTGTATATATAAATATAACAGACTCCAGTAGTTGTTGTTAAAAATAATCCTTATTGATCATCCTTTTTGTGTGGTCCCTATCCTTAAGGTTACATTTGAATGCATTGACATGCATTCTTGTTACTGTTTGTACTCTTTATAGCCCGTTGAGCAATATTATAAGTCAGTAAGTGGTGACTGATAGTTAAGGAGTCTTTTTAAAGTTGTGCAGATTTACCGTATAAAAATGTGTGTTTATGTAGCTAAACAGTTTATGTGGTTAAACACATTTTTACACATTAACAAAATTAAAAGTGTTAATTTTATAGTTTGGCAGTATAAATGTGTGTGTTGTGTATTTTAACAGTATAAAAGTGCATGTTATTTTGTAACTTTTGTAGTTTATTATTTATAGTTATTTTGTAGTTTAACAGTATTTAAGTGTAATAGTTTTGTAGTTAAACAGTGTACAAGTGTGTGTTAGTTATGTAGTTTAATATTATAAAAGTGTGTGGTTGTTTTGTAGCTAAACAATATAAAAGCTATGTAGTTTAATTTTATAAAAGTGTCTGTTAGTTATATAGTTAAATAATGTTGAAATCTCTACATATCTCTCATTTTTGCCCTTTTTTGATTTTGATAATGCCAATAAACAAATGCAAGAATCTTAAATATTGGCTGATCATCCAACAGATATACCTTTCAGTTCCTAGCATGTGAATATGTATAATACGTGCAGGACGACTGTTTAAAAAGGGAAATTTATTAGACATTTAACTGAAATGTGAACAGACTTATTAATATGAGTGTTTCTGTAGAGCGGCAAACCTGTACTTCCTGTTCCTGGTGCTGCTGAATTGGGTTCCAGTGGTGGAGGCCTTTCAGAAGGAGATCACCATGATCCCTCTGGCTGTGGTGCTAACAGTCATCGCATTCAAAGATGCCATGGAGGACTACAGGCGCTACCGCTACGACCAGAGAATCAACAACACCCTCACACATGTTTACAGCGGGTCAGTGTGTGTGCATTTGATATTTTTGGTACTTGCACATTTTAGTGTGTGTGTGTGTGTGTGTGTGTGTGTGTGTGTGTGTGTGTGTGTGTGTGTGTGTGTGTGTGTGTGTGTGTGTAATGTGGTCGGCATCACACAGGGTTGAAGTTGAAAAATTTTTTTTTGCCTGAACAGAATGTCTTCCATTTAGTGTTTTAGTGTTTTCAAGTTCAGTTGTCCAGGCCCCGTAGCAGCAAATCAGCTCAAGCAGTTATGCTGTAAACACAGAGCTTATAGTTTGTATTAGTTTTTGCTTCTGCTGCTCTGGCATTTTTACTAAACTTCATGAATTGCACATTAATGGGGCAAACAAAACCTATAGCATGTTTTATGTTATGCTGGTGTTCAATAACTTGATGCTTTGTAACAGGCATTTGACTTTAGATTAATGTTGTAATATTAGAACAATACATGCTATATGTGTATAGGCCTCATTTCGACAGTGCCTGCACGAATTGATTATTTTACAGCTCATTTGGTAGTAAAGTATAATAAACATGCACATTTGCCATGCAATAAAAATTCTGAAGATGTTTCATGACTGCAAATTTATTGTGTGGTAGTGTGTTGAACATTTACAGGAAAACAAAAAAAAAGCCTGTGATGGACTTTGAAATGTGGAAGTCCCTCCCCAAACTTCAGACGTTTTATTGCTTAGCAGGTGGGATAGGTAGGAGAGCTTTTTCAGGAATTGTAGTAAAGGTGGTTATGTCATGAGTGATAAGTCCTTCTCTCATCCCCCTTCCCTGATACCATGCTGTCCTTAATTTACTACTATAATAATAATAATAATAATAATAATAATAATAACTGAAACATCAATAGTAATAATAACAATAATTATATAATATATATGTAACTGTCTAATTTCAGAAAGATATATCCCAAAGTAATTTTCAAAGAAGTAATTCATACAGAGTAGCTGTTGTTCTGTTTGTATTGTAACTCATTTTCTTACTGTTAAACACCTCAGCAAGCACGTGCAAGTACAGAAGAGAGCATTAACTATGCATTCATTTACCAGCCTCTTTGTCGTTCTGTCATGTGTTTCGCAAGAGCTTCTTTACTTGGACTTGTTTATGACCCCTGGGGTTGTTTCCTGGATGAGGAGCGGCCCTGTGTGCTTTAGATTGTCAGGCTTCTTGTCAGATACGCCAGCCACTCGCATATGCACACATTTTGCTCCTTTCACAAGATCCTCGAAAAATTGGAGACGTGGATTCCACACCAGGCAAGTGTGGGATATTAACAAGGACAGGATGAAGACACCGGAGATAATGAGATGCGTATTTCAGAAACAAATTTGTGGAAGCTGCTGGACATGTTGAAGATAAAGCTGTTGCTTGAGCTGGACTTCAGGGACGTTTTCACTTGCCATCTCTTACGGAAGCTCTTACTGAAGCCTCAGTGCCTGTAGGCTCTTTTTCATGGCTTCACCAGCAGACATGGGGGAATCTTGCTGTGGGAGAGATCCCCAGGCAAGGAAGAGGAGGGTGGTGGTCACAAGCTGGACTTACAATGAGGAAACTGAGGGACTGCAGAGGAAATATAGTGGAAATAAGATCAGGACCACCAAGTACACCTTTCTCTCCTTCATCCCTAAGAACCTGTTTGAGCAACTTCACCGTTTTGCCAATGTCTATTTTCTTTTTCTGGCTGCGCTAAATTTCGTACCTATCGTGAATGCCTTCCAGCCAGAGATCGCAATTATACCCATTGTTCTGGTAATGTCCGTCACGGCTGTAAAAGACCTATGGGAAGATCAGCGAAGGAGAAAATCCGACCGGCAGGTCAACAACCTGCTGTGTGACATATATGACAGGTGAATATGCATTAAACATTAGATCAAATACACAGATTTACACAGTAAATCGCAGCCTTCAAGTACAAAGATTTCAACAGACGTTTTAAAAGAATTCTTTGGATTCTTTGGGTTTTAACCCCATTTATTTCAATTAGCTTCCATCTGATCAACCACTGTACCTTTTCATACATCTAGAGAAGTGACTAATTACAGACTAGTTCAGTAATGCTCAACTCATGTTAGTTTCCTGTTGTATCAAAAGTACCATCAAGTTTTTCTACAGTTCTGCACTAAAACCGCAGAAAATCATACAGAAACATTTACACGTTTTTGTATTATGGAATTCTGTGGAAAGTGGGAAAATTGTTGCTCTGTTTTTGACTTTGATCATGTGAACAGAAAGTTATAAAGGCAGTGGAAAGGAACGGTTTTTGATATTTGTCTTCTCTACATTCAGACTATGCACGTAGTGCAGTGTGCATAGTGTGCATATTCATAGTACAGAATGAAAAAGGAAGCCTGCTCTTTTAGAGCCCCTTGTTTGTATATTTCTGATTGTTTCTCAAATCTGTCTGCTGAGCTAACTGTCTTTTAGTGAAGTTAAACAGTAAAGTACAGTAGCTCTTGCATGGAAGCTAAATATACAGCTCAGGGCTGGTGCTGAGGGAAGGGATGTGCATGTTTGTGTGTGTGTAAGGAAGACGTTGCAGCTCTGAAGGCCTCTTGACATTACTGTAATGGGAATACACTAAACTTCAGAGCTCACAACGACTGGTCTCTTTGGTCTTTCTTCCATCCTAATACTCTTATCTCCTTCTCTCTTTGTGAATTGTGGCGGTTTCAGAGCTAAACACTAGACAGTCACATTCTTTCTGTCTGTAACTGTCTCCTCCTTTTGTTAATACTCAAGGGCCCACTGGTGGGTCCAGATTACCATTAGTTTTCTATTGTTTAGTTTCTGAGCAGTACGCCTTACAATGAGAACAGGCGTTAAAACTGTGCTGTGGTAATCTTCTAAAGTTGCCTTTGTAAATTATTAGGCACTGTGATGTTATTGTTTCTCTTAACAGACCCACTAGTTTAACTAAGCAGCTCACTACAATGCAGCTACTGTAGTTGCATCAGATCAGATACAGTATACTACTTTTTTAAGTCGTCACTTTCTATAGTGCCAACATAGTAATCTTATAAAGCTTGTACTGTGAACTCTTCAGGCACTGGTAGTTTTGAGTAAAGTGTATGAAATGTCATTTTGCAGTTTAATAAAGCTGGATAGTACAGTAAGTTCCTGATAAGTGAAACTACTGGTCCTGAATTAATGGTTAACTAGCAGTGCAGTCATCATGGTATTAATGATTGTTTTATAAGCATGCATATTCCTAGGTCGAAGGAGTAGTAAACATGGATCACACCCTGCCGTGTGTGTGTGTGTGTGTGTGTGTGTGTGTGTGTGTGTGTGTGTGTGTGTGTGTGTGTGTGTGTGTGTGTG
>JBBJLR010000153.1:10832763-10845162 GCA_037577145.1 Brachypetersius gabonensis
ATATGTATATAATGTATGTGTGTGTGTGTGTGGATTATTATTGAGGGAGTGATTTGTCTCACTTCACTGATCTATGTTTGGATAACAGAGGAAGATAAAACCAAGGATGAGGACAAGAACTGTGTAGAGAAGGAAGTCAACACAGACCCCTGGCCTGGATACCGATACACTGGCAAACTGCGACCTCACTACCCTTTGGTATGAGCACAAATGGAAAAATGTCCACTGAAGACCAAAAGGAATGGTCAGCTGAGGATACATTTTGACTTGAACTGTTCTGATTGCTTCTGTAGACGCCCATGCGGCTTGTTCCGGGTACCATCCAGAGACCAGACTATGCTGATCACCCGCTGGGTAAGACAGAAAAGGATTTTGCACAGTCAGAAACAATAATCCATAAGTTTAATGAGAGACGTAGTAACATTTGACTCGCCAGCTTGTACCTCAGTGCAGAAGTGTCCAGCATCGCTCTTAGAATGTGATTTCTTGATGGTAACGTGTCTGCTAAACCCTGCAAATTAAGATGTTTTTCTATGGGGTAGTGTAATACAGCACCGTGCAGCAACTAATCTGAACTTATCGCAAAACATAACCATGAGAGTTGGCAGGGTTCTCTGCAGGCTGTGTGGTGGTCACATTATTACAGTAAACTCAGACAGAAACATCAGTGGGGTATCTTCAAATCCTGATTTGCTTTTTACTATGCAATTTAAAGAGTCACAGAAATTATTGCTAGCTGTTAGAAATAGCTGTCATCTGACTTTAAGGGTAAACGTTCTGTGATGGTTGTGTTTGATTGATCAATCAATGGTCCGGAGTATTTTTAGCTTCTCACATATTTTCCAGTTCGGTACGCTTGGCACCCTAGCATGAAGAAAAATCAAACTCAGCAGGGGTACTATATGAGGTGGAAATAGCACACCAGTTTGTAATTGTAATGTACTTACCACACTGCCCTGTGGAAAAACAGAATAATAAGTTGAATCATTTGTGTTTAAATCAGGAAATCACCAAACTATGCCTCCTGGCAGCCTCCTAAGATCTCTACTTTACATAGTGCCAGCATTTTCCTTTATTTTATTCTTTTGTCAAAGCTTCATCCTTTTCTTAAACCACTTGACTGTAGTAAGTAAAACTGGTAATTGCAAATAGCATCTATCAGAAAGCACCCCAGCTGCCCCCTGCTCTTTTATAGTGTCACTGAAGCCTCTGCCATAACAAAAAGACCCTCATCCACTGATTGGATTAGTGTTTGGATTAGATATGCAGTGGCAGTACACTAATCACTTCAGTGCAGTTTTATTATTTATATTAGCACATTATATTTGCAATATCTTAAACTATCTTGGCATAGTTTTAAGTGCATGTTTGTGTCAGAGATCATTTAGAACACATCCTGTGTAATATATAATTAAAGATCCATACAACATGTATCACTGCATGAAGTAATGTTGTATTTCCTCCAAAATGGAAGCTGCAGAATCTGCCTGTAAGTAATAGTGACGTGAACCATTAGAACTAGGCTTTTAGTTTCAGTGTCTTACTGCCAGTTGAGCAATTAGATAGATTAAATGTTTCCAACAGGACTAAGAAGCGTTCGTCTGTCTGTGTGCCTGGTTCATACAGTATGTGTGCTAATACCATGCATACTTGTGAATGTATGTTTACTAGCACTTCAGTGTGTATGCGTGTAGTAGATTTGTGTGAGCGTGATGGCCCTGATGTTCGAGTGAATTTGCATCGGTGTGTGTGGTGTGTGTGTCTGAAGCTTTTCTCTTGCTCACTGCAGCAGCAGAGGTTGGCTTGTTGGCAGGTATGAGGCCCGTCGCCCCATGTGTTTGTGAGGCTGGTGCTGTGTTTTAGGGCTGCAACTAGTGATTATTTCTGGAATTAATCAATGGACTGTTATTCTTTTGGTGGACAAATCGGACCTTTATGGCTTCTGCCGCTTCCTCTTACTTTGCCCATGTCACAAAAGCTTGTTCCAAATGGTTCCCTGCGGTTCCCTACCTCTCAAGTGATGTCAGAAATGTGCAGATACTTAAGAGTGCTTGGAACAGATTAATGTGAGGCAGTGCATGGATTATAGAAGTTTTATTGATCTTTTTAATTTCTTAATTTATTAAATGCCCTATACTTCTCTCAATAATCTGCAGTTGTTGTGCATCTTAACAAAGGGTAAGTTAATAAAGAAATTAAGATTTGGAATTGGAAACTAAAGAATCCATCCATCCAATTGGTCAGAGCCTCACTTAACTACTTAGTCACTGTGGGTGAAGGGGTTTTGCACTGTATGACACACAACAAAGCAAAACCAAGTCAAATCTGAAAAAACAATTTGTGAAGAAATTATACAACACACAATTCTAATACAATGCAAAACACATGTGTTGGTCATGCATTGTTCTTAGCCAACATAGCAAGGAATTTGGAGTGAGATTAATGCTGTTTCCACATTATTATAGGCTTTGCTAATGGCAAATAAAGGAAACACCCTTTGAATAGCAAAATGAGAAATGAGACTCCCTACAGCTTTACAGCCTTTTTAGGCACACATGAACAGGGACTGCAAGACTGCAAGTGCATCATTTGGGACAGGCCCAGAGTTCCCTTTTGTGTGACAAGTGATCTTTTTATTTCTTTGTCTTTGATGGTACAGTGAAACAGTAGAAGCCATATTGCCCCCACCACATATGTTAGTCAGTAGTTAGTGTGTTAGTGTGTTTAGTCAGTACGCACACCATAAACATCATAAAGCTTTTAAAATGTTTAAATAAACTGTTTAAATATACAATAGACAATTTTTTTTTTAAATGCAGCTAATCAACTTGATCGTTGCAGCCCTACTGTCTGGTCTTACAGGGGTTTCTGAAAGAGTTGAGGATTTGTTATTGTCTGTGTTTGTTCGTGCCAGAGAGAAAGAGAGAGATTGTGGATGAGAAATAGGTAGTCTTAATAAATGTGTAATGGCATGGCTCTGTCATCTGTCTTTGCATGGCTGGTATTGGTACTCTGCTAGTAACACCATTGTGAAGCTGTCTGATACCAGACCCTCATAGATCACAGGAAAAGAGAGTGGCAGTAGTAGTTGGTTTGTAGTAGCTGATGTGAAGACGGTGATGCTGAAATTTTGATAGGGACAGCGTTATTGTGTGTAGCTGGTTCTTTCTGATGGTAGGTTGTGTAGTAATTGCTCTGTTATGGACTGTTCGTTGGTGTTTAGGGATGTCCGAGACAGAGCAAACTCTTAAAGGGACGTCCCAAATTAAGATCCTCAATGCTGAAGAAATCGAGGGCATGAGGGTCGTCTGCAAGGTAAGCCCTGGGGTTTTTTTTGTATCTTTATTTACCTTTTGCCAGTTGTTAAGTAATTGAATACCCTTTGAGTACAAATGATTAAATGATCAACCACTGGTATTACCACACAGGACCTACAGGCTTACTTGTCATCCATGTAGCCTCACTAATGTGTATTAGGTCTGTTGCATGAAAGTAAATTAAGTTGATGCCTAATTTAGTTGCGTGAATAAAATATCTATTTAATATTTGAAACATGAATTAAGCTCAATATGCAACTGTGACCACATAATATGTAAAGGTGGTTTTTAATTATGCATGTCTGGTTGCTGAGTCTTCTGACTGTTAGGTGATTCTGTTATAGCTCGCACGAGAGGTACTTGACATTGCTGCCATGATGGTAAAACCTGGAGTAACAACAGAGGAGATTGATCATGCTGTACATCTGGTAAATTCTCTTTCTTCCTGCCGTTCATCTTTAGTTACATCTTTAAATATTTATACTTTAGGCTTTGAGTCCACTAGTTTGGGCTTCAGTATGAAACATTTTTTTCATTTTAATGCTTTTTAGTTCTAGTGTTTTCAGTATGCAATTTGTATTGCTTAATTAAGACCGTTTTTATTGTTGGGCCTTTTTAAAACGCACCCGATAGTGACGGTTCTGGCATCTGTGTAACTCATGTTCCTCTGCTTAAGGCATGCACAGCACGGAACTGCTATCCATCTCCGCTCAACTACTACAACTTTCCCAAGTCCTGCTGTACTTCAGTCAATGAGGTCATCTGCCATGGCATACCAGATCGCCGTGCCCTACAAGAGGGTGACATCCTTAACGGTACAGACACAAAATATTCCCTCATCCATAAGTTTTCAAAAATAGATGGTGCCTTTAAGCAAGGTGCTACTCTAAATTTAAATTGTAAGAAGGGCACACACATCATCCACAGTCACACACTCACTCTGCCTGTAAGAAGAAAACTACAGACATATTTAGGGCGAGTGTGTAGCCTCATACCATCTTTTGGCCAAGGGATTAACAAGTTGTGTAAATGAATTATTAGAGTTGGTCACCATGGCATTATGCCACAAGTAGACCCATGTCTCAGTCTTGGAGCACCTTATTATTCACCGGTTTCCTTGCCTTATCACCAGACTTAGCTGATGGAGGTTGTCTGATTAAATGTCTGAAAGCAAAAAGCAACAGTTGTTATTATATCTGTGTTTTTAACCAAAGTTTTAACTCCTATTTCAGTGGACATAACGGTTTACCACAATGGATACCATGGAGATCTGAACGAGACATTTTTTGTGGGTGAGGTGGATGAGGGGGCAAAGAGACTTGTGCAGACCACTTATGAATGCCTAATGCAAGCAATTGATGCTGGTAAGAATTGACACTTTCAGATGCATACATATTTAGTTTAGGCACATTTTCTATGTATATGCTTGCTGTACATGTGCCCTATGGCCTCTAGAGGTCAGAGCTGCACTGCAGTATTTCACGTCTGTTCCGTCATTGATTGGGTGTGCTGCTGTTGTGCTGTTTCTGCAGTGAAGCCTGGTGTTCGCTATCGGGAGCTGGGGAACATCATCCAGAAACATGCACAGGCTAATGGATTCTCTGTAGTGCGAAGTTACTGTGGCCATGGCATTCACAAACTGTTTCACACCGCACCCAATGTACCGCACTACGCGAGTGAGAATCTATACACCGACGCATACCACTTTAATACAGACATTCATAAAGCTCTGGAAAAAACGAGACCACTGGAAAAATGTTCAGTTTTTTTAGGTTTTATCTTTTATACATTTTTATAGGATTTGAAAGGAAATGACAATACTTTACAACAAAATAAGGGAAAAAAGTTTTTACATAACTTAAATAATTAAATGAAAACAAATCTCTTGTTCACTCAGAAAATTGCGATAATTACCGTTGACATACTTCTAGTAGTGTTTTGCCATCCAACTGCTCACATTGTGAGAGGAGAGTGTTGCTAACAGCAGTGTTTTGTTTTTTTTGGTATACTTTTTCCTCATTAGAATAAAGATTCAGGTGATCACTTATTAGTACATCATAAAGCAGAATGTAGGAATTCCTTGTGTAGGAATTTTACAGATGCCGGTTTAAAAATAAATTGCAGTGGTCTCTTATTTTTTTTCAGTGCTGTAGTACATTTGTGGCGAACAGGTTAGTTATGCAAGTGGGTGTTACGCACTGTTTCATATGATGTTATCAGGCCATTTCACACTGGACAAGCATTTCATTTGAGCTTTCGTTTGTTTAGAGAATAAAGCTGTGGGGGTGATGAAGCCTGGTCATGTCTTCACAATTGAACCCATGATCTGTGAAGGTAAGAGACTTGGATCATGGTTCTGTATAATTCATTGGGCAGTTTTTAGAACAGGTGTAGGGAGTAGTACTTTGAATGTACACAATGTAGCGGATGTGAATTAAATGTTCCATCAACACACATCTTTTCAAAAGAAGTAAAGTTGAAGACAGTAATTGTGTAGGGTCTTGCATGCAACTGATTGATTATAAATCATGTAAATTGCAATGGGTTTCTTTTTCTGCCAAAATAGTTGTTTGTGTTGCATGTGCAAAAGTGCAGCTCAGTCCTTTTGAAGCATCTGAACAGAAACTATCTTTTTTTTTTTTTTTTTTAAAGGATGCATTAAAATGTTTTTAAATTCTTTTCTCCACTGCAGGTGGTTGGCAGGATGAAACATGGCCAGACGGTTGGACGGCCGTCACCCGAGATGGTAAACGCTCTGCCCAGTTTGAACATACACTTCTGGTGACCGAAACCGGTTGTGACATCCTCACCCGTCGCCTTGATGACAATGGCCGTGCTCACTTCCTGTCGCAGATGTAGAGTGGTGGGGTGAGAACGCAGCCCCTTCCCCTAGTGGAGGACACACCCGCTCCGCCCCTATCAACGATCAGCCAGTCACACTGCGGTTCTCTGTTGGGCAAGAGATGATTGGCCGGGTGGCCATGTTGATGGAGTGTCTAATTGTGCGGGAAGTGGAGATTTGTTTATTTATGAATGTGTCCTCTGAACAGTCACATGACTCAGTTTGGATCTGATCAGACCAGAAGGCACTGACCTTTGACCTGCTTGCAGTGCTGCCACTCTGTCTGCTTGGGGGCGTGTATGTGTGTGCACTTGTGTGTGCGTGTCTGTAGTCTGCCGTACTCATGTTTGGGTTGTTTCAGTGTGTTGTTCGAATGATCCTTGTGTGACATGAATAGAAGGTGTGTAAGTACACGTGTGTGTGTTTGTGTGTGTCATTCCAGACAAAACCAAACAGACTGAAAAGTTAAATCTGCAGTTTCTTTTCCTTTCTAGTCTATTCTGAACATAATCTTTGGCCACAGCCTCCTGTTTACAAAAGAGTGCCTCTAAAGATTACGACATCGCGACAATGTATTCTTGAAGTTCTACCAGCGTGCATCAGACCCTTTCTCTTGTGACCCATTTGTTAATGATCACATGTGTAAGTGTGTTCAAGTTCTGTGGTATGAGCTTGTCACCATGGAACAGTGAAAAGTTTGCAAATGGTTCCTTGGCTGGCCCTGTGCGCCTCTGTTGAAAAGGTTTCATTTGTCGTGATTGGCTGATGCATCGCCGGATACAGAGCTGTTCTGCAGGGTTGATCAATCAGTGGCAGGTTTTGGGTTATTGGTGCTCTCTGTCTGAAACACGGTCAAACCTTTTTCAGTGGTCTGCATTCAAGCTGATTAAAGCATATTTTCCTTTGTGAAAGGTGTCTTGGCTTTTTTTGCCTCTCAGGTGCAAATACATGAACTATTCTAAGTGCTATTAATACAAGTTAGGTACATGTGCAATATGGGTAATGTAGATAACCAGCTTTTCTCAGCAATGGCAGACAAATGGCATAAACAATGTTGTCACTCTCCAAAAGATGTATCTTAGCTTTTTTCCATTCGAAAGCAGCAGCTGTTTTTACCTTGTGTAAACATTTAATGAGTGTTCTATAGAACTCTCCCAAAGCAAATAAGAATTAAAAATGCGTCTTAAAACTATTAAAAGTGTTAACATTAAAGGTTTGTTTTTGCCTGTTTCAGTAAAGTAACCATTTTGGAGACTTTGTGTGCTGCACTTTACTAAAACATTTTTCCCACCTCCCACCATATCAGTTACACCAGTGGCCTGGTCTTGTCATTTTAAACATTTGAACTCTCTTCAAAACTAGACATAATTATTGTTATATGGAATTTGTCTGCCGTAGTAGTTCAGAGAATAAATCGTGATCAGTGGTGTCCAAGCAGCCTCCCACTGCCTGGTGGTTAGGGAGTTGACCCTTTCGTCAGAAGGTGGTGGGTTCAAATCCCAGGACTGCCAATGGCACCACTGAGGTACACTCACACAGACTGTTCTTTGCTTGCTGCATTCAGGCTGCCCACTACTTTACTTGGCGAATAGGTTAAACGCAGAGAGCAATTTCACACTTCACACTGTGTTCATGACCAATACACTTGTTACTTGGGCTAGTTCACACATTCTGCTTGTATCCAGCTTCGACAGGTGAAAGTAGAGCACTTGAATTATATATTAGGTAATGGTTTACATTTTATGGCTTATTTGTTTGAATCCGTTATGTAGCATGTACATGCCATTAAGTAAATGTAGGCGCTTCTTGAGATGCGTGTGCACATTTGGCATGCCTTAAAAGAATAGTAGTGATGGTAGTGATGCAGTGCAAGTTTTGTGAAGCTGAATCTTTTAAAATGCAAGATATTGGCCAGTGAAATTTCTTCCATATCAGCCATGTGGGATTGGTGATGTGTGTACGTATTTAAAATAAGCTGAGGGGGAAAAAAGAGTAAACTTTTAACAAGGCTGTGATGTGCTGCAGCAGCACTCAAATAGTTTGCTAGTGGTGCATTTGGGGACATGTTTATTCAGGGAGATTTTTAGCTTTGAGTCTATTCAGTTACACAATAAATGATTGGAGGTCAAAATGAGCTTTGTGAAATAGCTGAGGACGTACAGTTCATTGACTCTCAAAAAATAGTAAACACCTGTAGATTGTATCAGTTAGAGAATATTTGGCTGTAACTGCTGGGGGAAGCCAGCCAGAGTAGAAAGTGACTGGACCCATTTCAAAATTTCTCAACTTCATGTTGCGTAAGGGTGGGGGATTTAATCAAAAATGTGAGTGGTCAATATGGTTTAAAAGTTAGCAGATGTTTTATCTTCACCGTATCGCAGCTGTCAGCAGAGTCTGGTATTTCCTTGAGTTGAAGTTTAGTTCTGGAGAAAATGTATGATCAGTTCTCAAAGGTCCTGGGGAAGAATTATATTCACATGAAGATAGAAGGCAGAAGCTTGTTTGCATTTCCATTTTTATTGTCTCTTGCATTTCGCTCTCTTACATAATAGCATCTGTCCCATTCCAAGCTGAATAACTGTATGATATCTGAACTAGAACTAATTATACGTCTTCTGTTCGTAGTATGTGGGGTTATAGGTTTAGAAAACTGAGCACATAGAGTAATGACTTCAGCAACATGAGCAATGGACTATCATAAATTGTTAGGCATAGTACTTAATACTGCATGCTTTTTTACTCTTCATTTTAAAGAGCATTAGGGTATTACCTCCTGTACAGAACTTGGTTATAATAAATCAAATATAAATGACTTGTAGATAAAAATAGCAATTAATCATTTTGAAATCAGTTATGGCAGATGCTTGGTTGTCCGCTTCTCATTTGGACACATTCACGATAGTTCGAATGCTGTGAAAGAGAAGACATTAGTTACTTACACATCTAAAAAGCTTAAAGCCTAACATAAAGAGGTACAAGAAAATTAAACACTTACCATTTTCCACTCTTCATGAGCTCAATGGCTTCATTGACCTGCTCCAGACTCACATTGTGTGTCACAAACTCATCCAGCTTTATACGGCCGGCCATGTAGTCGAGGACCAGCTTTGGGACAGCGTCCTTACTTTTAAAGCCTAGAAGACACATGAATCAACATTCAAGTTTTCATAAAGCTAACACCAGTAGTGCATTGTGAATGTACTGTTTCTAATGCTAGGTTGTTAACCTCCAAACAAGGTTCCTTTCCAGGTCTTTCCAGCAATTAGCTGAATTGGTCGAGCAGAGAAGTCATGAAGATCTGTCCAGCCAACGAGGACACTCACCCCCCAGCCTCTAGTGCATGACTCCAGTGCACTCCTCTGTAGCCACACACAGGGAATATTCAGGTCTTTTTAAGCAGACGTGGAAAAAGATTAACAGGAACAACCCCACATCAACAGAGCTTACCATAACAGCCACACTGCCCACACACTCCAGTGAATAATCCACCCCTCCGTTGGTCATTTCAATCAGAACCTCACTGATTGGCTTTTTGTGTGCTTTGGGGTTCACAAACTCAGTGGCGCCAAAGAGCTTGGCCTTTTCAAACTTCTCCTCATTGATGTCCACAGCAATGATCCTGGAGGCTCCAGCATTCTTGCAGCCCATGACTGCAGCGAGCCCGACCGCACCCAACCCGAACACCGCACACACAGAGCCTGGCTCTATCTGTGCACAAGAAGTGTAGAAATGTGTCATGGTTATGCATCCGTCTGATTTTGACTTGTTTGCATTCTTTCAAGCTGTAACTCTGATATAATGTCATTTCATCCCCAGATAATGACGTCCTTTTAACAATAGGGTCTGCTTTTTGAGACAAATCAAGCCTAATGTTGGACTAAACTGCAATACCAATGATGTTTTACCATTTAAAAGCCCACTCAATTTAACTTTGGGTTAGAAAACCAGCCCCATAGTCACATGAATACCATCACTAACTACAGTAAGCCCCTAATCCACATACTGCAACCACCTGTATCCACTTATCCAGAGGGCCATTTATTACCTTGGCAGTGTTGATGGCAGCTCCGTAGCCAGTTGAGATGCCGCAACCAAGAAGGCAAACACGGTTAAGAGGGGCATCATTGTGGATCTTTGCCACAGAAATCTGGTTCATGACCGTGTAGTCTGAGAATGTGCTGGTGCCCATGAATTGCAGGATTGGTTTACCACGACATGTGAAGCGTGTGGTAGTGTCTGACATCTGAGCATACCTATCAGTGCTCCTGTAAATCAAACATAACTTTACAATCTACATTTTGTAACCTGAATCGTGTTTGTATTTATTTTATTAACCTTTATAGTCATGCATGAACACGCCACAGCATTTGGCCACCTTTGTAAACAGAATACTTGAGAAGTGTGAACAGTGTATGGTGCTTGTGTTTTTCTCACTGCTAACAGCTGTTAGTTACATAAGCCACATGGCTCCAGTGCAAAACTAAGGAAAGGTGTTTCCTAGGGCGCAACACATGGAATAACTAGATTCTCCCTCACTGTTCTTAAATATCTCACTTTTTAGATAACTGTAAAATGTCCTATACAAACTTTACAAGCTGCTGAGGCCTTCACTCTAGCTGTGTTTACACATTTATGAATGTTTCTTACCAGCTTTTCTCACACAGGTTCGTCTTAGGACTCTTACAAAACCTGCACTCTCTACACTGAGAAACAAAGAGAGGGATGACCTTATCACCTGCAAAACATGAACACACACAAACTGTTCATTTACTGCTCAAGAAAAACAAGCAGTCTTAATGAACAGAAGCAGGAACAGTGAGGGAGGAGGGAGAACACCATGGCTTTTCTGACCTGGTTTAAACTCAGTGACTCCAGGTCCAACACTTTCCACCACACCGGCTCCCTCGTGGCCCAGAACAGCAGGGAAGCCCTCCTTGTGCTTCCCCTCAAAAAGATGGTACAGGTCTGAGTGACACACACCTGTAGCTATCACCTACAAGACAAGCTTCTGTCATTTTGTAAAAGGGTAACTTGGTGTTTGTGCTATGAGGTATAGGGTGGTGGACAGGGCCAAGTTAGTTAATCATTGACTAAATAGTTGAGTAGGACTACTTTATGTTCATTTTCCTTTTAAATGAATTGTGCTACTCAGAAGATTTGGCATTCTGGTCAGATCAGCAAAAAATGAGAATCAACCTTGATTCGTATTTCATTCTCCTGAGGTGGAGCCACTTCGATCTCTTCTATCACCAGTGGAGCACTGGGCTCCCAGGCAACAGCAGCCCGGCATTTAATCACCTGTAACACACATTCACACACACACACACACACACACACACATACACACACACACACACGTTATCTGTGACTTTGTATGTGAGAACAGTTAGTGTTCTGCTTACAGTGGAGAATGGGTTTAGAGTTGTGTGCAGATGGGGCCAATCTCTGTCTGCAGATGGAGCTTTTCCAGCTGTCCATTTTTTCCAGCTGAGCAATGTCTTTAGTGCACAGTAAGAGTGATTTCGTAACCTCAGTAAATGGTAAATCAATTACTGTAATGGTTCCAGATTATGTGGGTGGGGGTGGAAGGTGCTCATGGAAGAAGTGGGCTTCAGCAGCTCCTGGTGCTCTTCTCTAGTGCAGTTCTCAAAAAGGACCTCTGTACGGTCCATATTCTTGCTCTATCTTAAAGGTTCTCAAAGAGGAAGAAAAAAACCCAAGCAATTATTTTCTACTAGCCTCTATAATATTTATTATGAATTTATTATGACCACGGCAAAACCTACTACTTTAGCATTCTGTATAAAAACATGAGGTGCCAAAGTCAATCATAAAAAATTAGGGCGTCGTATGTTAACGAAGTTAATACACGCATTATTTACTTAGCGACGATAATTATTTTATTGCGCGTTAATGCATGCATTTTTAAAAATCCTTTAATTTTAAAAGTTTGTTTGCTTTTTGGGGCTCGTGAGTGCGGGTATCACGGCTGTCTCTGCTGGTTTTCCTCGGGGTCCGGCGTCCCATTACTTTTGTCCGTATTATTTGGAGAAAAGTTATTGGATGCTTGATGGCCAAAAGTATTGGGACGCCTGGCCATCATACCAACAGACACTTTAATGACACTGCATTCAAATACATAGAATTTCATATGGAGTTGGTCCCCTTTGTAGTTGGTATATTGGTTCGGGGGGGGGGGGGGGGGGGGGGGGGGGGGGGGGGGGGGGGGGGGGGGGGGGG
>JBBJLR010000153.1:10846744-10860472 GCA_037577145.1 Brachypetersius gabonensis
TACTGAAATGATCTCAGCAGGTCCTTTAATGACAGCAATGAAATGCAGTGGAAAGTTTTTTTTGGGATTAAATTCATTTTCATGGCAAACAAGGACTATGCAATTCATCTGATCACTCTTCATAACATTCTGGAGTATATGCAAATTGCTATTATAAGAACTTCAGCAGCAACTTTTCCAATTTTCCATATTTATGTAATTCTCTTTTGGCCACGACTGTAGACCCAGCCTCAGTTTTCCATCACTGAGTGGAATCAGTTCCAAGGACAAGGACCAGTACTGCTGGGGCATCAGGTGAGCAGACACGCCGATATCCATGCCTACGCAGCTCCTGCCACCCAAGGCTCAAAGCTGTCCACGGTGGCTCCTTGAATCCTTAATCCGTGGCTCCAGCCCCACCCCTTGTTCTTGCATGGGAGTCGCTTTTGCCACCACCTTCCCTGTTGCTGCTGCCTTGGAGGGGAACTGTGTCCACTGTTTGGAGTTTGTATTGCTAGTGACGCCCCGTGAGAGACCTGGGGAGTTCCTCCAGATATTTTTGTTTGGGGGGGGCACTAGGGGGCTCTGCCCCAGTGAGCTAGGTTGTGTTCTGTTCAGGATTCTGCCTTTGTTTGATTTTTGGACTTGGTGACTTTTTTGGTGAATTTACCTCTATGGATACTTACTGATACCAATTCTGTTAGCCTATCTGTCAAGAATCTTGTTTATGAAGGCCTTCTCTTGTTACTCATCCCTCTGAAGATTCTCCTTTCCTTAACTTTGGGTCGACCTGAGGAGGATGGGTTCCCCTTTTGAGTTATGGTTCCACCCGAGGTTTCTTCCTCCAGCTGTGGGAGTTTTTCCTCACCTCCGTCACCTTTGGCTTACTCACTGGGGGCTTGAAGCTGCTTTGTGACAACTTGGGTGTTAAAAGCGCTATAGAAATAAAATAATAGAATGGAATTTAATTATCTTATCTTAAACATCTGTTCTATACATGACCTTCAGCCTCTGCAACATCCATGAGCACCTTGTGACTTCCTGCAAGGTTTTATGATAGAATGTGTGCACGAGGTGGATTCCAATTACCTCCACCACTGGCCTCTGACATGGATTCCAATTACCTCCACCACTGCCTGACATGGCTGACTCATGACTGCTCAGCAGAGTCAAGCTCCAATCACATCATCAAATTTGCAGATGACATGACGATGGTGGGTCTCATCAGAAACAATGACTTACACATTGGAGGTGACAAGACTGGCTGTCTAGTGTAAGGTTAATATCTATCTCTCAATGTTGACAAGACAAAGGAGATGATAACTGACTTCAGGAAATCCAGCCCTGCTCACCCACCTCTCACCATTGATGGCACTGCTGTAGAAAGGGTCAACAACACCAAGTTCCTGGGCATCCATATCACGGAAGACCTCTCTAGGACCCTCAACTCCACCTCCATAGCTACCACCTTCACTTTATACTATTAACTACCTCACTTTATTCTGTTCACACGTTTTATACTACGTTACACTCACACTACACTCAATTAGCATCGGCACTCTACTGGAACCTGTTTACTGCCAGTGCAGGCACACTAATGACCTGTCACTGTTATAATTCTTCACATAGTCATTGTGGTTTTTCTATGTTGCTATCTGTGCAATGAGAATAAGAATATGATACCAGTGCAACATATGCTCATGTGCAATAATATGTATATATAGTGCAAATTTTTAATTTCTTGTAAACTAAGTTTCCCACTCACATTACTGTTATGCTGCTACATTGTCTGTTAATTGTTTATTTATTGTAGTGTTCTGTCATCCCTGGAACTCTGTTTAATGCTGCTAACTGCCACCTGTGCAGTGATCATATCTATAGTGCAATACACATCACTCCAGAAGGTTTACGTAATGTCCACACTTGCTATTTATTGTCTTGTATCCTCTGTTTGTTGTAACCTGCACTCTGTTGAATGTTGTGTGCTGCTATATGTTACATCGTGATCCATGGAGAAAAATCTCACCTCACTTTGTACGTGTACACAGCTGCTGATGACAAAAAAGTAACCTAGAGGTCACAAAGTCAGCAAATGTATTATCTAAATGTATTATGGAGGTTACTTTTGTCAGGTCTTCCACTCTAGGTGATTCAGCAGAATACTCCAGTGTCTTTCAAAACAACCTGTTTGTACCACATGGTCATTTAGCATGCACCTTAACAATTGCCCTGCATTCAGAATCAATTACTAGATGAAAAATATGGTGAAAATTATATTCTTGATGAATTTGCAGAGGTTAGTTTTCAGCGGAGACAAATGGTACTCACAGATGATTTTAAAGTCATGTCATACTCAGCAGTCTGGATGATGACATGAAGTGAAGTGAAAAAAAAAGTGAAGTGAAAATCTGGTCATACGTGAACACACCACACCACACAGACATGGAAGTAAGTTTAAAACCAAAGTGGACAAAACATGGACAAAAGTAATGGTGACACCTGACTAACAGGAACTTTAATTACATTTCATTCAAATACAAGGGCTTTAATATGGAGTTAGTCAACCCTTTACTTTAAATACCCTTTATAATCAAGGCCATTTTCTTCCTCACTCTTGGGCTCACAGTTATATGTTCATCATAGGCTTTGTTTACATAATGACTTTCATATTGATTTTCACTTCAAAAATAAAATCAACATTTGTACAATTTGCTAATGGTTTTATGGAAAGTGACAGCCCTACAAAGCCAAGGTATAGTAACTACACCAAAGCTGAAACTGAGAAAAATGGCTTTAAAGTTTTTGTATTAGTATGGATTTTGCAGTTATGGCAATTTTGACACTGTCATTTCTGTGAAACGGGACAACTTTGAACCAGGATATTTTCTCACAAGAAGACAAAGGTGCTATACTGAACCCCATTGGTAGTCTAAAGTCAGTTTTGACCAGATATGTAGTTACTGCACTTTGGCTTTGTAGGGCAGGATAGGCATCTGTATTTTCTGTATTCTCCATCTGAAAATAGAAAGCCTATTCAGTCCAGTTGAGTACACCTAATGGTTAGGGCAATTATTAAAAAGCCTATGGGTGCGTCAGTAGTTATGTAATTGGTCACTTAAGCTGGGAGCTGGGAGTGATCATACTGTGGTCATGTTGTGTTGTGAGGATTTGCTCACACCCGCTTGCCCTGCTCTCTTCTGACCATTTCTATCAAATGATCTCCTAAGATACACATTAATCATTCGTGGGTGGGGTGGCCGACCCTAGAGGATTATGTTTTTGAGTATATGTTTACAGTGTTTGTGGTTATGGTTCACGTGTGTACCCTCTTTGCTCAGGCAATCCTCTGGCAGCCTCCAGTGAAGCTGCACAGTAAGTACAGTTGTATATACTGTAGCTCTGTCTGGGTGTGACAACAAGCCTGCAGCTCAGCCTGCAGATCACACACTGCATCCAGCAGTTTGCGCCGCTTGGGCGACTGACCTTCAGTGGGCCACTTCTGGTCACGCTGCAGCACACACACTTACACTCACATGCGTTCATTTACAGTGATGGGTCAGCTAACAACTATCCCAGATATAGTCCATGAGCCAAGATGCATGGGGTCCAGATTTTATACACTTTTGATCTGAAGTTACAGATAGCGAACACCTGTACTTTTTTAGATAACAGTATGACTGGGTTGGACAGTATAATCCACAAAGGGCCGATGTGGCAGCAAGTTTTCATGCCCATCAAGCTCACATGATCAGCTATTAATAATGGATACCAACTACTAAAACAAGCGCACTACTGCTTATACTGGCGCTCAACAAAATGTAGACAGCTCCGCCCACCCTAGCCACAACAAGCTTGTGTCAAATACCACTGAAACCAACAAGAATTCACATTACATTCATTTGGCAGACACTTTTATCCAAAGAGACTTACAATATTTATATTGTATATTACAACATGTATTTGGAAATTTGGAATAACAGCATTCTCACAAATGATATTCGAACATGAACTATATTTTCCATTATAACCATGTTCTGAAGGATTTTATAATAATGGTACATGGTCTTGAGTAAATGATAAAACAATCATGCATAAAATAATTTGTCTTACCAATGACATTTAATACAGTTTAATTCTAACAGCATCCAACAACTAGATGTTTTAGAAGAACATGTCTCAGTTGGATATCTAAATGTACTTTATAAACAAAACTGCCAATTATAGGAATATCAAATCAACCGGAGGACTACTTTAGTGCGATCTCTATTAAATCATAACCTATTTGTCTGGATTGTGTTGCTTTACTGGGCACTTGCTTTAACTAGAAATATAGAAAGTATAACAATGCAGTCACTCAAAAGTTACATTAATATCGTAATGTATACATACACACACACAAACACACACGCATGTACACACACACACACACAGATACCTAAACTCCCAAAGTACTGATTTTTCTTTAAAAACATTTATTTTATTTAGATACCCAAATATTAAGTAAAGTTTGCTGTAGTCACAGAGGCAAAATGTTTAAAAATAATTTACTTTCAAATAAATTTTCATTTCATTTTTTCCCAAAAGCTGATACATCACAAAGGAATAAATTATCATCTAAGATATGGCACAAAGCATGATTGATGAGGTATAAAGGAACAGTCCCAAACCGCACTGATGCATGTTTATACTTAAAAAGCAAAGAGGCAATGTACTCGTTCTTTTGCAGATTACAGTGATGGCCAAACAGTACATCTGTGCTAAAACTGTAATACAAACAAACTTCATTCTCAGATAAAATTTGCAGATAATCATTTTTCAAGACATAATTTTGTATCTGGGAGGCAGAAATCCACAGAATCATATACTCCATAATCATATAAAAGCAGCTTAACCTATTTTCACTTAAAGAGCTGTCGTTTCCTCCCATTTTTAAAGATATATGTAAATACTGTACAGAATTACATATTTCCAAATGTACCAGAACAATATGCATTTCAAATGTAATTATATAATTATTATGTCTGTATAGGTTTACAATTACTCACATGACTCTTGGGTTTCCACTAAATGATGTCAGGAAGCAAAGTAGTCAATATGAATGCGTAATGCTCTTATTACATAATAAATATCATTTCGTAAAGCTAAATTGTGTTTCTCTGTGGGATACAGTTGGAGCTGATGGATTTAAAAGTCCAATTACTGATTAACACTCATACTTCTGATTCAATCATACTCATTCTATCCCTGACTCACATCCCTGAATCATTTTATTGGAGAGTCACTTTCTGGCTAAGGTTTCTGTGACCCTTTCCAAAAGGCTAAAGTCACTACATCAAGGCCTTAGGTGTTTTCCTGTGGCCTTTCTTACGCATAAGTCTGCATTAATTTGGTCAAAGGAATGGTATAAAACCTGTTTCTTTAGATACTCCTTAGATCATTGGTTCCTTCGAGATCTACCTTCCTGAGAAGTCTAGTTCCAGCTACAATCTGCAACACCTGCTTCAGAAGTCCCTGTTTTACTGGAGTGTCAAGTGAGGGGGATGGGGGCAACATGTTACATTCAGACTAGAGCTAAACATGTCAGGAAAGTAAATCTCTCTTGGTGACCACTGCCTTAGATGGTGCGGACCTCACATCACCCATCTCAGTTCTCTCTCCCACTCTGTCTCTTTGCTCAAGATTTGATTGTTAAGAGTTGTTTTGTACTTTGGGGTCCATTCCTAAAAAGCAGAACAGGCGTCATGACTGACTGGTCACTCACTTTTGGGAAACACCAGCTGCAGTGTTTAATGTTATGGAGTTCAGAAACAAGCGCATTCTTACTGCACCTTTAGCAGCTAGACAGCCCTGTAGTATCTAGAGTAAGACTGAACCTTTAAGTAGAGTTAAAGTTTTAGTTAGATTTCCAGATAAAAGGGCAAGTATAAGGTTGCCCTCTAGTGCACTTGGGTGGAGAATGCAGGAATAACTAGAAGGATTCATCCAAATGACAATGCATTGCAAAAAGAAGTATGACTGGCATGTATCATTCTGTTGGAATAAAGTCATATAGTACTATTCTTCGTTTTTAAAGTGCGTTTTTTTAACATCCATGCTGGTCATTAAAATGCATTCACTCAGCAGTCCGTACAAAATGATATTCAAGGAAAGCATGCATCAAAAGCACCTAACTGAGTACACACATGACAGCAAAGAATTCTTCAATACAGAAAACCTCTGCAATCATGTCTTATCCCTAAAGTGACAATTGTATGCAAAAGTTTGAACAACCCAGTAAATAGATGTTTTGTGAAAATAAAGTTAACACATTTGCTACTGTGAACAAATCTAAAGGCATAGGGGTGGCAAACCTTTGCATAAAACTGTACACCATTTACTGTCACCCTGCTTCATAGTGCCTTGTAAAAGTGTCTTATTTTTCCAATTTCCAGTAACATATCACCTGTGTCAGAACAAAACCTGTATCTCCGAGGTTCTAGCTTGACATGCATATTTTAAAAATGCGAAAAAACAGAAAATGGAGGTAGGAGGTTTTGACATGACAGTGACTATATAGCAAGATACTTGAATACTTTTGCAAGGCACTATATATGTATTCAAAGTAGTCGGAAGCTGTCAAAACACAGCCAAAAATGCCATTCACAATAATGCTCTGAAGACACATTCATTCAGCTGATCCGTATTAGGGTGGGGAGAGACAGAAAGAATCGTTCTTGCTCCCCTTCTCCATCTTTCTTTTGCCCCACCACTGGCACTTGTTTACTATGTCCATTCACATGCCTGTTTTGCCGATGCCTTTACTTCTGTATGTAGATGATCACAATGCAGAGAGTTCCCACGAGGCCTAAGGCCTGGATGCCCAGGAACCAAAGGAGCAGCCAAAAAAGCAGGACCACCACAGGCTCTACGATCTTCTCCCCAAAATAGAGCTGTGTGAACCCCAAACCTCGCAAACATTTATTTAGCTCCCCAAACAAAGTTCCCAGTCTCTCACAGTCATCAACCAGCGCTGCGTCCGGGACAGTATCTGCTGCGGCCTGAGGCTCCGGCTCACTGCCAGTGGTTCCTAGAGGACGTGCCCTTGTCCTGAGGTGATTCTGGGAAGAGAGGAGAGTGTTTGGTTAAATTAAGTCAATATGATACCCTGCTTCGATTTTATGCTGGAACCCATTTCCATGTAAAACAGTAGTTGATGTTCTAGTAGAAAGTGACAGAAAGCCTACTTAAACATAGTCACTCATTATACTTTTAGATAACACATGAGGATGGGTATGATAAGTTAGCACAGACAATGCAGAAATAAAACAGTAGTTGCATTAAAAGCTATGCATAAAATGATATTTTTAACCAACAATTTTATTAATGTCATATTCAGTGTGCACTCCACAACATTCAATTAAAGAGGTTGTTGTCTTGGACTCTACGGATTTGCACTAGCAATATCACATAATAGGACAAAATGCTCAGAAAATATTATTTTGATGTCATTTATAATGATGCTATTTATATAGTCATGTCGCCCACCCTAGTTAGCCCTTCATGTGTCTTGGGCAGATGTGATAGCTGATCCGATAGTGTAAATGCAACCAAAACATGAAATGGACAATGCACTGTAGACAGATTTCTAACTGTCCATTCTGACCAGCTCAGCAGGTACATTGAAACACACTGGAGATGCAGATGAGTCAAGTGCTCATGTAAAAGGCATATGTATGCAGCCATACATATGCCTTTTATATCAGATGTACCACAAAAAGTGCTGCTTTCCTCCTTAGTTTTAACAAAACACAAAGCTGCATAGAGCATTTCTGTGGTCACCAATCGATATTTTGGAATTCATCAGATTTGCTTGTGATGTGGAAGAAGCACCACTACTGACATCTGGATTTCTTTCTATATAGCAGATCCACTTTTGTGGCCAGATTTAATTAGTGGGTATATCTTATCTAGAAACTGTCTAGCTGAATGGAATAAAATGCAAATATGCCCAAACATGGTGCAGGCACAGCAACAAACTGTCAGAACATGTAAGAGCAAGTCTGCATGACGTATGTAGGCTATGTGCGATCTTGTACGTTCTTTTTTTTTCTACTAAAGGTCCCTGTAATGGATGGTAAAATGCCTAAAGACTGATGTTGTGAGGTCATTGTGTTGTCCTCTGCCATCCTCAAATGAAGTTAAATTTGTGGTCGGCTTAGAGTAAAGCGAATGATTATGGTTAGGTTTAGGAATACATCATGCATCAAGTGCAAGTTCGAATTAGACTGTGGTTCAGTGTAATTCTAGACAGCTGCAGCATACAAATGTGCTCCACAACATGCATATGGACATGGATATGAGGCATTTGATCCTCATGTTAAATATGAATCATCAGAGTTTGTTAATGTTTACAGAATATATGTGCGCTGTATTCTGTTGCTAGGCTATAATCTCAAATAAAGATACAGAAACAGGTTCAGGGATGAAAGCTAATGCAAACATGTCCTTAATGTAGCAGTGAATATGTTTAACCAACATTTCTCAGTTAGACAGACAATATAAAGCTGGGATTTTCCATATTTTAATGGTCCATAATTTAATGGTTGAGGTGTAAACAAAGTCAGTCCAAGCGGTCAGATGTGAAATGGTTCATTAGAAAGACACCTACCGACTCTGATTACAGTGTTAGTGATAAGAACCAAAGGGTCACCGACATCTACATTGTGAAAATATTGCCACTTCACATCCTAACAGAGCAGTAAAGCAACATGTGTCTTCCTACATTAGTTTTTATATGTAATCATGGTGAAACCTAAGAAAGAAAGTTGCTTACATCTCCATCATTACTAGATTTTACTAGAAAACACATGTTTTACTTTTTCTAAAAACTGCCCTAAAATAGTCTCAGGCATTGAGTATTAACCATTTCTTGTAAAAATGTACCAAGATGTAGCTCTTTGAGGCAGTAAACATTTCAGACATCTGGCTTGTTTCACCTCCACTATATGCAATTTTGGACTGGTAGGTTTCACAAGAAGACTGCATTTCACAACAAATCACTCGTACTTTTCTTACACCTATAATATTTCATTTTGCAGAAATGTTGAAAACCGGAGAGTTTTCTTTTGACGCAAATGGTAAGACTGGAGATTAAGTAAATAACATTAGGCAGTGTTTGACTTTATAGGAAAATTTAACGTTAACGTTTACACCGAGCAAAAACAGACCTGAACAACACAAGAGAAACAAGCCATATGTGATTGGGCTGCTGGAGTCACAGCAACAGCCACATGTTTACATGACAAACTCTGAGGAAAGGATGTCCAGGGAGACGCGTAGACTGTCAAAACTCATTCAGTAAGTAAAAATGAGGTTTTAAAAGGTTTGTAAGGTGTGAACATGAACGTATATTAGTTAAAAGCCAGAGTTCCTGAGTGAAGACTGATATTTAACAGGACAGGAGAAGATCTGCTCACCTGTTCTGCAGCACACCTGCTTGGACCTCCCCCTTCCAGCAGACCACGGCCACGAATCACTCCTGCGTCTTTCACAGTCGACACCTGACTCGCCATTTTACCCCAAAAAGCACAGAGTTTGTGTTTTTATTTATCTTGTTGGTGCCTGGCCCGAGCTGACGGAGGGCTCTTTGACTTTTGCTTCCTGCCAAACACACACACCGTGACGTCACCGAGGTGGCGCCTTCAACAGCACGAGGCGGCTTTTAGAAAACATTTCAGAAACATTTAATTTACACACAGCACTTTTAGTGTCCCATCTGTCCTACTACGAACCTTTCTGTTTTAGCATTTTACAAAGGTGCATCAATGCAACTTTAGTTGCACAAAAATTGCTAATTCAGTCCACAGCTCTTGTGCCCAGCCTGAACTGTAATAAGCACGAAGTTATCACTTTCAGAAAGAGATGGTGGCTGTGACTGTTGGTTCAGACGATGTAATGAAGAGTGTGTCATATTTCGAGCTCAGAGACGATTTTTAGCCCTACATGCCTTTCTAAAAGGCTCTGGTCTGCTCCGTATGAGGCCTGAGAGTGAACGAGCCAGTAAAATGGCGACTGCAGAGCCGGTGAGTTGAGCCGTTACTCCTTTACTCTCCTTTTCCAGCTTTTTCTCGAACTTCTGTTAAACAGATGTGGACCCCGCAGTAGTAATAACTGCATAGGTATGTTTGGTTCAAATAAAACTCCGCAATGTCGCCCGTTCGTCCACTTTAACATGTTTATACGGAGTGTTTGAATGGGATAGCTGCTCAACTTCACTCAGTTCTCACACAAGTTGGGCTGAGCGTCGTCTCTTGGCTTGTTTTGAGAGTAGCCGGAGCTGGGTTGAATAGTAATTTCTATGCAGGACTATATTCGTGCATCCATGTGGACAAATTTGTATATATTATTATTATTTCACCACCTTAATACATGCACGCTGTCCCTCATAGCGTTGTAAATAGCTAGCAATGTTTTTTTTCCCCCATGACAATATTAGCTAGCTAGCTAGCTGGCCCTTCTTTTATTTATTGGTTTATTTATGTGTATTTATCCATTCGATTTGGGCTATGTGTTTTCTTAATAAAATGTATAATTTCCCAGTAATTAAAGCAGGCTGTAGCTATATTTGAGTGCTCTCAAACGCCACGACATCTGTTAGTATCCAGAGGCTCCTCAGTTACCCAGTGAATGGTTATTTTGAATGACATTAAATTAATTCTGAAGTAAAAATGTTTCTGTCCGTTTAAACCCCATTAGACAATGTTTAAAATACATCGTCTAATGTGGTTTAGTAGTCTTGAGGTACTGTTTGTTGTTCCAGCTGTTGACTTAGTACTGAGTACTGAGATCTTTGTTGAGTTTAACTGAGTGCATGTTTGGTACAGTCCTTCTATTCAACACAAACGCGACCCCGTACACACTATATGAACAAAAGTATAGGGACACACCTCATAATTATTGAATTAGATGGTCCCTTACTTATAGTGAAGACAATTTCTCACAACGCCATGCTTCCACAGTTTGGGGAAGGCTGCTTTCAATTCCAGCATGACTGTGCCCCAGTGCACAAATCAAGGTCCATAAAGACATGGTTGGATGAGTTTGGTGTGGAAGAACTTGACTGGCCCGCACAGAGCCCTGACCTCAACCCTATCCATCACCTTTGGGATGAGCTGGAATGGTGATTGCAAACCAGTGACTGACTTCATAAATGCTTCACAGAATGAATGGACATAAATTCCCACAGAAACACTCCCAAATCTTGCGGAAAGCCAATTCCGTAATAAAGTCTATATTTTTTTATGCAGTGTCATTAAATTGCTTGTTGGTGTAATGGTCAGGCATCCAAATACTTCTGTCCATATAGTGTACTTTGGCATGGCCTTCAGCCCACTGTCTGCTAGATGCCTGCCTCAAGATGAATGCACAGAGTAATGGTTTGTATGACTGTGAACTGGGCTATTCTCTACACTTCTGATTGCGCTTAACCATTGGTGTTTGTTTTCCTGTTCTCAAGGAAATCATTTCAAATCCATCTAAGAGTGAAGAGGAGAACTCAGAGGAGACAAGCCAGGAGATTGTCAGCCCTGAGTGTTATATCAAACATCCATTACAAAACAGGTGAAACCTAAGTAACATAGAATCCTCTCTGGTTTCCATATTAATAAACTTTACATTTTTGAACACTGTGGAAAAATGTGTGTGTGTTTTAAATCCTGAGCCGGTTCTTTCTTATGCTCTCCCTCATGTCTGTTGGTGTATTAAATTGTTTATTGATTGTAGGTGTCACTGTAAATAACACATTTCTTATATGCTTGTTTTCAACAGGTGGTCTTTGTGGTTCTTCAAAAATGACAAGAGCAAAACATGGCAAGCAAACCTGCGGCTGATTTCCAAGTTTGACACAGTTGAGGATTTTTGGGCGTAAGTCTTTGCGTTGTGTTTACATTAATTTGTTTCTTTCCACATTATGGTAATTGAACCTTTATCGTAGTGTCATTAGCAGCCTATTTTGTTGTAATTATTTAATTATACTCTGCAAATTGTCATCTTGAATTTTTCTTTTTGCCTGTGGTTTACAATATTTTAAGATTTAATGACCAACAGATTAATAGAAATACGCTTTTCGTGGAGGTTATGTCCAAGAGTACCCACATATAGTGAAAAAACATCTTTTGGTTAAAAAAAAGCCTAAAAATGCTTATTTTTATAGTGTAAACCCTAAGTATGCTCAAAGCACAGTGTCATTTTAAACTTCGTTTGATGCATTACCCTTTAAAGAAAATGTAATGGTAAACCAGTATTCAAATTAAAATTTCCCGCCAAGATATGCAGCTCGGAAGGTTGCAAGACAAAAGTATTGGGACATTGCGGCGAGGTCAACGGTTTTCGGAGAATAAAACCTGATCTACTTGGGCTAAAAATATAAATGAGGGCTCGTTGGAAAGGTCTCCTGGAGAACTTCCGAACTGTGGCGTTTGAGTGCTTGCACTGAGGAGAAATCGTGCTTCGAAAAAAGTGCTTCCAGGTCGGCTACAGCCTGCCCAAAAAATATATTTGTTGCCGCCAATTAGGCAGAGGATATGAGCAGTTTCCATGTTGTTGTGGGAATTTCCGCGTAAAACTGAGTTCAGTTCTCAAAAAAAATCTGTGTGTGACTGAATACGCGACTCCTCCTCCATGTAAAACAGGGGGATTGTTGTAGTCCAAAATGACTTGGAATAAAAGATTACAATAAAATTTCAGTTAAGAATGTGCAATCTCTTTGATCTTATTTTTAGTTTTTGCATATAGAATGTTTGGTTTTGACTGAGAATACACTTCATAATAAAGAATGTGCAACATATCGATTATTGAGTGTAGCAATATGCATCTTCAATATATTTGACATTTTCTGATTGAGTCTATTGTTTTTTTAGGCTTTATAACCACATTCAGCTGTCCAGTAATTTGATGTCTGGTTGTGACTACTCACTGTTCAAGGTGAGCTTAAGTTTGAAACTTTTTAAGCATCTGTCTCTGGAGGAAATAGTCTTGTCTTGTGTTTTGGACATGATGTATTGTAGGTGTATTCTAATACCTATGTTTGTGTGTGCAAAATTTGTGCTTTAATGTGGAGATTGATAAAATGGCCTTTTCCCTCTCGTGCTGAAGGATGGTATTGAGCCCATGTGGGAGGATGAGAGAAATAAGAAAGGGGGCCGCTGGTTAATCACTCTCAACAAGCAGCAGAGGAAACTTGACCTGGACCGCTTTTGGCTGGAAACAGTGGGTGTCCTTGTCGATCTGCTCCTTCAGCCTGCTTTTACAGGACCAGTTGCAGCTCTGATTTTCTAATGTATTTATTCTGTGCCTGCAGCTGCTTTGCCTCATAGGAGAGGCTTTCGATGACTACAGTGATGATGTATGTGGTGCTGTAGTCAATGTCCGAACAAAGGGAGATAAAATAGCCGTCTGGACAACTGACTATGAGAACAGAGAAGCCATAACACACATAGGGTGAGATGAATACACACAGATGCTTTTAAAAACAGCCTCTTATCTTGGGCACATGTTAATTTGTATGTATTGATCTACATTTATACGTGTGTTTGTGTGGTTGGTTGACTGGTTGTTTGTCTCCACAGGAGAGTGTATAAGGAGCGGTTAGGTATCCCTATGAAAATGACCATTGGCTATCAGTCTCATGCTGACACAGCCACTAAGAGTGGCTCAACTACCAAGAACAAGTTTGTGGTCTGAAATTCTGAGCCCAATTGTGCGTGTGTTTCG
>JBBJLR010000153.1:10886782-10917867 GCA_037577145.1 Brachypetersius gabonensis
CACACACACACACACACACACACACACACACACACACACACACACACACACACACACACACACACACAAATGCACTCTCCACTTCTGTTTTCTCTTAGAGACTCTCTCGTTTTCTATTTAAAAGGCCTCAGAGCCCACACACACACAGGCGCTGTACTGCTGGAACTCTAAACACCATCGAGAACACTAGACACACAATATAATATTCTAAGAGCATTCGCAGGATGTCTCACCTGATCTCTGGGGAAATGTGAAACACACAGAGACAGGGGGCTTGACTGACAGGCAGGCTGCTATGGGTGGGCAGCACCACAGGTTTTTGTCTGGTGGGTCTGTAGGTGGGTGTGTGCGTGTATATGTGTGGTGAGGGACGTACGAGAAAGTGAATGTGTAATAACACAGAGATCAATAGCTAGAGTCAATAGCGCTCCAGTGGCCTGGATCAAGCTCCCATAGAGATGCTACAGCAGTGCTGCCAGAAAGCATTACAGCCAACACACGCGGGGCCCAAACTCTGATACGCCTGTTTGAGATGATCACCAAATGTAGTTCTGGCTGTATCGCTGAATTAAACATGATGTGCAAAGACCCGGCAAGATCAAGGTCACGGCGGCATGCATGTCCCCTTCACGCGCACACACAGAAGAATACACACAGCATACGTTATTAATGTATATGCATACCTCCAACTCTCACGCTCCTCTCTCTTACTTTCTCTCTTTCATGCTAACTGTCGCACAAAGGCACACACACACACACACACACACACACACACACATACACGCATCGCTCTGTGGGAAATGGGTGTTTGGCTCTCAGCGACTGTGGTGGTTTCACTCAATGAAAAATGGATGAGACTAAAATTAGATCAACTAAAATTAGACAAAGTAAGAAAAAAAACACAAGCTTCAAAAAATGGAGCTCTTGGTAAGCGAGACTCTGTCACAGAGAGAGGTGATAAACACAGAGGTAGAACCAAGATAGAGACACATAGCGTTTTTTAACCCATCTGTAGCAAGATAGAGAAAAAAACATTCCAATTTCCCTTCTAAAGCTCCAGCATCGAGCAGAGAGAAGCTTTAGATTGACTCTCCTGTCAGTGTTTGATGTCTCTGTAAGAGTGATCTTGATGGGGGAAGATTGGAGATTGTGGGAGTATTGGAATGTGTAAATGCAAACAAAGCTGGATGCTCTGCTCGGAAGCATAAATTAATTTGCATCACCTGTTCATTAAACAGACATGTAGTGTATACATCTGCTGCTTAACTCCACAAAGGTCTACAAGTGAGCCTGTACTTCAGTTTCTCACATTACTGAATAACAATAAAGCTTTGAAGCACAACCTTAAGCACAGTGTTCAAAGAGTTTAACCTTGCTTCATTTCCACTGTGTTCAAAAATGTTAACCATAGTAAGGCTGAAAGAATGATTGTACACTTTCTAAATATATACACTTAATTTTTAGGGCTGTGCAACGCATTAACGCATTATTGACAATTATTTTATTGTGTGGTAATGCAGGTGTTTTTTAATTCTTTTATTTAGAAAGTTTGTTGTATTTTTGTGCTCAGGGTGCGAGCAGCACGCAGTGCTCCGAGTCTCGGCTGGGTTTCGCGTGGTCAGGCGCCCCATTACTTTTGTCCAAAGGTAACTGGCTGCCTTGCCAATTCATTCAGCCTCAAATCTGAAAAAGAAGTAAATATGCTGGTCTTCTTTGCTAGTAACGCTTAGATAACTGGTCTTCAGTTTTCCCTTGTACCTTATGTGAACTGTGTAAAATCTCTACAGGGAGATTCACAGCATAATTGTAAATTGAGTTTTAGAGCCTTCATTTAACTTTAAATGTGTCCCTTTAGTCAGGATGTATACATGAGATGTTTTATGCAAGTAGGTGCTGGACCTCTGTTTATAGAAAAATAATTACAGTTTAAATTGCAGTCAAATATTGGTCTGAAAAATCACAGTTGGAAGTTATTTTCCCCAAATTGTTCAGCCCTCGTTAACTGTGAAGAAAGTCCATTTGCTTTGGGTATATTATATTTGTTTGTCATCTGTTAAAGAACTCCCAGTGAGATGAGAAACACCATTCAATTTACCTTGTAAAGCTCCAGCAGCGAGCTAAGCAAGGTGCTTTAGACTAGCTTCTCTGTCAGTATTTGATGTGTCTGTAAGAGTGATCTGTAAGGGTGCAGTATAGTAGGAGGATTGGAAAATAAATGAAAATGGATATCTCAGTACGTGTTAGAGAGGGAGATAAAGAGAGAATGAACCTGTGTGCTCAGGTATTCTCTGATATAATGAGTGTGCGGTGTATGATGATTTATTGATTAACTTTGTCTAAAACACCTCTTCTTGATCCAGTCAACTTTGGGCTGAATTATGCCGGCGCTCCCCAGCTGAGCCTGCTGTCGTCAGAGCGGCCTTAAGCTTCCAGTGGATTGAATTGAATTATTAACTCATTAAAACTTAATAAACTCCTCCGGTGAGCGGGGCTGCTCTCTCTAACAAACCGCAGCCCCCCAATACACCCCACCACCACCACCACCACCACCCAGACATGCTCTCTCAGTCTTCATTCTGACACCAACACAGGCAGGCAGGCTTCAGACACGCAGCAGGCGATGTGGGCTGAGCAGTGAATGAGACTGAACCGTGTGAAGCCTTTTCTCTCTCACATACATACCCACAAACAAGGCCAATCTCACTCTCCCTCAGAAGCCGATACGGTGACAAATGCCGCGGCATCCGTTGATATTGATTCGAAAGGAAAGCCTACTACTGTGCTTACTAATCGCTTCGAGTTGTCGAATGGATAGCCAGCCAAGTTCATGTCAGAGCACAGTCTCCACTGTCTGGATTAAAGATTTGGAACAGTCTCCATTATCCATTCAGCTATAAGAACATTTACCTACTATATGGGCATTTCTTTTAATAGATCGCTGCCAGCTAGACAAATGCCCACAGTGTTGTGTTCTCCACACAGAAGCATGACTATGTGCTAATGTGACCTACACTTTACCTTTTTATTGTTACACACATACAGCTGCTTGACCTTTCTAACCCTAAGGGTCTGTTTTTGACCACAACCTCCAATCTCTCAGTCTCATAACTGCAACTGACTTATTAGTTCCATTATAGTTAATGAGTAGGCTTGTCACTATCAGTTTATTTACTTAGATTTTATAATAAATTAAATCAATTTAATTTACATTATTAATGAATTGGTTTGTTGTTAAAAAAAATGAAATTCACTCCTCATTATAAAGCTGTGGTTAGCACACTGAACAATCTCCACAAGGTGGAAATATAATTACTTTTTGGACGCATCACTGAAAAAGAGGAACTCCACACCAGCAGAATCTCACAAATGTGTGTAGGTTTGTTGACATTTTATGTACATCTCACAAAGGTTTGTAGTTAGACATAAAGTGAAACTGTTATGTATTTGATTACTTGATTAAGCATCAAAATTGAGTTATTTTTTCTTATAATATTTAAATGAAAAAGTCACATATATCAAATCCCATTAATATAGAAACTGCTTGCTTCGTATATAGAAACCATTACATAACATTTACATTGTGAACAACCTGATTCGAATTTCCTGTTTTAGGGAAGGCTGCTTTTTCAGGTACGATACATAGCAGCCAGTCACAACAGAGGTTATTCACATATGTCAGTTCAAAAAGGCACTGAAACAAAAACAGCCTGTTTATTTCTAAGACATAAAGAAAGGTTAGATTTTGGTCATGTAAAAATAAATTCTTACTGTTCTGGTAGATAAACAAGCTGTATTTTTAGACTTCAAGGATAAAAATTAAATGACATCCCCAGTCGGTGGCCGTTATAGGCCACTGTGGTTTAAGTTGAGGGACTTATATGTTAAAAGACTGGGGTTATTACCTCATTATGGGCACAGCAGGTGTTTTGTGATGTGGTTAAGGACCACATTGTCAGGGTTTTAATTGTCTGTCCACCCTTACACTTCTCCCTAGGTTGTGTTTGTCCTGGTTTTCTACAGCTGTTTGAGTTTGGCCTTGTATTTTGAGTTTTGGAGAAATAGAGATTGTGCCTCTTTCCTGCATGGTCTGAAACTGAAAGCTGAACTGAAAAAATTGCTACTGTTTCAGCATCTTATCTATATAACGTGGAAGAACAGTGTCTGATTGTATGCTGATTGTGTGCAAAAAAAATGACAGTCTTTGAGATTTATAATGAGTGAAGTCTGTAGCGGCAGTGTAAAGCTCTTAGCAATCTTCTGCTGGGAAGCCTTGAGTCCTGGCATTAATGTAGATGTTACTTTGATAAGTATCACCCGCCTAAACATTATTGCAGATCAAGCACACCCTATCAATAGCAGTAGCCTCTTTCAGCAGGATACTTTGCGCTGCCACATGGCAAAACCAGTTCAGGATTTGAGGAACATGGCAAAGAGATCAAGCTGCTGACTTGGCTTCCAAATGCATCTCCAAATGCATTTGTGTGATGTGCTGAAGAAGCTTGTCAGTTCCAGGGAGGCCCCACTACACAGCTTACAAGACGTAGAGGATCTGTTTCAAACATCTTAGTGCCCTATATCACAGCACACCGTCAGATGTCTAGTGGAGTCTGGGCAGAGTTGGGTAATCCAGGTCCAAAGAGTAAAATACCTCCCCAGGATTTTGTTCCTACTGCCATGGTTCTCTAGGCACTTCAAACAAGCAGTTGCAGGATACAGGTGGTTGCAAGAAAATCCTTGGGAGGGTTTTTACACTTTGGACCTGGATTACCCAACTCTGCGTAAGGAAGACCTACACAATATTAGGCAGGTTTTTTTAATGTTATGGCTGATCGGTGTATATCTGTCTTGGTGAGTTCTCTCCAGAACAATGTGAAAATGTAGCCGACTTGGCCAATAAATGAAACTGAATCCATTTAAGATAAGATATGAGAAATCTTTAATATATATATTTAATATAAACCCTTAAACATAAACATGGACATTTGTGTGTAGTAAATATAAACATTTGGGGTTCTAAAGCCTATTAATGGTTTGATGGATTTCAGTGTATCGTTATAGACTTTACTTTGCCATAATTTATGGTAAAATGTATGTTAAGACATTTGTCATATTTTAAGTTCAATGAGGTTCAAGACCATTTGAAATCTGGAGGGGCGTTAAATTATTTCAGTATTGCAGATTTTATGCTACAGTATAAGTCATAATACTGTTTTGCAGCCTGGTATAAGCCCTGTGGTCTGTGTTTCAGCTGGAGATCTTTCTCATACATTTTTGCAACCTTGCACAATGGCGCTGGATCGCACTCACTCACAGATAAGTGCCCCATTCTTTAATCACTGTTATGATCACTGAGGTCTGCCATTGCTCTTTATGGCCATTCAGAAGCAATAAAGAGAGTGTAATGCCGAGCAAGTACTCCAAGCGAATGCAGCACTCGGCAAAACAGGCTTATTTTGGAGGCCTGTCACACTTGAAATTTACCTTGACATCCCCAAATTAGCTAATACTGGGAAAGAATTGGAAATAAATTTCAAAGAAATAAGTAATCATACAGTAGATGTTTTTTCCCCACCTCATAATTAATGAAGGATGTGAAAACACTCTAAACCTGTGGGTGTTATTAGTGCTAACTATGTACAAAAGAAAAGAGGGTGATTAAGAGCAGCTCTGGTGGTAGAATTACCTCCTGAGACGGGAATGGAGAGGTAGTGAATAGCGCTCTTCAGAAATGGCGAGGCAGAGTGTGAAGATGCTGTGAGAGGGTGAGGCTGAGAGGTGAGAGATTCCATGCTCCCCCTCAGGGAGCTGCTGAGCCTGCCGTGAGGCTTTTGATATGGGGGGAAAGTCATTCATTTTTAATGGCATTAACGAACGACCCTGTAGTTTCAGCTTCAGAGGATACAACGGCATGATCTAAAGAGCCTGTGGAAAACACTTGTCCTTTTCTTTTCATTTCTACTGGGTGATGAATTGATCAACATAAGTACACTACACACAATGTTACTGTCAATAAAGCTGCGTTTAAATGGGTTATTTTGAGGCAGGATGCAATGTACTATATGTGTGTATGTGTGTCTGTTTCTAGTGTGAATCTCAAGGACCTGTGGAATGCATCCGCTTCACTATTTTATGACCGATTCTAATCAGCAAGGCAAGCCTCGCACCAAGGGAGCGTGGGGTTTCCATGGTAATTGCATGTTAGGAGAGGTCTGCCTGAAAGAATGGCTTGTGTGGGTGTGAATGTATGTGTGTGTTAGGATCAATACATCACAAAGTTCATCCCTGTCAAGAGCAGGAGATCGCTTGGTATATACATAGGTTGGTGTGTGTGTGTGTGTGTGTGTGTGTGTGTGTGTGTGTTTATGCATTTGTTTTTAATTTCATGAAATAACATAAGGGTTTGCCACATGATGTGCTAAAAAGGTACAATATTAGGTAAGAATGTTTACTTTCTCCCCCCTAAAGCAAATATAAAATGCTGAAACTTTTGGGGGTTTTTTGCACTGTTTTTAAAGTAAGGTGCTTTACTTGTTTTTGTTTATTATATTCTTATTCTGAATTTGATGCTAGCAACACATTTCGAAGAAAGTTGGGACAGGGGCATGTTTACCACTGTGTTGCATCACCTCTTCTTTTAACAAGTAGGAGATGCTTTAAAAGGAGTTTTGGAAGTGAATGTTGAACCAGTATTGCTTGATAAAGAATTTCAGTAGCTCAAAAGTTTGGGGTCTTCTTTGTCATATTTTTACTACATGGCTTGCAAGATGTTTTAAGTTGGGCACAGGTCTGGACTGCAGTCAAGCAGAATATAGTTTGGCAGTGGTTTCTTTCAGCAATTAGAAAGGTCTTCCCTGAAAAAGACATTGTCAGCATATGATACCAGCCTAAAACCTGTATACAGTAATCCCTGAGTTTTATGGGGATCAGCAGTTGCGGATTCAGTCTCACACTGATTTTTTTATGAGAACCAAACTAAACATTTTTCATGGAATCCCCACACATGCACGGAAAAGGCAGATATCCTCACATTTTTGTGCTTTTGTGACGTCCGGGCTTCGTCCGCCACACCCCCTCCTACTCTTGTGCTGGCTTTGCGGTTGTTTCAGTTATATGTATTTTTGTGAGTGTTAGAGGCGGAGTAGATGTTTGTCAAATAGAGTTAGTGAACTAATGTGTGTTTCTGTCTGTAATTTGTGTGGCTGAGTCCGTCTCACCAGTCACCCTCCTCCAGAGCGTTAGCTGCTGGAGTATAATGAGGGCGACTCGAGAGCTCTGGGTGAGATAGGTGCAGTACTGGGATACTCCGACTGCGGGGCAGTACTCTCTGTGTTACAAATGGCTGTTTGAAGCTGTAAAAGTTGAGTATAATCAACGTTTTGCTTGAAGAATAGTGTGTTATTGGGTTCCATTTTACTCTCGCCATGGTATTTACGTTCCAGCGCTGGTGGTGTTCGGTGTAAACTGTACAATATGGATGTTCATTTATCTCCACGATATCTTCAAGGTTAATGAGGTTAAAATGAAATTGAAGTGTTTTAGGAGCATGTTTGCGGGCATATTTAGGGTTTACACTATAAAAATAGGCATTTTAAGGCTTTTCTTTTACCAAAACACAACAACACGTTTTTTCACTATACGCGGGTGCTATTGGAAAGTAACCCCCGCGGGGGATTACTGTATATCATTCTGCACCTATAGTGTTGTTCCAGCTACCCATATACTGTGTGTTAATGCATCCCCATATCATCATGGATGCTGTCTTTTGAACTTATAACTGATAACAAACCGAATGGTCCCTCTCCACTTCGGCCTGGAGGATGTGGTGCCGATGATTTCCAAGGTGAATTTCAAATTGTGATTCAACAAGAAAGAT
This sequence comes from Brachypetersius gabonensis, assembly GCA_037577145.1. NCBI lineage: Eukaryota > Metazoa > Chordata > Actinopteri > Characiformes > Alestidae > Brachypetersius > Brachypetersius gabonensis. Next base: position 10,894,656 of record JBBJLR010000153.1, read on the forward strand.
TTCTACATTGCTTCAGTTCATCTTAAATGAGCTCAGACCCAGAGAAGGTGGCAGCGTTTCTGGACCAATGTTTTTATTTGCATGGTAGAGTTTTAACTTGCATTTGTAGATGTAGTAACAAACTCTAATGTGTTGCTGGCATTGAATTCAAAATGAGCATTTACTTTTCACAAAACCAATTTCTCTGTTTGACATGTAATCTTTGTTCCATTTATTTGGTGTAATATTTGTTCTATGGATTTATATGATTTGTAATTCTGCTATTTTAATTTTTTAATCTGTTTTTATTTACACAGCATCCACATGGCTGTGTGTACAAGTCTACAGCAATTTAGCCAAACTAAATGAGAAGTATTTATGCTCAGACTGCTTTTTGAAAATATGACAGCCAATCAACACAGAGATTATTTACTACATCAGCCTTAAAATTTCAGTAACAATTACTACATGTCTAAGAAATGAAGAAAGTTTGGGAAATGGTTACAAAGCAATTCAATATGATTTTATTTGGTACATAAAACCACAGAAATATATCACATGCAATCAACTGCTGGTTCCACCACTTATCTACGTTATCTAAGTTAAAATTTAACTTGGTGCTGGTGGCGGCCTAGTGGGTAGGATACCTGCCTATCGACCAAGAGGTCATTACCTCGAATCCTACCTTCAGCACCACCTCTGGGTTCCTCAGCAAGGCCCTTAACCCTGAGTTGCTCCAGGAAGACTGTGCCCTGTGCTTAGGGAATGGACGTTGCTTTGGATAAAAGTGTCTGCTAAACGTAAACTTGATCTCAAATGAACTAAATTACAGTGCTGGGTTAAAAAAAACATACTGCATACAAGTTTATAAACTCAAACAATGATGCATTGCCAGTGCATACACAAGATGCATTTCCAGGTTACTGCGGTGATTATAAACCTCATTAATTATGACTGCGCAGAGTGCAAAGCTGGTTTACATTCTTGTTAGTAATTGATGTCTCTCTATGTCTCTCATAAATGTCAACACATTTCTGTCTTTAAACCCATGCATACAATTTCCAAATCAATAAAGCTGCTGGGGAAGTAGCTCAGCACAATAACCCTGTTACTGCATTTAATTATAGTTTTCAAGTCTCTGTATGATCCTTGAGTCTTTCGCTTTTTATTTGTGTCATTTGCCTTTCACTCAAAACATTTCAAAAGTGGTAAATAATTATTGACATATATTTTTGCTAATACCTCTAACAAAAATAGTGTAGTGTTTTATGCTGGAAAAGAGGAGAGGAAAGCGATTTAGGGACTTTTTTGTATGGTAATGATGGAGTCTGGTGTGGTATGGTGATGCCATTTCTCGTAATTTCCTTACTTTTGAGGTTTCTGTATTTTGCACAGAGAATATCCTATTAATTAGAAATGGTACTACTTTCACTTTTGCACTTTTGTAAATTGTAGAGTTCGTACTTTTGCACTTTTTAAACCATGCTTCGGTTACTTCAAACTGTTCTTTGAAACAACATTAAAAATGAGCTAGATCACTCACTCTGTAGCTTTGATCTTTGGTAGACCGAAGATTCTTAACAAAGAGGATGCATCACTGTGGATCCTTGTTTTTTCAACATGTGGGGTGTCAGTTGATGTCTGATCATGGAAAGCAAACTGTACTAAGATGTGCTGTCCTGACACCATTCTGTTGGCTAGCTGAAATGACAATGAGCTCCAGGCAGCCAACAGAAAATAAAAGATGTGTGACTGTGAAGATGCATTATGAAGATAATGGGTGTTTGGCCCTGCTTTCTCAAAAACTGCACCAAAAACTTAACGCACAGACCAGTTAAACCTTTGAAGGCTAGTTTTGCTCCCATTCACCTAATAGGAAATGGTGCTTTTTGAATTGCTTTCTTGCAGGCCCCCAAAACACTGGTGACACTACTTCTAGATGACAGGGAGATATGTAAGAAGATACATCATCTCAACAGAGCTGCAGAAATTATTGATGCCTGCAAGTGTTTATTGCCTCAAACCGCAGAATATTGTAGAATACTCAAATTCAGTGCTGATTTTCATGAATATGTCAACAGAGACTTTAATGACAACATCCAAAACTTTGACAAGTTTCAAGATTTGTTCAGCTCAATCAAGCCAGGTGGAAAACCGCAGTGGGTATGTATGATTTATTTCTTTGGTGACGTTTTGTTCAATGGGCAGCTCACATTCACAAAATGATGGATTCATCAGCAAGCTAACTTGAAACATTATTCATACAAAAATGCCAAATGGCTACAAAGACAGTATGTCTTCAGATGAACACTTCTATAGTACATTAGTTATTACTGATATAAGTAATGTGTTATCCTTAAGAAATTCCAAAGACATCGGGCTGCAAAGATTTGGATGATGTTTTGGAACTGATGAAAACGAAGCGTTTTTTAGCCGGTTGTTTTTAAAAAGGAGAATAACCTGACAACACTTTTATTTTCTACATGCTTGCGGTTTCAAAATTGCCAGTTATTAACGCTAGCAAATGAAATATAATGCATTGCCACATAGAAAATAAAGAAACATACTGAAATTGCATTTCTGAGACTATAGCACCTGTAAGTATTAGAGTATTAGCGTATAGTGTTTATTTAAAGACAAAGCTACATGTGCACTATAGTTGTGTGGAATAGCCAATAAAAAAATCCAGGTTGATTTGTTGGTCCTTTCAGCTTTTGTTAGACAATTTTAGTGACATTTGTTTGAGGCTTATGCTCAAGGCCCCATAGGCCATAAACAAGTCATGGGATAATTACAGGCTCTTTGGATTGTTTTATTCTTCCCAAAACATTATGTGCCTTTGGTGATCTGTATCGTTAATGATGAAGTATTCATGTTTTTATTAGACCAGAGCATTCATGTGCCTGTACAATTACAATACAGGTACACTGGTCCCAGTACTCAGCTGGAGGTAGTGCTATGCATTTTAGAGATGCCAGTGCACTACTTTTTCAAGAAAGTATGAGTGCAATGCCATATTCAGTTAAAAGTGGGGATGTAGAGATACAGTTCCTGCCATTATATAATATCCTAGTGGAATAAACAAAGTTATGAAAGACAGTCAAAGCAATGTTGTGAGATTTTAAGATATCAAAACAGGGTTATACAAATATTATGTAGATGCATGTAGATTTATTCACTTTTTTCTTAAAAATAAACATCTTTGATATGTTCCCTTTCATCACAGCAACACAATAGACTTAACAATTGGTGACCGCTCCTCTTAAACGGGGGATATTTTTTTCTTTCAAAGCTGAACAACTGAAGTCAGAAGCAGCTGGTCTGAGTTGTCAGGTGAAGATATTTGTTTTGATGCACTAAATCTAAATCTAAAAATTAAATTTGGACGTCTTATAGTATATCATCCCAGCATTACAGTAGAGACAATCACTAGTAATATACACGGCTGCTATTCAAAAAGTGACGCTTCTCTTTTGAAGGCTGGACCACTCTGCATAGATGGAGCTGTTTTGAATGATCAGCTAAAGGTACGTTTATTAAATGTATGTGTCATATGAGATTATAAATGTGACGGTTTTAAACACAATAACTACAATTAAGAGAAAAGAAGAGAAAATAACATTTCCAAAGAGCAAAACTTAGATTGCAGTGCTGAGGCAAGCACTTAAGCAGTTCTTATGTTTTGTCTTTTGTTCCATTGTTTCTTTCATCTCGCTCAATACGTGGGTTGGTATAGATTTTGCTGATTTTTGAGATGAGCAGAACATCCCCTTACTAGTTTAATTGATGTGTTCTTTTTATATTTTGGTTTCCCAAATAAGCTGTAATATGTAATGTGCAAAAGTGACATTTCTGTCATGCATTTTACCATCATGGACCAGCTCCCCAAAGCAAAAACAAGAACTGAAATCTGATCAGACTGGTCAAACTGAGTCACATGTCCAGAACCTTGATTTTAAAAGCCATGTTTCGTGTGACTTCTCTTGCAGTTTAGAAAGCAGAAAATTGTCCTACTCGAATCAGACATGCTGAAAAATTTCAGCCACCTGTCTGACTAAAGCCTCAGACTGTCGTGTTACTCTGTCAGTTTGGTACTAATCTGTTGGAATGTTGCTGGGTCAGATTTTCAAACCTGAAATTTCTGAATATTCAATATCTACTCAATTTGTTAGTTTTATCTAACTTTATGTTTCTGAAAACCATGTCAGAAATAACTGATGATATATATGTAGCCTGTGGTTGCTGTGTTTTCAACAATGCTATTAAATGACATCACTGGTATTGTACTAAATGTAGTTCTGTATACCTGCCAGTTCTCTTATGCTTTAGCTTTAGTCTGAGGGCAAGGTCAAGAATTTCATAAATGCCATTTGTTCTGTATTTTTCTTTTATTCAGAGCCATGCTTTAGAGCTCTTCAGACGCTCACATACCTTTTGCCTCCTACTGCATCTGGGAGGGGTAAAGGCTGAACCAAATGCAGTGTGAAATCAGCCATATCATATATTTTGCATGTTAAGCCGGTAAGCAAGTTGCAGGTGTCTTACATTGTAAAGCTTATATATGGTGTTCATATAACACCACGTATATTATTCATATATTCTACATAGTCTCAAAATAATACAACATAAAACTCTCATATGTGCACTCTCAGACTGACAACAACACAGTGCAATATAAGATCGCTTCATAACCATAATATATAAAATCAGTGATAAATTATTCAGTTGTTCTTTACACTAAGCTAGTTTATTTACATTTACAGTGCTAATATATGTGCAAAGCACAGCATGCAAAAATAGGTATTTCGTCCCCTTTCATAAAGTAGAGAAATAAGGAAAATGCCTGAAGAAAAGGACGTGTGAATGGGGTAACATAGAATGTTGCACACCTTTATTTTGTATGGGTGATGCACAACCAGAATAGGAGAAGACATGCAGTAGAGATGGGCTCTTTGGAATCTGATTTGATTTCATTTTTTTCATATAAACTCTGCAAGAAACTTCAGATTTATTGAAACTCAAAACTTTTTCAGGAAAACTAAGCTCCCACAAGTTCCCCTATAATTTCAACACCTCTCCAACATATGTTCTGCTCAAAGTAATCTGTAATACATTTTAACATGGATTTTTGTATGTTGTGTATATTTCCAGACCAAAACGAGCTGCTCCAGTCTTCTGGATAATTCTCCTGACAGAGCTGTGGAATATCAGCAGCCCCACCTCATGTGTCTAGGCCACCTCAGTTGTACAGCTCAGTACATCATAGTGGCAGAGAAGGACAAAGTCGCCATTCCACTTGAGGATAACAGTTTGACATGCGCCATTGACAAACTGTTTAAAATGTATTGTGTCTGTAACCTGGCATATCCTACCCAGCTCACGTCTGTCTTCAATTTCTTTGAGCATCTTTATGACATATCCATCTCTGGTGGGAAAAGATCAAAAGTAGTGGAGCTTATTGCGAGGCTTCAGACAATATTTTAAGTCATACTACTATGTACATTAAACTCAAGATCAGCTGTAAACTAGAGCGATCATCTCAAGTTATGAATAAGGAATTTGTTAGGAATCATTTAGGAATAAGGAATTATTTCACGATTCCTGCCTTAACTCTGTGGTACTTTCATGTGATTGGTCATCAGGCATTTTAGAGGGTATTTTGGAATTATACATTTCGTTTTTCACCGCAGAACCATTTAGCGCCGTTAAATGTAGGTTTTTCCAGTGGTATACAAGTGTCCATCTTACATCACCAGAGAATTCCAGACAAATATCCATGTGAGATGTGGTGCCTTTTGCTCATTTTTGATGAGAGAATTCATAAGTAAAGGTGCCACTATTCAGTGGAGATGTATTTTCTCTCAGGAGGATGATGTAACATATTATTTGTCCCAGTTGTTTCTAAAGGACTGCATTTTAATGCAATTCTTTACAGATCACCCTAACTTATTCAACAGTATTTACTCAGTCAGGCCTCTGGCTCATTATGACTCATTAATACAACACAATCCAATGTCAAATATTAATGTGATGAATTTCAAAATATTTCTACAGTATTAAAAATCATATTTTCGAACTTCTAACAGAATGTTAATAGACTAAAAAATATGTCCTGTTACATTCTAGTAACTTATTGTTTTAAGCTCAGTTAACTCAATTTTAGGACAGCCCAAAAGCTTTATTTTTGATTATTTGTTCTATTTAGACATAAGCCTAAATAAATTTAGTTCAATTCATTGTAGTTTTATTCAGTTCAGAGTATGCTTGCTTGGGAATAAAGTAATCTTCTTATGGAAATAAACGCTGTAATACTGTCATTTTGTTTGGTTAAATAAACTGAAATATATTACATGCAGCACTATTTTTGTTCAGCTTGCGTGCTTGCTTTAAACTATGACTGTAGAAGGTAGTGTCTCTCTGGCAAAATTATACACATATTTCCTCAGTGTCAAATGAAAGGTGCTTAGTTTTTTTCCAGAGGTCTTTTTGCAGGAATACTTTCAATCACCTGTGTGTGGCACAACAGATATCAGACCACTAGAAGTGAAGATCAACTGTATAAAGATACATACCAAGATACAGACTTGTTTAGTTTGATCTCAATGTATCTTGATGCTTGAGTTTTGTAATTGTGCACTTGATAAAAATCAAATGAACTGAAAATAAATTGAACTGAACAACGTTTGTTGAGTTTGTTTTTTGGGAGCTTGCTGTGGTGAATTTAGGCAAAAACCGCACAGTATATTTCCAGCATACATGGTCCAATCAGAACTCATCTTGGTGTTATTAATCTGATCACACCCCTTACATTAAATAACACAGTGGTTGTGCTAAAAGTAACACAAAATGTGCTGGATAACTGGATGTGCAGATGCAATAAAAACAACACACTGCATTTTGTTTTTAAACAAATACGTGTTAAGAATGTTGACACACCTAATTACTACGTCTGTCTGTTCTTCCTCCTCCCCCTCTACAGGTGGTCATGCTGTTCTCTTTGTTCTCCTGCGCCGTGGGGTTCTCCCTTCTGCCGCTCATCCTGTTCCCATGCCCGGTCCGGACATGCCCTGCCCGTTGTGAGTGCTCTGTGCCAACGCGATCCGTCTTGTGCCATCGTAAGCGATTGGTGGAGGTGCCTGAAGGTATTCCCATTGAGACTAGGGTGCTGGATCTGAGCAAGAACCGTCTGCGCACCGTCACACCGCAGAACTTTTCCTCTCTGCTGCTGCTGGAGGAGCTAGATCTGAGTAACAACCAGCTGTCATCAGTGGAACCTGGCAGTTTCCGAGCACAGCCCCGTCTTCGCACACTCCGTCTACGTGCCAACCAGCTGACCCTGCTGCCCCGGGGAGCTCTGGCAGGCCTGGGTGAATTGACCTTGCTGGACGTGAGCCAGAATCGGCTAGTCATACTACTGGACTATGGCTTTGAAGAGCAGCGGCGACTGCGTGTGCTGGAGCTAGCTGACAATGAGCTGGTGTTCATTGCACCAAGGGCCTTTAGTGGCCTGCTGGCCCTGCGTTCACTCACACTGCAACGTTGCAATCTGAGCGCTGTGCCTGGCCATGCTCTGGCCCACCTGCATGGCCTGACTAGTCTGCGCCTGAGAGAGCTGGACATTGCAGAGTTGCCACCACATGCATTCAAGGGCCTAGGTCGCCTACGCCACATGGAGATAGACCGTTGGCCGTCCCTGGAGGGGGTGCCCAGCCCAGCCTTGCAGGGGCTCAACCTGAGCTCGCTTTACATCACTCACACAAATCTGTCTATGGCGCCTATGCTTAGCCACCTACACTACCTGACTCACCTAAACCTGTCTTATAGCCGTCTGAAGGTGCTGCCTGCCGGGTGGCTGCGTGGGATGGAACGTCTGGAAGTGGTGCGTGTGCGCCAGGCCCAGTTAGAACGCGTGGAGCCTCAGGCCTTCCAGGGTGCATTGTCCTTGCGTTTACTTGACCTCTGTCACAACCGCCTGGAAACTCTGGAGCGATCTGTCCTGCCTGCCGCCATGGCCTTGCAGAGTCTCCTGATTGGTCAGAACCCCTTAGTGTGTGACTGCCGCCTACGTTGGTTGCTGCAAAGGACTCCTGCCCTTCTCTACGGTGAAGTGGAACCTCAGTGCAGAGCCCCTACTGCCCTGGCTGGGAAACTCTTCAGTGACATAGTAGAGCCATTGCTCTCTCGCTACGTTATCTGCACCAAGCCCAGCGTTGTCTCTATACCCAAGAACCCAGTCCAGGCCGAAGAGGGGCAGAGAGCCTGGCTGAACTGTGCTGCGGAAGGAGCTCCAAAGCCTTCGGTCTCCTGGCTGACGCCACACAGGCGACACATCACCACCAAGAGCACAGGCCGGGTAGTTGTCCATGGCAACGGCTCCCTGGAGTTCCGGATGGCTGAACCCCTGGACAGCGGTATTTATATATGTGTGGCATCCAACCCAGCAGGAAATGCCACTCTGCCTGTAACATTGGCCGTCAAAAGTCTAGGCATCAGAGACGGAGCTCTCTATGCCAACCGCAGCTTCCTCTTCGACCCCGATTACAATAGCTCCATGATCAATGGCACAGAGCGCTACACTATCCGGATGGTGCTGGACTTCACCACTATCCTGGTCTCAACAGCTATGGGCTGCCTCAGTTTTCTAGGTGTCGTTCTCTTCTGCTTTCTGCTGCTGTTTGCCTGGAGCCGGGGCAAAGGCAAACATAGAGGCAGTGTGGACATTCAGTATGTCCCACGCAAGAGGAAAGGAGCCAACAGTGAGCTCACAGAGACCAGCGGCCCCAGACGGGTTAACATGAAGATGATCTGAGATTGTTCTAAAAAGGTGGAGAAGTTAACATGACAATGATCCACTGATTGATAAACGAAAGAAAAGAAAGTGAGAGACTTGTGACAGTGATACTGTAGCTAGTAAAGGTTGGGAAGAGCAGCACAACATTTTGGTTGGAGTTGTGTGCTTTAGTGTGAATGTATGTATGCGTGTGTGTGTGTGTGTGTGTGTGTCTGTGTATAGAAGTATACTATATGAGTTAATGGGCATGGGTGCCTGTATTACAAGGATGTATTAAATTGTGAGAGTTTACACATACTATTCAAACAGAATCACTTATCCAAAAAAGTATTTGCGCGTCTTCTGCAATGCTTTGTCTGTGGACAGCATTAAACGGACAGTGCAGACAGGTGCAGAGGTCAAGTTGTTGTATAAAGCAAATATTTGTGAGCAAAAAAGTGGTCTATTTATATACACATATTTTAAGTTCCATTATTATTAACCTTCAAATCGCTGCAAAAACTTAAAGTTGTCTTCCCCAACAAGCTAGGTATCTACTGGAAAAAGCCTCAGCAGTGCTGTGTTGTGAAGTGTTTGGTTTTTGCTCCGAATCGCTGTTTACTCCCAGGAGATCTTCTAGTTAGAAAAACCTCTGGGGGAAGCGGAGAGTCGTCTGTCATTTCTTTGTGAAGATGTTACAATGTGAGGGCCTTGTTGACATGGTGGGTACCAGGGGCTGTGTTTGTGACTCAGTGGAAATCTGTGAAAATGTTTCTTTTTTGATGTTCTGTCAAATGCTGCTCAGATGTTTTTACATAATAAATATCTCGTTATATTTTCCAAAGAAAATAAATATGAATCATATAGCTTGATTGTTAACATAATAATCCAGAATCTGATTTTTATTCCTGATGTCTAATTGTCCTATGTGTGGTATGTCAGTGGCATGCTAGTGGCTGTTGTGCTGAAATATGTGTTCCAGTGCACCAATGTTGTTGGGATTTTTGAACAATTCAGTGTCACTGATGGGTTGAAAAACAAAGTTTCTGGCCAGCCATGGTTGTGTGGTTTCAAACTAACCACCAATTAAAGGCTAGGTGATGAAGGGACCAGCAAGTGTACATAAGTTAAAATCCATATGCTGCTGATATCATTAACCCACTACCATATTAGTAGCACTGTTGTGCTAGGAAGGGTCCATCACCCAAATTGAGAAGTGTTTCCCTACAAAGTGCACCTAAGGTAGGTGTGCTTGATCAAATGACCAGTGAGTGTATACACAAGGTGAGTGTACCTTATAAACTGGCAACTCAGCGTACTTTACAAAGGGACAGCAGCAGTGCTGAGCGTCAGGACGATGGGCCTGAAGGCTTTATTGCTAATGTCATGCTTCTGTAGAGCAGAGGTGAGCTTTTTCAGATCCCAGTGGCGCCATACGCTGTCCTTGGCCAGGTGTCCATGAGAGAACAACTGGCCCTCCTCTCTTTGGAGGGAAAGATGACAGGGGTCTCTCTCTCTTTTGATGTAGGCAGTGTACATATGGCATATGCTACACCACACCAAGTCAGGCAAGTCTCTGTTCTCCTCACACACTAATGGTGCTACGTGGTCAGTAATGTGAGAACATAAACTGAGTAAGGCAGTGACAATAAAGAGGAGTCTAAATGTGGTAAACTTTTAAAATTTGGGAAACAAAAACAAAAAACACCAAAAACATCATCCGACCAGCGGAGTTTATCTAAAAAACTTTACCATAATTTTAGCCCTGCATTGTTATGACTCGCATATGTGTGCGTGGGTGTGTGTGTGTGTAGGTGTATCACTGGGATGTGTCATCCACATAACAGTATGTAGTGCCTCGAGTGTCCGCAGCTTGACCTTGCTGTGTCCTGTCAGTATGAGTTGAGGGTGAGAGCCCGGGCGGGCGTAGCTTTTCTGTGTGAATGAGTCTTCCTCAGAGACACATCGCAGCATGAACTGATGCATGAGCTTAGCCTTCAGCTGGACCTGAGGAACCGCCCACTGCCAGAGAGAGAGAGGACGAGAGAGAGAGAGAGAGTCTGAGGGGAGCTAACAAATAGCTGTAATGAGAGGACTTGATGAGCAATCTTGAGAGCGAAGCATGAAGCAATCAAGCGGTTATTTATAAAGTCAAGCGATACATGGCGTGGTGTGTGTCATCTAGGGTGAAGAGCTCATCATTTTCCAAAGTTACAAGAGAAACACTTTGCTGACCTTAACTTGAAAACATTAAAACACTACTTTTGTGGATATACTTTCACTCACTGGCCTCTTTATGAGGTCCACTTACCTTATAGGTCACTATAAAGGGGTACAGACTGTGGCCCATCTGTCATGCACAACCTGTTAGTAAACCCCATTCATTATTGGTCAGTTTCTGACCTCATAATCAGTCCTAACCGGATATTATTTTGGTGGCGGCCTATTCTGAATACAGCACTGACCCTGACATGGAATGTAGTGTGTGTTTGAGGATGGTACAAGTGTATGAGTCACAGCAGTGTTGCTGGAGTTTTTATAACACATCAGTTCTGAAAGTGGCCTGTCCTCCAACACACAGCATCACTGATGCAAAGCGCTATTCTGAAGAAGTATCAAAATGTATTTGGCTTTTAATGCCAACCCCCTGGTGGACAGTTTTAGCCTCTTTAATGTGAGTGAGTGAGTGTTGCAAGTCTTTTCCATGGGATGCTTCACATCTAAAATATCCAGCCAGGAGAAGCTTTGTGGGCCAGAGTTGACCTGGGGCCATGAAGGGCCACAGTACAACATACACTGTACATTGCAACCAATGGACCACAGCAAGGAGGAGTTTTTCCCAACATTCATAATTTTTGACTGAGACAGTCGGGCTGGGATATGTTAATTATCAAGACGTGGTTCAGCACCTGACTCTCCTTCAGCTGAGATCACAGTGTGCCAAGAACAAAGGAAGTTTAGAGCTTTCAGTCTGACACACAGTGTTCGCCAGTGCTGCCTATCAGCCTGCCAAATAAGAAAGGAAGGAACAAAGCCTGCTTGAGGATCAACATGTCACCAACTGAACCTCAGTTATAAATCTCACAGCTTCTCTCATATCTACTAAAGCCCTCAGAAACACAGTCACCCTCTATCCAGTCTTAGACTGCAGACAGCTCACAGGGCTTGCAACAGCAGGTCTGCTCACCAGGTTTGCGTCATGATGCCCGCACTCGTGTCCCAGGCCGACTCCACCGAAATTACCTCATTGCTTTTAGCCTTAGTGCACTAATGCGCTAGTCACGTTGTATATGTGGTATAAACAGGCTGTTGGCTTTAGGGGGGGTTAATATAGAAATAATAGCCCTCTTCGTTTTCCTGTGTGAGAAGGTGGTACAGGGCGCATGCATCTCTACTCTTCCACACCAGCGAATGCTAAAAGGATGAGTGGGGTAAAGGGGACTCATTCAGGCAGACATAATATAAAGAGCAAACATGACAGCGGCTTAATCTGTGCAACCAGTCCTGATCAAGGAGAGAATGGGGTGGAATGTATAGACAGATTCAATGTCCCTTGCATCTATACACGTGCACATACATACACACACACATACACACACACAAACAGAAACAAACAGGCTGGGGGCAAATATACTCTCACATTCAAAACACTCAACTCTGGAAGTGGTTCTGCTATATATTTCTCTCTCATCGTGAGATGAAGCAATCAGTAGGCAACGCCCATAAGACAGACAGCCAATAGAGCAGGATGCTTCTTCGTGGTGCTGTCTAGTAACCTGGCCATTAGATGCATGGAGACGGTTGCTAGGCGCTGCCTAAAAGTGTTGCTAACGGTGCTGCACACTATTGTTACCATGACAACAAGAATGCCTATACCTCTTTCTCTGTCAGCCTGTTAAGTCACGGAGGAATCATCTGAGCAGAGAAGACTCCTCGCACACAATATGACCTGTTGCCCACCAACTCAGACAAGCTGCCTTTAGACATTTTACATGGACCTACTAATAGGAAGAGCTGAGCTACTGAAGCCATCATTTAAATCACAGAACCACAGTTTATGCGTATATGATCTCATAGTAAAATGTGATGAACCAGTGCATCGCAGACTCTCACTGGACTCTCCCTGCAGGATGATTCTTCTTCTTTTGCATTCTATGAAGAGAGTGTTTAAAGCAGAGTTGTTAACATAACAACTGTGTGTATATATAGGCTATAGTCATACATGAACATGTGTGTTCACACAGTGTGAAAAGCAGCGGGCAGCCAGAAACAAACCAGCCAGACAACAGTGTGTGGGGGCGGAGTCTTCGGTGAGTACCTCACTGAAGGGTACCTCAGTGGTATCACTAGCACTCTTGGGATTGGAACCCACAACCTTCGGATATATATATTAGTGGTGGGCCGTTATTGGCGTTAACGTGCTGCGTTAATGTGAGACTCTTATCGGCCGATTAAAAAAAATATCGCCGTCAATCTATTCACAAAGTTGGGTTGGGAGCTGGGTCTCTACTACGCAAGCTATGATGACTTTCACCTTGATATTTTAGCGCCCAGGCTTAACCCCCAGGGCTGTAGTAATGAATTAGCGTGTATAGAGGGCTGAAAACTTTTCACCAAACCTTTCCTTTCACTTAAGGAAACAAGTAAAGTTAAGCAGTGAACAGTTATGGACACTCATATTATTTTTCTGTTGAACTGAGTACAAATGGTGCTACCAGAGAAATCATTACTAAACGGGCTCCGGTTGCTACTCGCTAACAAACAGCGCCGTGTAGCTTCGCCTGGGCCCTAATGCCCGCCTGCTGCCTGCAGCAGCTTAAACAGCCAGTACATCATTTTAATTAAATAAAGATAGCTAGACTTACTATTTTTCATTTCAATTCATAGCCTTGTTTCTATTAGTAAAGTGCGTATCTGCACTCAGTGATATATTGTATGAAATGTTTGGATATATAATTTAAAAATAGAATAATGACTAAATATTTAGGGTGGCTTGGCAGAATGGCAGAATTCAAATGAGCCATTTTAATCTAAATTAATCTAGATTAATTCCAAGATTACAGTGAGATTAATCTAGATTTTAAAAAATAATCTATGCCCACCCCTAATATATATATATATATATTGTATATTACTGTATATTGTTTGTGCTTGTGTGCTGCCGTACTGAACCGATTCACTACCAAGTTCTAGTCCAATAAATCAAATCGAAGCCAGGCTTTGTCAGTAAAAAAAGAGGAAAACGCTTCCATCTCCTGGCAGACCGAGAGACCTACAAAGCAGCGTGGTTGCATGCCAAAAAGGAGCTCTACATAATGTACAGCAAAAGGAAAACATGTGAACACAAAATTCACAAAATTCAAACATATAACACACCATCTTTTATGAGTTTGGGCTTAAAATGAAGTTTGGAGTCCAAAAAGGGCACAGGAAGAAGAGATCGAAGGCGTGCCGCAAGAGGGCAGTATCAACTTCAGCCGAAACTCTTCTTCTCAACTGGCACCAGAAAAACAGGAAAAAGCTGGAGGTGAGTTTACCTTCATGTTTGGAGCTGAATAACAGATAAGGAGCTCCTTAAGCCGGTGTTTAGTGTACATTATATTGCTCTTAGAAGAAGAACAAAGGGCCCTTTAGCAGAAAACAGAGAGCAACAAACGAAACTGGCCAACCGAAAGTGAAGGTGGCTTCAACACAGACTTGGATGTTGATGTTGATGTGTGTTGACATCCGTTTGGATTTTTATTCTGTGTAACTAAAATGCTTGTAAACGTTTAGTTTTAGTTTTACTTTTCTTTCGTCTCATCACCGCTGCTGTTCATCTGGGCTAAATTGTGCATTTGTGTCCTCCAAATATTCAAAGAAATCCTCAAAATATCGAATCGAAAAAGAATCATATTGGAAAAGAATATGTTCTTGATTAACTTGTATTGTTTTGGTTTACATCCATGGATTTAAAGGGTTTGATATGGTTATTTCTCATCCTGGGCCACTATTCATTGGTTGAATTAGAAATGAGTTTTATTGTCAGTGTTGATATATAGGCCTATAGGAATGTTTTTAAACATTGTCATTATGTGCAGAGTCTTTTGTGCAGTTGTCTTTCCATGTGCAACATCATTACTTTTGTCAGTATTACTTATATACTACTGATCTTTACTGTCAGAGTCAGAAAACCTGCTTGATCCTGGAGAAAACGCTCAGGCACACAGAGACAAAGACAAGATCAATATAAAGTCTACATAAATCTAAATAAAAACTCTGTGGAAAAATACACTATTGTATACACAAATGCTGGGGGTAAATACCATAGGTAAGTAACAGGTAAGTGATTTTCTATCAGCAGATTAAAGCTGGGAGTACAGTTTTGCACTTAGTAGAGTTCAGTAGTATAAGAATTATTGACATAGGTAGAGATATTGCTTATAAGAACATAGTTAAGTGATTCAGCACACAGTTGGGGAAGATACTGAACATAATATATTGCACATAATGATAATGTTTTAACACCTTAAACAACAAATGTACTCCTAAATTCACTTAACCGTGTTACTTATGTATAGTATTTAGAGCCAGCATTTGTGTGTGTATAGCACAGTGTATATCATATTGAGGTTTTTCTATAGATTTTTATTTAGATTTATTTAGACTTTATATTGTTTTGGTATCTGTGTGTCTTTGCAATAATATAAGCAATTTCCTCCAAAATCAATAAAGCTTTCTGATTCAGAGAGCTTTAGGCTCTCAGGCTCTTGCAGACGATATGAATGTTGCCATGCCAACAGTGCAACACTGCATTTAAATTCATCTCATAGAGGGAGAAAAACAAACATTACACACTGCAAATATGAACCCACTCTGAATGTCACTGCCTGTGAAATACATGTTGATGTACAGTTTATTGGAGACTTCATCAGTGAGTGGGTCTCATGTTTCTCTGTTCTCCCTAAATTCACACAGATCTCGCGATCATCTCCCCACCTTTGAATCTGACTGCAAGAGAGAGACACTGTGTGAGGAGTCATGTCTGCTGCATGCCCTCCGCAGTCTCCGGCCGTGGCTAAGACAGAGGTGGCAGTGGAAGGTTGGTGTCCCCTTCTAGCAGCCACCTTTGCCTACTGGGACAACATCCTGGGACCCCGCGTCCGGCACATCTGGGCCCCCAAAGGTCAGGGGTTTTTGTTGCTCAGCGATGGGGAGGTGACTTTCCTGGCCAACCACACACTGAATGGTGAAATTCTGCGTAGTGCTGAGAGTGGGGCCGTGGACGTCAAGTTCTTTGTTTTGGCTGAGAAAGGAGTAATAATCGTCTCGCTCATCTTTGACGGTGAACTGAAGGGTGATAAGAACACCTGTGCCCTGTCCATCATTCTGCCTCAGTCAGAGCTGAACTTCTACCTGCCTCTGCACAGTGTGTGTGTGGAGAGGCTCAAGCACATCGTCCGCAAAGGACGCATCTGCATGCAGAAGGTCTGTAGCCTCAGTCAATCCCACTTTCACATTTAGATCACAGGGTGGTGGCGATTGGAGTTTTAGAAAGTTTGGTTTTTGAGTGTGACCTGCATTATTTTTAAGCTTGACCTGTGAAAAGTGTGGAGAGGAGTTCCTTGCAGTTGTTTGAAGATCATATATATATATTCCAACATTCTGAGCTGGAGCACTATAACTTTGTTGCCATGACAAATGTTGCTCCACCTGTATCTTTTCACATATATAAATATTACATTATATTTAAATAAAATGATATTTTTTTACATCTCATCAGATATGTTTGCTTTTACACCCTTTGAATACTGATTGATCAGATTTGGTGTGTGGGTGGGTGTTTATTTGTATCGCAGGGTTACAGTATTATCTCTGTGTTATCGTCGGAGATTATTCCCATTATGGAGCTTCTGTCTTCCATGAAGACACACAGTGTACCAGAGGAGGTCGATGTGAGTACTTTCTTTTTTCTTGATCCCTTTTTTTTGTTTTTGTATTTCATGATGAAAATAATATTCTGTATATCGGCATTTTACCACAGATAAAAGACACATTATTGAATGATGACGACATTGGAGACAGCTGTCACGAGGACTTCCTACACAAGTAAGTGGGTCTGTAAAATTTTTAGAATGTATATCAGTAAATGTTTGGTAAAATCATGAAAAAATACCTAAAAAGGTATAAGAATCCAAGTGACTTTGACACGAGCCAAATTGTGATGGCTAGAGAATTGGGTTGGAGACTCTTTAAAACCACTGGTCTTGGTCACTGGTATGCGGTGATTAGTACCCACCAAAGGTGGTCCATGGGAGAACAACCAGTGAACTGATGAGTCATGAGCATCCAGAGCTCACTGATTGAAGTCTGGCTCATCTGGTTCAATCCCATGAAAGCGCTACCGTAGTACAAATTGCAGAAAAAGTTCATGCTGGCTGTGATGGGAAACTGCATCAAACTTTCTGCGCATGGGGCTGTGCAGCTGCAGACCAGTCAGAGTGCCCATGTTGACACCTGTCTGCTGCCAAAACGCACCTATAGTGAGACACCTGAGCATCATAACTGGACCATGGAGCAATGGAAGAAAGTGCCAGTTGATGAAGCATGTCACCCTTTACATCACATACCTGGAGAAAAGAAGGTACAAGGACTAACTGATACTCTGGGCAATCTTCTGCTGGGAAACCAGAGCACGTGTACCACCTCATAGCAACAGTGTTCCCTAATTGCAGTGGCCTCTTTCAGTAGGGTAATTATTCTGGATGGATCTGAAGAACCTAAAAAGGTCAAGTATTTTTGGGACGATGAACTAGTCAGTTCGATCAGGTTCCATCTCACAAATTAAAGGACTTAAAGCATCTGCTGCTAATATCTTAGTGCCATACACCACAGAATTTGTCCTCAAGGTAGCGCTACATTTTGCCATTTGGTCTTAGCTTCTGAACCGTGAGATCCAAAGCTTCAAACCAAATAAAAATTCTTAGGAACTATTAAACTCCCCTTGATTTTGGGCATAGTGTTCAAACTAATGTGTTTTAGACAGATTGTCATGGTTTTGGCATCAAAACACTACTGCAGCCAAAAATGCCTGAAGGTTTTACAGAAATGGGAAGGCGAATGCATACTAGTACATAGATGAATCCCAATTAATAAATGCTAATTAATGCAGCTACTTGCCAATTATTATTTCATTTTGCTTAGGGAATTATTATTTGTACGAAAAGGTCAGATTTTATTAGTCTCATTTCTTTTATTTAAGCGTGTGTTCAGAGGACTCTAGGGTAAATTTGATCCGCACATCACAGGCTTTTGCACAAACTTGTGGAAAAAGCCTGAGTGCTGTAATTTAAAGCATTTGGCTGATGCTCCTATCCAGCGCGACGTACATCAGTGCTCGAGTATTCCACATCTGTGTCTTTAACCTGTAAAGCAACTTAAATCCACATCCACTATTCAGCCAAAATACTGCACGTTCGGTGCACCTAAACAAACCAACACAAGTCAAACAATACCTGAACAACACAAGTCATAGAAAAGTCAGGAGTTAAGACAAAAGGAAGGACATTTTTTTTTAAATAGAATGAGAGACAATCAAATTATGCATCTTCTTATTTGTAATGGAAAACATTGTAGGAAATCAGAAAATAATGCAAAGTGGAAATATTTTCAGATCTCTGGCCCCTTCTAGTATGCATGTTTGTATGATGTGCCTTATGAATAGAGTTGTAGAGCTGTGTTTGTTTGCTTGTTTGTTTCAGAGCCATCAGCTCTCATCTACAGACCTGCGGCTGCTCCATCGTTGTTGGCAGCAATCCAGACAAAGTCAACAAGGTCCCGACGCACTTAATCACTCACATAAAAATGTGTTTGTGTTAATTGTTGTGCAGTGAGTTTATTGCTGGGCTTATGTTGTGTTGTAGATCGTGCTCACCCTGTCTCTCTTCCTCACTCCCACTGAGAGGAAGTGTTCTCGACTGTGCCGAGCTGAAGGCTTCTTCAAATACGACACTGGACTGTTCGTTCAGGGCCTACTCAAGGTACACTGCCACAGTTCACAGCAGCTCCAGCAAACAGTCATTTTCCAACTTGTGTTGCCAGTTTGAATAATTTAGCTCCAAAGTTTGTGTGAAGTGATGCAACAAAATGAAAATTCTAACACTAAACTGAAATTCAGGATACAGTTGGTCAAAAACTGGGAAAAAAAAAAGCTGACAAAAAAATACAAACTTGGAATAAAAAATATAAACAGTTTACAGGCTGTCGTGTTTTTGAGTGGAATGAAACGTGGTCTTGACACTAATGAACAGTTCCTTGAAGATATTGTGAAGTGGTTCCACACAGTCAGCGTTTCAGTGTTGATTTGCTGCCACTCAAATTGTGCAGAAAAGCAAACAAGGCAGGCGTTGACTTTGTATTTGCCAACTTTTTATTCCAATTTCCATTCCATCATAAATGGCTTAAATGCTCCATTTAAGGAAGAACGGAAATTTTCGAGAAAGCTAAAGAGTAAGATGCCAACTTCATCTCAATGGAAAGCAAGGGGAACAAACAGTTCTCTTGTTTTTTCATTAACAGTAAAGTGTGCTTGACATTTTGATTTATTTTTTCTTTTCAATTTGATGCATCCCCAATGAAAACAAAATGGAAGCATGTGTAAAATATGAGATTGAAGTGTGTTAAAGTTTATTTCAACACTGATATTCTTCATGTTATGGTTATGCTAAATAAAATGTCTTACATTGAAGCTTTAAAATATTATTTTAAAGTATTACAAATCTGTTATGTAGAAGCGGGGGATTCAAATGTGTGATCTTAAGATTAAAGGATTAATCCAGCTGTATCCAGCTGGGTTTTTTTTTTTTTATCAAATGCCCTGATTGGGACTAAAGTATAGTTTGCTTATTGACCAACCTTTTTTATTTCCTTTTGATTTTAATTAGTGTGCCTGTGCAGTGATTATATTTGCAGAGTGTCAAAGGATCTGTACACTCTTTTTCCACACAGGACTCCACGGGGAGTTTTGTTCTGCCTTACCGGCAGGTGCTGTATTCTCCTTATCCAACCACTCACATAGACGTAGACATAAACACAGTGAAGCAGATGCCTCCATGCCATGAGCACATGTACCACCAGCGCCGCTACATGAGGGCTGAGCTCAGCACACTCTGGAGGGCTGCTAGTGAGGACGACATTAGCCCTGACAACCTCATCAACGCCCAGGACTCCTTCACCCCCGATCTGTATGACCTATTAACTTATACAGCTGCTGTCATGCATGTGTAATCTGGCAATTCTTCGCCCATCGGTTTTTGCCCTACTGTGAGCTTAGCTTAACTAATAGAGATCCAGAAAGGAGCAGCTAGTAGGAAATTCTGATAGTGTGTTGAATGTAATTATGGTCGTATTAATAAAGAGCAGCAAGCTGACTACATTTATCAAACTCAGCCTCCTGCCAAGATACTTTGCTTAATGATGATAAAAACAATTGACTGACTGCCAGGAAAAAATGGTAATCACACCAACAAATTTGCCCTTGTTTCAATCAATGTAGTCTGAAAAGAGGCATTAAAAGAGATATTAGACCCTCATCTTATACCTTGAAACTGACTCGGAGGCTTAGGAGAGCTGCTTTTTGGTTTCGTAGCATATGATTGTTGTACCTAATACTTTACTGTTCCTAAGCCACTCTGGTCTACATACCGTAGTCCCATTCGCCCACCACTCCACTCGGAAAAAAATTCATAGGCAGTTTCGTGCATAATACGTTTGTTTTCCATATACCATTGTTTTTTATGTTTTATGCGTAGCTAAATTATCAAGAAAATATAATTTAAGAAATATGAATGTATATTCAGCTACATGTCCATATAAAATATAACTATAAATATAGAAAGTGCATCTTGTAATGGTGAAATACAGCTAAACTGGCGCGAAAGTAGCCAATCAGACAGAGAGAGACAGATAGTGCATGACTGCTCCGTCTATCAAACTCTATTCAGCATTATTAACCAGACATAATTATGCACTCTTTGTAACATACAGTTGCAGTACTGATAGTGTCCTTTACATACCCAGAACAGCATTTGGTGACAATTTATTGCCTACATTTATATGTTAGTGGGGGCTTATTTGATGTACGTAATACATTGCAAACTTGATAGTAACAAATCTACTCTTTCTGTGAATATACAGTATTTCATTTTTTCTCTTTTTCTAGGAATATATTTCAGGACGTGATGCACAAGGACACACTGGTGAAGTCTTTCATTGATGAGGTAAGAGCTGTTCATGCCATCTCTTCTAAGCTATTGTGTTTTGGATCCAGGTGTGATAATGTGGATTGATCGAGAAGCACTTTCATCTAAGCTGCCTCTTAAAGTGAAGGCTTTCTCTTGTGTGCCGAAGCCATAAAACTCAACATGGGCTAATCATGAGCTCTGGTGCATCTCTCTCGTTCGCAGGTCTTCCTCCTGAAGCCAGGCCTGTCTTTGCGGAGTGTGTATGTGTCTCATTTCCTTCTTCTGCTGCACAGGAAGGCTCTGACACTGCTCCGATATATAGAGGATGAGACGTATGTACCTTAGTGCTCCACAAATCTAACCAACATGTGCAAGGTTCTGTCATGAATATTTACATATTTACCCTTAGGACCGTAACACATATAGTCACACATACACAGGCAGTGTAATTAATGGCAAAGGCAATTGTAAGGCTTCCAGCTTTTTCACATGCAAGTTAAAGTGCCAGCGGTGCAACTTGGGAGTTCTACAGAGGGAGGGAGTGGCTACAAATAAACAAATAAAAGGAACATTTACTCAGTGTGGCAGTCAATCAGAATAATGTAATGTAATTCAGGAGTTTATTCTTAGTTATTTCTTTTTTTTGGCTCAGTTTTGGCCAGAATGTGTGGCTGATGCTGTATTGATCACAGTAGTGGTGATTGTGTCGTTGTAGCCAGAAGGGGAGGAAGCCATTCCGGTCGCTACGCAGCCTAAAGACTGACCTGGACTTGACGGTGGAAGGTGACCTGAATATCATCATGGCGATGGCAGAGAAGCTGCGGGCAGGTCTTCACTCCTTCGTCTTCGGGAAGCCGTTCTTCACCAGTGTGCAGGAGCGTGACCTTCTTATGAGCTTCTGATCTTTCACTTATCTACTTATCTCGTGTGCACACTGTGCAAAGATACTGTCAGCAGTCCAAAGGCTTGATGTTGTTTTGTGTGTTAATAGAATGGTCCTGTATGAAGTATTGTGTACGGTTCGTATATTTTTGAGAAGTGTTACTCATGCATGTTCTCAGACGAACAGGCTTAATGTTTTTTGGATGTGTTAATAATTTTGCTTTGAAATACTGAGAAACTGTTTAGACAAATACTGTGCAATGAAAAGCCTTTACTGTGCTGTAATTTATTTAAATTGTGGGAATTGTGAAGCAGCCATAAAGTGCCCCATATGGGCACAGCCTTACTCTAATTTGCTTTGTACTGGAGGCCAACCACTTGAACAATGATCTTCTAACATCAAAAAATAAACATACTTTCAGAAACAGTAAGAAGTTTGTCTTTCTCAATAATGGTCAAACTTTGGTGATCAGGTCATCTAGTCACTTAGGACTGAAGACCAGTTGCACTGCATTTGAGCATCCACATATAACGCTACTAGTGGACTGGAAACCATGTGTATCTGGTTAGCCAGCACTGAAAGACCCTCTTACAGTCACAAGACCCGGGTCACTTTGAACGACGTTTCATATATGATAATTCACTATATAAATAAACTTGGACACTATATTAAAAAAACGTGAACCAAGCACACACAGATTCAACCATTTCTGACCCATTACAGTTTTTTCCTTCGTTTGTTAGATTGTAGCTGATTTGTTAGTAATGTTAAGACCTTTCGTTATTCAATTAAACAATAATCAAATACCACTTCTCGATAAAGCAGTTAAACAATAATAAAAGACTGCCTGCCTCATACACTTTTAGTCCAGCTTTTAGTCAGCACAGGTTCCCACTAACATTCAACCTTTTGAGAACCTCTCTATATAGCCTCAACCACACAGACGTCTGAATCAGGCGTTTTTCAGGCTCAAGTCACTGTTTCAAATCATGGCGCGATCACCCTACTTTCACGGAGGAAGAACGTATGATCATCATGCAGGGCTACGACAAGCACAAATCAGTGCTGAAGCGCAAGTCCAACACCGCAGCAGCCAGCAAAGACACGCAGGCTTGTTGCTGACCGTGTTGCTGACCGAGTAAATGCGTAAGTGTGCATTGTCGTATGCTCTTAATTGAGTATCATTTATTAAACTACTTAAATGTTGTCTGAAATTTATGAAACACTGTACATAAACATAGAGGTATATAGATGTGCCACATGTCATTAATTTAATATCCCCTAAAGTGCAATTAAGGGAGGTTACTCAATATGTAATCCTGTGTCACAATAACTATTGTTAACATTTCAGATGCAATA
>JBBJLR010000153.1:10925395-10942845 GCA_037577145.1 Brachypetersius gabonensis
GCTGGAGGTAGGATTCGAACCTGTGACCTTTTGGTCCGGAGGCAAGTATCCTACCACTAGGCCACCACCACCCCTTTTAAAAATAATATGTATGTTCTACCCAAAATCATTTGAGATCAGTGTCTGCCACCTTATCTTTTTTTTAATTGTCACGTCTAAAAGAATTAGATATTCACACAAACACTAACCATGGTGATCTTACCACAGTATGTTTTTCTCACCAGTAATACCAACCAGTCCCTCACACCAGCAGTGTACAAAGGTTACAGAATTAGGCTTATCCTAAAGAGGCTCACAAATTCACATGACAACTATCACAGATTCTTAGTTTATACTGCTAGCATTACATTGCTTTATGTTGTCATGCACTGTATACATTTTATCAAGTTTATCAAATGTGTGTATTATTCACGCAGATGTTTTATGTGCATGCATTATTGTAAATAATAATTAGAAATTATATCACTTTCCTGACATGATGGTCATGTATTTTTGCAGTGGGGTCTAACCATGGATATCAAGCCCAACAGCAGCTTTCCTAGTATTGATGATCTGGATAATTACCTCAACAAACACAATTCCAACTTAGTCTGGCTACTTGTGGGTAAGACAGCATTTATTTCTGTATTTAAAATCTAGCTCAGCTAAAGTACAAACAAAATCCCAAAAATACAAAATGCATACAAAATACATCTAAAACAATCTCATGCACAGTAGATTTAATTAAAAAGACATTGTATGACAACTTTTTCTGTCTTTACTTTCTCAGCCACTATTCTGTCCTGTGGATGGATCATATACTTGACCTACTACAATTCCCGTAATATTGGACTTGTCCTTACCCTTATCATCAACAGACTCTACAAAAATGGATATATACACATTGGTCAGTAAACGTGTGAATGTGTGAAAACTAGGACATTTATTGATTGGATTAACTCAAAACATGAGCTTTAGCATGTTTTTTTTGAAGTATTTGTAATGTGTTCTTTCAGGCTCGTTTTCCTTTTCTGTGCTCTCTGGGAAGATCATGTTCCGAGATGTGTACTACATCAATGGAGACTTGTCAATTAGGTATGTCTGTCTATGAAACACTGTCCTTCAGTATTTACAGGTGTACATTAATTTTGGAAAGTTTGCATGTATTGCAGGGGCTATTTGTATTAGTCTATCAGTCCTAATATGCCATGTTCTTTTGAGTGTTTTTTTTTTCCTGTAGTGTTGCCAACACAGAATGTTATTTGAAATATGCGTATTCTGGATGTGTATATGTTCAACATTAATATTTCACACAACCAAATTCTTTTTACAGAATTCAAGATGGTTTCCTTATATTCCGCTGGTGGAAGATATATAACCCTAAACAGAAGCAACATGGTAAGTAGACACAAAAACAATGTGCTGCTCATTCTGTTGTTTTCCATTAAGACTGTTTGAAAAAAGTCACAGCCAAAGGCAATGTAATTTGTCATTTTTTTTTGTCAGCATTGTCCGTTTTTTGTCAGAATAATGCAGTCACTGCAGAAAATCACAAATTCTGCTAAAATTCTTTCATTTCAATTTAAACTTTGAACCTACAATAAAGTTCTGTCAGTGGCATAAATTGGGGTCATAATCTGACAACACGGCTGTGGCTACAAAGCAAGCAATGGGGTGCAGCAGGAATGGATTTTGTGGGTGCAAGCAAGGATAACAAATGAACTGAAACCTATTATTATTTTCTATCATTGTCAGGACAAAAACTTGAATGTCTTGAATTTTATGAATTGCTTTTTTGGTCCCGCTTTAGGCCATAAAAGGTGTTGCCATTACCTTGCATTGTAGGTCTGTTTAAAAAAACAAATGAATCATAACCACATTTGCACAGACTGCCACAGATTTTAGCAAAGACAAGGTGGAGTCTGACATATGAAAAACATCCTGCTGGAATGTTATTAGATCTGGTGCTCTACAGCGCACTTAAGGTTGATAGCATATTTGTTTTAGTTGATATTTTTTTTGTTGATAGTTTTCCGTTTTCCTTTCAATATGCTGTCACATGTTTCTGAAAAGTACTTGTGTGCCTATTTATGGATAAAACTGATATTATATTCTGATTTGGTTTTGTTGTCTTGCAGACCCAAAGGCTGAGACCCGGCTGTATGTAACTGTTAACGGCTTTGAGTTCCATGTATATAACCGCACAGATCTTTATGCACGGCTTCAGGAGATATTTGGCTTGGAGCCCACACTTATTTCGCCCCGGCGAGATGAAGAGAAGGGCAGAGACGAGGAAGACAAAACTCTTGATAGGTAACAGTGTAGCAGATATGTAGTGATTACTGATTTGTGTAGTCAAGTAGGTTTATCGTCATTAGACCATGCTATCCTTTAGGATATTTCCCATTAGTGTAATATCCATGTATGTTCATGATACCTTTTCACTTTTTGCTTTACTGTTTTTGCTGTGTGTGTTTTTATGTTTGTTTGAGGTTTTGTTCAATTGCCTTTTTCTTGATTTTCGTGAACGTCTGCAGTAATAGTAATTTCTGTGTACTTTTTTTTAAGTGTTCACATTAAAGCTGAATCTCAGGACCCTTCTTCATCATGGAGATCTCTCATACCAGTTGTAAAAGTCAACATAAGCACAGTGAGTACAGCTGTGATTCGTTCATTTACTCAAATCACAAGCTACACAGGGCTCCATGTCTGTTAAAATGTAACCAAACTAAAGGGCTTACTTTAAAATTCAGGAAGATTAAAATTCTCCCCCCACTCTCTTTTTCCGGTATCTTTTTGTTCTGTATGTCACTCTCCTTTCCTTTTCGCTCTCTTCTTCTCTCCCAGGGTCGGGTAGCATTTGGTAATAATCATCTTCCTCAGACTCTGTGCATGAACTTTGATGATGCCATGTTGACATACGCCACCAAGCCTCCCAGCAGCCATTTGGATCAGTTCATGCACATAGTGAAGGGCTCGCTGGAAAATGTGCGGGTCATGCTGGTGCCCAGCCCGCATTACCTTGGCATGCAGAACGATGAGTGAGTTCCACCTGTAATCCACTGACCTTTGCATAGACTTTGTATCTACGGAGACTGTAACAGCAATGGAGAGCATATATGCTGCATTAGTACAGTGTTATATTTATTCTTATATAATGTTTAAGGTATGTAATGTGTCAACCAAATATGTATCAACTCTTATTGCATTTAATGAGCTCCACCTACCAAATAGATGCATTTTAGAATGTACAAGTATTGAATGTAATATGGGTTGACAATTTTTATTTATTTTTTTTTTAAACTTAAGGGCTGATATCGACACTGATCTTTAGAAACCAACCATGGTTTACTAATATTTGTAACCCATGTAAATTCTACATGTTCCTCCTGGCTATTTTGAAAGTTAAAAGGTTCATTCAGTAAACCAGCTGAACTGAAAGTGAAAATATGTTGCTGAGCAAAAACATTTGAACTTACCTTTTTATCTATACCCTGTACTATAAGGAAGGAAAAATCCAGTCACACTGAGGCACAGTCTCATTTTTGTCTGAATAAATGTTAACTTACTGCATAATTTAATGCAGTCCTAGAAACTGGTGTTATAGTAACTTAAGCATAGAGGACTGGTGTTTGTTGAAGCTACTCAGTATATGTTACCTTACATTTAAAACACAGCTCTGGTGAGCTCCACTCTGCTAATGCACAATTGCCTTGAGTGTTGATAGACTATTGCGTGTGATGTGCAATCATTCAGATAGTGCTGTGGGCAGAAAATGGCACAAGAGTATAGACAGAGAGACGCAGCTGCAGAAGAGCTAAATATGCCATTTTTAAATTAATGTATTTTATTGGCAAAGCGATAAAAAGTATACTGTAAAATCAATAATCGTAAAAATGCCAAAAGTCCACTCATTCAGGTCGATACAAGTTAGTCTCACCTGATAAAGTGGCTTATCAATGTAGACCTGACTATGAGGATTTATTAGATATTTGGCTATTTGTTTCACAATTTGGGACTGGTTACTGAGTGTTACAATGGGTTTACTTGGATGTGGAAAACCTATAGGTAGACCTATAAAGCTTTCTAATTAAAAACATCCTCTTTCTTCTTTGAGGAAGTGAAACATTTTTATTTTCTCAGTACTGTTTCCTGCAAGCTTAGAACTGTAACAGAAAATGCACGCACAGAAAAAAATTAGCTGCCCTTCCGGAGGCAAACCAGATGAAACAGACCGAGGCACTCTGGGGTTCATTCTAATAACTTTCTACAAAGCACTTCTGACAGCTGTTTTAAGGACACCAAAAACCAGCAAATAACCAACAAATACCGTAATCTGAAAGTGTTGTGCCTTGGGCACGGGGAGTTTTCCAACTGTTTATAATCAACATATTTTCTTCTAATAGTTACATTTTGAAGTGAAATTTCAAAGCCCCCATCAGGACAAAGGATTACAAAATGCTGTATGAGGATTATGTTAAGAAAACATTGATGTGATTTTAACAGAGCTTAAACTAGACCCTTACTCATTGGCAGTATTTTTAGCCTGAAAACCGGTAACCTTTTTTAATAGAAAACTCTTTTTATTTAGCTTTTTATCTTACTCTGAAGATATTTGAGAAATCTAATCTTTAATTGAAGTGTGGAATGTGGAATCAAGAAAACATCTATTACAGGTAGTGGCACCCTGCATTTCTTACTTTTGCGTAATCCCTCCAGTTCCTCAAGGATCCTAGCTCCTCTCTTTTGGAGTGTCCTCTTCAGCTCACCTCACAGGTTTTTGTTATGATGAGAGGGCTGGAATGGATAAAAGCTTGATTTATTTTGGCTCATTCTCCTGCTGGAAGATCCAACTGCAACCAGTTTTCCAAATTTCCATTTCAATCTCCTAGAAGTTACCATAACAAGGTTCCAGTAGCTTTTGGAGGAAAATCAGCCCACCTCATCACAGATCCTTCACCATACTGAACAGTATAGATGAGGTCTTTTCTCTATATTCATCCGTCCTTGTACACCAAACCCACTCTGAGTGGGTTACACCCACCCACCTATTTTTGTCTCTTTGGCCAAAGAACACTATTTTGGAGTACGATTGAGCTAATCAACCACAAACACATTTAACATTTGGATTATGGTTAGATAGGTAAGTGTAGTTCTGGAAATTTGGTGACCCATCATCATTATTAGCAAATCTACAACTGTGAACCTTAGAGAAACCACTGAATTGAACTTCTTCCTTAATAGTGCAAATGAGAGTTTTTAGGTCTGTGGCTGTTCTAGTATAACTGATTTCCTAATTTAAGAAGGTCATCAAACTTGTTGTCATTCTCTGTTTCTTCTCTGAACATAAACAGCTGAACATTGTCAGAAATTGTGACGCGATTTTGTTATTTAATATTTTGTTCATAATTGTGGAATGTGTTTTTCTTACATTAAATTAACTTTCATTAAAGGTTAGATGTCTCATGTTTTCACTGTGAGCTCTTTAACAGACATTTTTCATCACTTTTAATCAAGCATACCAGTAATTTGATCTCAAACTTCACTGGAGATTACGTATTATTTTCATTAATAGAGCTGAACCTTGACAAATATGCTGAAGTGACCGATCAGAGCTGCCTATTCTTTATTGCCTGTCTGCTTTTCCTTCCTTTTTTATAAAATCCTCTTCATATTAGCCTTAATTAAATGTGACCAAATGAAGGCATGGTTAATTAAAGCTGACACGTTTTGAGTAAATATAATCAATTATAGTATGTTTAGGGTTAATTGAGGTTTATTATTACTGATGAAAAATGATTGAGTAAGAAAATGCCAGGCTAATATAATTTAAGAATAATTATATTCGCATATAATTTACTGAGTGTTTGGGTTTTTTTTTAGGCCACCTAGACTTATGGGAGAGGGCTTTGTTGTCATGCAATCCAATGATGTGGACATTTACTACTATCAAGATGAGCCAGGTTTGTGGGTTTGGATCGTATTTGTTTAGTTTGTGTTCCTCCACTCATTTCTCTTATCTGTTATTGCCTCAGTTGTGATCGTTCTACATGAGCAAATACTCTCATACATGGCCAGTAATTAACAGGTGGCACTCTGTGACTAATTTCTTCATTTTACAAAGTAATGAAAAATCACATGGAAGTGAGTGCTACTGCTGTAACTTAAATTGTTTGTGTTGTGTGCAGGTCTGGTCCCTGAAGAGCTGGAGAATGGAGAAACAGAAGCCTGCTCTGAGGGAACAAAGCTGCAGGATCTGCCACCATGTTGGGGCTTAGATATAGTGTGTGGGAAAGGAACCGATTTCAACTATGGGCCATGGGCTGATCGACAAAGGTACTCGCACATTCATTCATACAAACACACAGATCATACAAAAATCATTTTGTGTTTTGTTTTCTCATTCTGTGATCCTGTGCCCACAGGGACAGTTTGTGGAAATTCTTCCTGCCTGCAGACTTTCAGGCAATGAAAATGAGCGATGTTCCAACACCAGGAAAGCCTAGACAAATCCTGGCCTTTGAGCTCCGCATGAACATCATAGCAGATGCTACCATAGATCTGCTGTTCACCAAGAACAGGGTATGGTCAGTCTCTCTGTCTCTTTTCCTCATGCTCTGTTGCCCTCTCTCTTTTTCTGTCAAAACATATGCACAGTTCTCAGTATGCAGTCATTTATTATTTATCTTAATCCTTTTCACAGGAGACAAATGCCATTCATGTAAATGTTGGTGCAGGTTCTTATCTGGAGGTCAACATCCCAATGACTGTAGGAGAAAATGGTATTTATTATGTTTCATATTTGCTGTTAATAAAGATAAACTAAAGCCCTGTTTTTTTTTAAATTGAAGAACATTATGGTGAGTACTATTTGTCAGACCCAGTCTTTCTTTTTTTCATTCTTTCTGTCTCTCTCCCTATTTATTTGCTTTTCTTAGGTTATTCCCCCACAGTTAAAGGTCAGTTACTGCATGTGGACACCACCAGCAGCATGCAGTACAGGACCTTGCTGGAGGCTGAGATGCTGGCTGTATGTACAACAGGAGAGCATTCGTTTGTATGCATACGCATATGTGTATAATAAAGGTTTTAATTGGTCGGTTTTCCTGTTCAGTTCCATGTCATAGCCAGTTACCCACGTGTTTGGAATATGCCTCAGTCCTGGCAGTGTGAGATTGAGGTCTACAAAGCCACTTACCACTTCATCTATGCACAGAAGAACTTCTTTACAGGTAAACACACTTCATAATGTGCCTTTCTGCTATGCAGAATTATTTTAAGCCTGCTGCATGTTTCTAATTTCTTGCTGGTGTTGGTAGACCTGATCCAAGACTGGGCCAGTGACAGTGAGCCAGATATTTACTCTTTTGTGCCATACTCCTGGACATTCCAAATACTTTTCCACCAGTTTGAAATGATATGGGCTGCGAATCAGCACAACTGGATTGACTGTTCAACCAAACAACAGGAAAATGGTGAGAGATACCAGAATTGTGGTCATAATAGTGTTATAGGAGCTGTTATATTTTACATGTTAAAAGACCATTATGAGAATTAAAAATATACCTGTTCTGATGGATAAGCCTAAATTTATATAGGTTGTAGAGTAGGGATGGGCATTTCAAGCAAAAATACTATCGCATATTTGCCAAGAACTATTCTCATTGTTAGTTTAATCTTCAAAAATAGTGGTTGTCATTTCAGGAGGAGTACTCTACCATTAAGAAAGAATGAATTGATGTCAGCTTAGTATGATTACCCTTTTTTTTCTTTCCAGTGTATCTTGCTGCCTGTGGAGAAACTCTTAACATTGACTTCACTTTACCTTTTAATGAGTTTGTTCCTGCCACTTGTAACACACGTTTCCGTTTGAGAGTGAGTATAGACACAATCATTCACATATTTAGTTTTGCCGGCAGGCCTATTTAATTAATAAGACCTTTCTTGAGAAAATGCTGACATGGTACTGATGTTCATCACTGTTGCTCAAAATCACTCTTGTCCTGAATATCCGTATTTTCTCTCAGGCTGAAGACACAGATATGAGGCTGTGTTTGCCTGACTGCCATCCCAGTCGATATCCCCTGCTCACCCTTGCCAAGGATTACCAACATAGCAAGACTGTGCCAGACAATGGCATGTCAACTGAGGCGCAAGGGGCTCCTCCCAAGAACAGCAAAGCTCGTTGGAGAAACATGACTCATGCTGAGTATGACCACTGTCTCTCACCCTTTACTTTTGTTTTTTTTTTTTCTTTCTCCCATTTTTGAAATCATTCATTTTTGTTATTGAATATTTAATGATTTATGGATTTTTCTCTAGGGCCGGATGGGTGGACTGCTGGAGTGTGCCGAATTTTGGGCTCACCGTAGACTATACTTGGCATCCCATCTACATTCAGAAATCTGACCAGCAGTTCAAGCAGTCCTGTGAGTCTATGCTGATATCTCTTATACGCTGACAACTTAAAGTGCACATCGTCAGAAAGAATGTTAAAACTAAGTGGAACATATTGATCCTTGTTTCCAGTATCTGAAA
This sequence comes from Brachypetersius gabonensis, assembly GCA_037577145.1. NCBI lineage: Eukaryota > Metazoa > Chordata > Actinopteri > Characiformes > Alestidae > Brachypetersius > Brachypetersius gabonensis. The sequence goes on from JBBJLR010000153.1 coordinate 10,933,913, forward strand.
TGGAAGAGTCTATGCTGTCAGCTTTGCGGCCCCCAGAGCATGCACCTCCTGTTCCTCCTCCGCCTCGAGCACCATCTGACCCCAGCCTACTACCTCCAGACCAGCTGCATGTGGAGATGGAGCTTAGCCCTGACTCCCACATCATCCTCTACGGGCCTCTGTTTAGAGCACTGGTGTCCATCAAGGTATGAACGCTCTCTGACCTAAATCACACTGGCCTTAAGTTAGCAATGTGGAGCATACAGATTTGTTCTTTCACAAAACAACCTTCATAGCTTATGTATGTGAATGCAAAATGATTCAAAAGTAAATATGTCTTGTAAGAAAACCTTACTCATTGTGACTCTGTTTCTTTATGTAGGAGAATTACTTTGGTGAGGATGATATGTACACAGATTTTGAAGAGTCTCTGTCCAGTCCCGTGCTGAGCTCATGCTCTTCCTCATCTGGCTGGACTGGTGTGGGTCTAGAGGAGAGAACCCACAAGGATGCACCCCACCCTCTCTCATTGCGCCCCTGGGACATCACTGTACTAATCAATTTGCACAAAGTCCATGGGCGCCTGCCTACAGTAAGTAAAATACACACACTCATGAATTCAAGACGATCACCTCTACTTGTGAGACCTTAGAAACTTCCTGTGTTTTTCATTCATTCGGGTTTGTTTTTATATCTTTGTGTAACAGCACTGCAGCAGTGACAGTCCGGAAGGCCCAACCGGATACATGGAGCGCCTTTGCTTTGAAATGAAGAAGGGCTACAAAGAGACTGTGTTGCAACTTGTCCTCTCTCCTCTCCATGTATTTGTCAGTGACAACTATCAGGTGGGCTAGGTGTAACTAGGTGTACTCTTTTGGTTATACTCTTGGCTTTCTGCTAATTCTTTGATTTCTTTCATTATTGTGTAGCGGCCTACTGTTGATGGGGTGCTGCGTGATGGCCATCTGAGTCTGTCAGGCCTGCAGATGCGAGCTCATGCCATGTTCTCAGCTGAAGGGTTACCACCAGGGAGTGACACCCTTGAATATGCCTGGCTTATTGATGTGCAGGCTGGTGCTCTCACTGGCAAAGTCACTGTGCCACAGGTGTGATTTAGGATGGGATTTAACATCCTAGCTGAAATACTAGGTATGGAATGAATCTGTCTGGTGAAGAATAAGTGATAATGCATGTGTTTTTGTTTTAGTGTGCTTCTCTGCTGGAGTGGGGGGAGGCGTTTTTGTTTCATGTAGTGTCTCGAGAGTTCCAGCTGGAGCAGCCTAAACCCTCTGTCACCTGTCAGCATGGAGTTGACCGGAGAGTATGTGATGCCAAGGTATGATCTCCTCTTGTGTAGACAGACACAGTCACATGAATGATGACAGTAACTGGACCAAACATGGATCAAACTGGATGTTTGATGTCAATATGTAAACTGTTTTTGTGAATTTGTGTGTAGTATGTAGCCTTGCCTGGACATTGTCGGACATCTGAAGAACTAAAGTATACCATGACTCGTCTGTCAGTAGATGGAGCCCAGGTTTTCATTGTGGAACATGGCTGTGCAGCCAATATTAAGGTCAGTAGCACTGTTCATGTGTTCCTGTGTTACTCACATTGTTGAATAAAGCCTTCAGAATCCTTAGACTGAAGTTGTTTTTATAGCAGTATTGATGTGATTTGGGCACTAAATGTAAGCGTGTGTTTATCCTCTGCAGACAGGTGCACTTCGTTTGGCTACTTGTAATCTGCACACAGCTGCAGTAGGCGAAGGCATCAGTGCTGTTTTGCAGGATGTTGTTATTGCTCAGTTCATTGAGCAACAGGAAGTAGTGAGGCTTGGCTTCCCTCCACCACTTCTGCGACGATCTAATTGGCTAGAGGCTGGCTCGGTTACTTTTAACCTCATTACTGCTGATGTGGCATTGGCTGCTGACCATCCAGCTAAATATGAGGTACAGAGACACTTCCTGGAGGTTCATGACATGCAGACAAAGAGGTGAGAACTTTTTGAACCTATAAAAACACTATACATATACTAAACTCACAAGCTGGATAAAAGATGCCCATGTATGTTTTATGTTCATATATGCATGCCCACCAGATTGTGGTTCTTGTGGCCAGAGGAGAAGTATAAACGAAGCAGGAATCGATGTGGATGTTTAGGTGGATGTCGTTTTTTTGCTGGTTCAAATGGTGGTTTGGACTTTTTTCGACTGGAAGAAATCACTCCTTCATCAAGCTCTGCCTTCTCAAGCGGCAGTGCTGAGAGTGACATGAGTTATGGCCAATCCCTGTTGCAACCTGGGGAGTGGATAGTCACCAAGGAACACCCTAAGCTTCCTGATAGTATGTCAACTGAGTCTTGAATGTTGAAATGTTTCCTTCATTTTGCAAAAACCTTTATTTGGCTACTGGCTGGATTTGAATGCTGATCAGTTTTCATGATTTTCTTGCAGCTAAAGGTGTGGGCATACACAGGGATACGTGTTCTCCTGCTCCAGGTGCTGGCATTGAGAGGCGTGGTCAACACTTAAGTCTACAAGTACCTCAGCGTTCTCATAGCTCTGCCTCTTCCTCTGAAGAAAACTCCTCATCTAGTGCTGCATTACCACTTTTGGCTGGTGAACGAGAAAGCCCCTCTCCCTGTGCAGAGTGAGTCTCTCATATACACACACACACAGCCAAGTAGCACAAATGAAAAAGGGTAATTGTGTTTTAAAGATATTATGATGAATTTTGCAGTTTAAATGAATCATTTCACATCCATGCAATTGACTTGTATATTTGTGTTTGTATAAAGGTTAATGAGTGTGACAACCGATGGGCCAGGTGCTGAAGGCCCACCAATGCGTTCTCCTCTTCGCTCGCCCCTCAAACGGCAGTCTTCTGTCCAATCAACTCGTCTTGGTAGCACCAAAAGCCTATCAGCTGCTGTCTTTGCAGAGAAAGCACCACCCCCTGCAGGTGTACAGTTTAGCAGTGAGGTGTCTCGTAGTGATGAGAATGTTCTAGACTCTCCTCGGCAGAGACGGAGCTATGGCTCTTTCCCTTTTACTCCTTCAGCAGACTCCAGTACTTTCCATCAGTATCGCTCGGTTGACTCGTCCATGTCTGTTGCTGACAGTGAAGCCTACTTCAGTGCAAATGAAGACTTTGAACCAATCAGCAGTGACGAGGGGCCAGGAACTTACCCTGGAAGGAAGCGGAGACGGAGACAGCAAGGACAGCCCCATATCGAACACAGTCGCACCTCAATATATCATAGTGTTGAAGGCCCACTGTCAATAACAGAGTCCCGCAATCCTCCCCTGCCTAGCCATACCTCACAGGCATCTTTTGTGTCTGCAATGGGGTTAGAGGAAGAAGGTTCTGTGGAAACGGAGAGAGCAGAGACTGGCCTACTAACAACACAGCCTCACCTAATGGCTTGTTACCATAATTATCTTGCTCATTATCATGTGTCAAACTGGACAGTCAAGCAACCAACCAATAAGAGAACGTCTAAGTCATCTCTACACCGCCCTCTTGACCTGGACACACCCACTAGTGAAGAAAGCTCTGCATCGTTTGATCAGTTGTCCATTCCTGCTTTCAAGGTTGGTGTGTGTATATATGTGAACTAATGTACAGTAAACATAGTATACATTTTACTTTATGAATGATTGTTTCTTTTCTCCAGATGGTGAAAGCAGGTTTGTCAGCAAGCTCTCTTTTGGATAGAGGAGTTCAGCTGATGGGAGATTTAAGCAGGTAATCTAATGTTCAATGTAAAATACTTTTTGTGAATACTACCACAATGATGAACATGGATTAGTGCACATTTTTACCTTTATGTGTATATGTAGCACTCCCTACACACCCCTTGACAAGCGGGCAATGGAAAACACAGATGAAGACACAACAACAGAAGACTGGACTGTGGATCAGCCGCTGGCCCAGACGAGGACCACTGCTATTGTAGAAGTCAAAGGACCAGTCAATGTTGTGTTGACTCCTCTAGTGGCTGAAGCACTTGACAGGTCTAGAATCCATTAACAGTAACCCCTCAGTCCAAGAATCAAAGGTAATGGTTGGTGTAATGTAACAAAATGTACTGTGTGCTTTAGGTACATTGAATCCATGGTGCACTTTGCCAGTATTCGGCACCCAGCTTCCATACTGGATGACCTCCACGGTAAAGTGCTGAATGAAGCTTACCAGATCAGCAAGTCCACTGTGACTGAGTCTGTGAGTAAGCCTGGACACTTACTGACATTTCCACAAATGTATGGAACTTTGACAGGCATTTCTGTAATAAAATATTGTTTGTAGTTCTTTGAATGTGTGTGTATGTGTGTCACAGAGCACCACAAAGCCCGAGCATAAAATCTCTAAAACTGAGGGCACCACTCCAGGATCCCTGAATACACCCCATGGGCAGACTGACCTATCTGTCAAACCTGATAATGTAAAAATAAAGGGTCTGCAGGCCAATGTTACTATCCCAAAGGTATGTGTCTCTGACCTGGTGAGTGAGACAGATAGAAACTGTATTGATCAGCTTTGTCTGATTCTGTTTATCTGGGCATGCGTTTGCAGGTGAATCTGTGTGTGCTGCAGGCTTCAGTAGAAGAGGGCTCTCCATCTAATAAGAGTGTTACACATGTCTCTCTTGTGGCCCTCTGCTTTGACAGAATTTCTACCCAGCTCCGAATGAACCGGTAAAATTACCAGCATGCATTCATATTTGCTGTCTTTCCTTTAATTGCACTCTTTTTTTTTTTATTTGTTTCATCTGTAGCATATAGTCATTTACCAATGGACGTATTTTTTTATGTGTTTCTGTGTACAGGTGAGTAAATGTGTGTGGCAATCAAATAGATCAAGAAGACTTAACACAATATTTCTGTGTCTGTGTTAAGAGGTGGTGCTTATATGGTGATTTTCATTTACAGGGGAATTGTGGAAGACACAGAGAAGCCCTCTGTGATGATGGAGAAGTTCTCATCTGCTTCTAAGATGGCCCCTCAGTCCAGTGGATCTCTGCGCTCAAATGCAGGTATAGAGAAGGGCAAAGAAATAGCAGCCAGACTCAACATCCACCGCATACATAGCCAGCTGCGTGGCCTTGACTCATCAGGTAAAAGCACAGCCAACATCATGCTGAAATGTGCACAGTAAAATTTAATTCATACGATCAATAACTGCATGAGTGCATTTTACATGATTTGACAGAAGACTTGTTTGTTTGGGTTGGGTGTGTTGCAGACCTGGGCGCCTGTGCCATAACTGCCATTCCATTTGAGAAGTCCAAGGTACTGTTCAGCCTAGAGGAGACAGATGATTTTGCCTTAGTGGATGAGACAGAGCCACCAATCAGCACAGATCATGTTCCAGGCCACGGCTCTGACCCTGCACGCTCTGGGACAAGCCCTGAGAAATGGGGCTGGATCATGTTTGAGTGTGGCATAGAGAACCTTACTGTCAAAGGTTGCAAATATAATTTAACTTAAATGTATTTCCTTCTCCATGTCTATAAATAGAATTAAGCTGTGTTACAAATTGTGTGTGTGCGTATGTGCTTTCTTTTCCTAGGGGGACGGCAGTCAGGAGCTGTGCTCTACAGTGCATTTGGAGTGATGGGTGAAGCTGACACTGGTGTTAGGGGTGGAGTTTCTAAATCGAATGGCTCTAGTGGCTCTCAAACAGGAAGTGGCTACAGCACTGATGTGTCTGATGACAACTTGCCTAATGACACTCATAGTCCTGCCTCTGAACCAAACAACAACTCTGACTCAGATGAGCAGGTACTGATGCATCTTATTAGTATTTTAGTTGACCTTCTCTGCTTTATCTTATCTCTAATTGGTTATGAATGATGGTGTATTTAGGACGAAGGTGTTGAGTCTGATGACCTGAAGAAGGATCTTCCCTTGTTGCCCCCACCACCTGACTCCAGCAGTATGAAACTCACAATTAAGGAGATCTGGTTCAGTTTTGCTGCTCCAACCAACATACGATCTCAAACACAGACCATGTCCAGGTATGTACAAAGTCGAATGCAAAACTTTAAACACCCCAGTCAAATGAAATTTTTTTCGATGTAAAAATACATGTCTTCTACGAGAAACAAGAATGGCATATTTTCTGCAAATTTTCCTGCACAATTTCTTTTTGTTGACAAATCGTATGTACAAGGGTTGACGAAACCCCTGTTCGGTCCCCGGTCGTATATAGATAGATTTTCTTTTAACTTAAGTTTTGAACACTGCCAAATGGTGCTGAACAAGCAAACTGACTTTTAACCTAAATTAAATTACAGGTCACCCACGGGATTATTTGACAACAAAAAAATTAAATCAACATTCTAATATGATGGCTGTGTCTGGTTTCTTGCCACTAACTGGTCGAAATGAGAAAGGCATGCTGGCAGAGCCACTTGGGGCGAGTTCAGCTTGTTTCTGTACTGTTTCTGTGGCTGTCGAGTGACAAAAAGCGTCTCGCTCAGATCTGTGGAACAGGGGCAGATTACTTCTCTCTGGACTGGCGAACGGGTCTCTTATCAGTACGGGCCATGAAGTCGAGGCACGTAGTTACAGACATGAGACCTGCTCTGATTGAATTTTGATTGGTGCAGAAGTGAGGCACCTCGTTACGGCAGGAACAATATTTTTAAACGTTATTATTATTTTTCTTTTTAAGGTTTGCATTTCCTGAGTGGTGGTACTTAGATTGAGTATGAAGTTACTCAGATTAGGTACGCATTTGCACAGTGAAGACTGAAATCTGGTGCACATTTGTCGTACCACATATGCCAATTCTTGCATACATACCGCTTATGTCAATCCCTGAGTTTGTACCATATATATATGTATATATAACTTTTGCGCAGCTCAGGTTTTTCCTTATGTCAAATTGACCAAATAAGCAATAATTGTGCATTACATTGTTCAGTGTTGTCTCTGTAGAGGATGTACTTTTTACTTGGAAAGTCAACAAAATTTGTCATTTGACTAGGTGTGACCAAGCTTTTGCATAAGACTGCACAGACAGAGGAAATCATTAAATAGACCATGAAGTAGTTGTTCACTAGATTCCCAAGGAACTCATTAAACCAAGCTAAATCCATGGTTTTGATTTTGTGCTTGTAGGCAGCTCAATCTGTTGAGCACTGCAACTCCTGCTGTTGGTGCATGGTTGCTGCCCATCGACCAACTGAAGTCCTCACTTCAGAAACTAGACATGGAGGCCACGCTTCGGGTGTGTGCGGTCATGGGCTGCATAATGTCTGAGGCCCTTGAGGTCAGAAACACTCTTTTAAATAACGTTTTCTTCTAAATAATCTTTAGCACTACCACTGATGTCATAATATGAACCTCTGCTTTATGTGTAACAGAAAAAGAGCATTCACATCCCATTCCGGAGCAAGTATAACCGAGCCACGAAGCGAGCACGCTATCTTCATGAGAATCCATCATGTTTACTTTGTAACATTTTACATCGCTACCTACAACAAGCCGACTACAGTGTTATAGAGGAAGCTACAATGGTAAGGCTCTGTCATTTTGTATATTTGTGTATGTGTTTGTGTGCTTGTGCATTATAACTGGTCTTCTTTTACTCTCAGAATGATGGCCTGCCTGCCCTGGTGACTCTTAAGAAAGGCTTAGTTGCACTTGCACGTCAGTGGATGAAGTTCATCGTTGTCACACAGGGCTTTAAGGCAGTTGGTCTGATACGACCCAACCAGCTGCCGAAACCCAGAGAGCCTGTCCATACTGATCCTGACCCTGCACAGGGCTTGGACAGTGGAGCTGCACTGCAGAGTGACACCAGTGCTGATGGTGTGGAGTTTGAGTTTGATGCAGGTATTACACATCTCTTTCTCAAATTTTCTCAAACTCTCACCAGCCATAACTTTATTAATACGTTTCAAAATGGTTTGAACCATTCATCTTGAAATGTGTACTGTTTATTGTTTTTTTTTTCTCATTGGTGTGTCTATTTCTTACTCATTTTTCAGGCACCGTTAGTGAACACACAATGCTGTTGGAGGGTGTTTGTAGTCGACCTGCCCCCACTGGAACCTCTGCCCCTGTGAGTGGTGTTGAAATCATGAGGAAGCTATCTAAATCTCACACACACAGTGAGTCTGGTCTCAAGATCAAGGTATGTTCCTGTGCTTATAATTCTTAGTTTTGCATCTGGGTTTCATTTTGTGTGATTACTTGTAATTCTCTTGTAACTCCCCCACTCAGGGCTCTCATCCTTACCAGTCCCTGAGCTACACAAGTGGAGACACAGCGGCTGATTCGCCAGCTCATGTGAGTCGAACAGGGCTGCAATCAAATCATAGCCCAAGGAAGGAGTCGTTGCTCAGTTACCTGACCGGAAGCTTCCCTAGCTTGCATAACCTGCTGGAAGCCACACCTCCTCGTACCAGTGAACAAGTGGCAGCAAAAAGCAGCTCTCTAACACGCACAGGTACACCCATTTTCAGGTGTAGACTGTGATTCTATCTTAAAAGTAATACTGAAAAAACGTACTACATTCCACAAATTCCAACATAAGCTTGTGTGTTTGCTTAGGCAACAGCCTGGGTACAGATATGCTGACGGAGCATCCACTCCTGTCTGAGCCATCATCTGTCAGCTTCTACAACTGGATGTCTAACGCTGTTGGAAACCGGCAAGGGGGCAATGTGCAGGAGTCTCCAGTCAACCGCTCTCAGCACAACAGCCTGCAGACTGGAGGTGTGTCTGTGTGTGTGTCTGTTTGTTTGCGAGAGAGAGAAGGCAGTGTGGTTACTGAAACTGGAAGATAAATGTGTAGTCTGATGATAATTAAATATGTCTCATGCTGTGTGTGTGCTCCCAACCATTCCATGTTTCCAACCCTTTTGTGTGTGTGTGTGTGTGTGTGTGTGTGTGTGTGTGTGTGTGTGTGTGTGTGTGTGTGTGTGTGTGTGTGTG
>JBBJLR010000153.1:10945257-10972965 GCA_037577145.1 Brachypetersius gabonensis
CCCCTGTAGTTAGAGAATGGAAGTCGCTTTGGATAAAAGCGTCTGATAAATGCCATAAATGTAAATGTAAATGTATGATAGATGAGCAAGAAAACACTAAATATGCATTGTTATTCTAGGACCAGTGCATGATTATGGTATTATGTAAGGTAAATGTTATTTTGTTCATTTAAAGGTGCAAGGGTTACATATAGACTATAGGTGCAACACAGGCATTAGACATAAGGCAGGGAGCAATCAGATGACTGTTACAGTGTGCATGTCTGTGTCACAGACAGGGCATGGTGAATCTGCCACCACTGGAGTTCAAGCCAGCACTGATGATTGAAACATTCAGCCTAAATGCAGTGGTCATGGAGAAGTGCATGTCATCACCACCGTCTGCCAGTGCACTCTCATTTCATGAACTCAGCCGGCGGCCACAGGCCAGCGTTCATTGCCACTTTACTCTGGCCTGCCAGGCTATCCGCCAGCACGTGGACATGGCCTTGGTGCGCCTCATCCACCAGTTCAGCACCATGATAGATGATATCAAAGCCACGCAGACAGACATTAAGCTCAGTCGCTACACTGCAGGCTCTGCTTCACCCACTCCCACCTTCAAGGCTCGACCATATCGCGAGTTCCGTTCCTCAGACTTCAGCCGCAGCTCTCGCGGCAGCCTCAATGGTGCTCCCCGCCTTAGCACACAGAAAAGCAAGCGGGCCGCTGGCCCAGGCCTGGACACACTGACCCGCAACCGGGAGCCGCGGGGTCGGACCTCACTGGGCAGGTCGGAGAGGCGGACATCCAAAGTGTCCCGCAAAGGCTCACGGGAAGTCGCGGATCACATGACCATCCAGATGGACGACTCGGACTCCATCACCGTGTCCGAGCAGAGCGAGCCTTCGGCTGAATGTTGGCAGAACATGTACAAGTTGCTCAACTTCTACTCGCTCATTTCTGACCCCACTGGCATCCTGGAGAAGAGCCATGATCATGCCCTCTCAGGTGGGAAGGACACTTGAGTGGCGGCCTTTTGGCTTTAACCCAAATGCTTTACAGTAACATAGTGTAAACTGAGTATTTAAATCATCATGTTTCTATCATGAAGTAATAAAGGAATATCAGTTTTCACAAATTTCCACTTAAACAGCTGCTCTAGTTCAGTTAGACATGCAGCATTATTTTTTACCCATGGTAATCCTTTAAGTAATTATATGGTAGGATTATAGAAAAAAAAGACAAAATTCAGACTTCCAGGCTGCTAATACTGTTTTTATTTATGTAACATGCTTTTGTATCTGTGTGGTGACTATATTAGCCTTGTAGTTTTGCGATATAAAGGTTAAATTATGAAAATTATTATGTTTCCTGTGTCTCTCTGACTTTTTTCTTAACATATATTTGGCAGAGGGTGGGCGGAGCCCTGCGGATCCCCCTTGCCGGCTGACGATTGAGTCAGAGGCAGAATCCCCTCCAAGCCGGCCAGGTCGCAGACGGAGCCTGGTGAGCTCTGAGCCTCAGCATGTAACACTGATAGTGTTTGGTGTGGGGATGGTGAACCGCACACACCTGGAGGCAGATATTGGAGGTTTGACCATGGAGGCAGAACTAAAGAAAATACATGGCAGCTTCACACTAAAGGAGAAGATGAAAGGTAATGACTAAAAAACACACGTACTATAAAATCTATAGTGTCTATACACACACTGACACGTTTTGTTCTCTGTAGATATTCTACATCAGAAGATGACTGAGACCTGTGCGTCAGCACACATTGGGGGAGTGAACATCGTACTTTTGGAGGGAATTACACCAAACATTCAGTCAGTATCTGCTCTCAGCCTCAGTCTTTGATTCTTCCTTCCACATTTTTACCTGAACCTTGAACCTTTTATCCGGTGTAGATTTGTAGCTTATACTATTCAAGTCTAAGTTTTATTTTTATAAATAACTTTTACTCAATGTAGCCTATTACTGTTCTCATTAATTATGTAGTGAAATGTTACTTTGATTGTGGATTATTTCCTGGATTATTTCTTTAATCAATTTAATAATTTAATTGATTTGGTTGATATGGGTCAACCGGTGCTTTTCTCTTTTGTGCACTTTAAAAGAGATTTAGTTTTTTTGCATTCTTTAGTTTTACTTATTTTGCTGATTTCAGGCTGAACTAGGAACATTTGCAAATTTTCAACAAGAAACTTATCGTCCTTCTGTTTTGTTTTGTTTTTTTTTTGTTTTAATTTTTCGTTCTTTCTTTGTCTTTGTTTTCTTTTAATTCTTTTTTTTTTCTTTCTTTATTTGTTTTGTTTTTCTGTTCTGTCTTTTTTCTCTCTGTTTTTGTCTCTCTTGCTGGCAGACTGGAGGATTTCCCAACCTCCCCTACCAGCACAGCCAAGCAAGAGTTTCTGTATGTTCAAATTTCCTCTATAACCTTTCCATATTCCTCAACTATCGCTCTTATAGTCTTTCTTTGTGTCTAGTACTAGAATCACAATTCATAAGACATCTACACAGATATTCATTCCAGAATGAAATGGACTGCTTCTCCTATAGGATGTTGCTTTTTATAAACACTGCCTTCATAAACACTGCATTATGCTCTACTAAAAATCCTGTTAGTCATCTTCTTATCTTAATGTTTACATACACACTCACACACACCCACACACACAAATCAGTGGCATCTACAATGTAGAAGCCCAGATGATTTAGGAAAGGGTACATGCAGGATTCAAATAGCCAGGATCATTTATATGCAAGGATATGTGAGTTAAGAACTATTGATTTGTTTTTGCAGTGGTTTGGGTTTGTTTATAGATTTAGCTTTTTCTCTGTATATCTTTGTTTGTGTCTCATTCATGGTGATGCAAATATTTGCCAAACCGTCTAGACCCATAATGTGCTTATAGAGTAGTGAGAAATGTAGAATTACTATTTTATGTCATTATTAGGTAACCAAGTTTAGATGCTATTTTGTTAGTGGAGCTGTGAAATACATCCATGCAAGTTCATCTGTGTTCTCAACCCGTTCCTCTATAGTTTCTTGCTGGCAAACTGACCTTACAAACTGCACCAAAGCCATTTGCCATTTGTTTGTCTTCACATTCCATTCATCATGTCCTTGCTGGCTGAAGTCTGAAATCTAAAAATGTGTAGTTGTGAAGCCTCATTTCTATATATGTGTGTGTTTGTGTGTATTTTGTAGAACGGTGGTGAAGTGCAACATTGCTAAGTCTCAGGCTCTCTACAGTGCCCAGCGAGGGCTGAAGACCAATAACGCCGCAGTATTTAAAGTGGGTGCCATCATGATCAATATTCCACAACACCCTGCAACATTGCATAGCATGATGGTTCGCAGTTCCCACCAGCTCTCCAAACAGATCTCTGACCTTATCCGCCAGCCTTCTAATCCGTGAGTCAAAAATATGAATTCATTACTCTTACAAGTAAAGGAAAGTACAAAGTTTGAATAACTTTTTTTTAGACCAGTCTCTCTCAAAACAGTGTTGGTTTTTAGCAAAAATTGTGTTCCAAATTTGAGAGCCACTGATAATTCAATTTTTGTGATTTTTTTTATTTGCCTAATATTGCTTGTGTTAACTGGCCTTTGTTTATTTTAGTCCACCCCCAAATAGGGAGGAAACACCCACTCCCCAGCCATCTGATAAGGCTTCAAGTATTAATCAAACTCCAGTGGAGGCCAATGAGTTTCCACAGCTGCCTGAAGGATTGGAGAAAAAACCAATTGTGCTGAAGTTCAGTGCCATGCTAGATGGGATCACTATTGGTGCTGCCCTTCTTCCATCTCTGAAGGCAGAGTACAAGATGGGAAGAATGAAGAGCCATGGGATGACGGGTACATCCTTTGGCACCTTACAACATAATGAATAAATGTTTCCCCCACAAAACTGCATAGACTATTGGGTGGGATGATGGGTTCAAACAGATTTTAGTTTAGTAGGTACTAAACATAACCTCTACCAGGAGCCTGCACCCTTTGGTAAAATATCGGTGCACTTTGGAGTATTACATGCAGCTACATTACCACAGGTCTTTCAGTCTCTAACATGTCTTAACTGTCTGGGCGTGTCTGCCATGCTGTAAATGGTTCACTATCTAGATAATGTCTTCTCATTATTGTTCCTGTGGTAACTAATCTTTCAAAATGGTCAGTGTGTGTAGGTACAGGGTTTGTGTACCTAATCAGGTGATCTCCTAGTCTTCTCATTGATGTTCCTGTGGTAACTAATCTTTTAAATGGTCGTGTGTGTAGGTACAGGGTTTGTGTACCTAATCAGGTGATCTCTTAGTGTGTGTGATTTTGGGATGCGTTGAATAACCTTTCTCTGTTAAACTCTTAGCTACCCAAACTCGTGCACCGAATGTGGAGCATTGCTTACAGCTTCAAACTGTAGATGTGCCATAGACCAAGATTGTCTGTGTCAAATGAGTGCAAGCATATTTTTTGCTGTTTTTCAGGTGCCCAGACAAGGTTCACTTTTGAACTCCCCAATCATAAGCTTTGTTTCCAGTCCAAAGTCTCACCAGTGGATGTGTCAGCCATGCCTCCCTCAGCCAGCCTGACCCTGCCTCAGGTCACTATGTCTGGAGAGTATATCATCCAGGAACATGAGGGCCACAGTGACACTGCCTGGGTCCCTGATGACATGCCCACCAAAAATGGTAGCTATCTCCAGGGCAACTATCTGCGCTGTGTAGCTGAGGTCAGTAAGTTATCCCTATAGCTGCAGTATATTTTAAATGTATGGCTAAATTGAGGGTTGTGATTTAAAATTTTCTTTGGATGCCTCCGCTTCAGATTGGCTCATTTGAACACAACCTGACGACAGATCTTCTCAACCACTTGGTCTTCCTCCAGAGGGTCTTCATGAAGGAGGTCAATGAGGTCATCCAGAAAGTTTCTGGTATGTGGCCCTCGGATTATGTTATGCTAATAGGTGTTTTATTATGGACACTGCAATTAATTGTTGATTGAAATTAAAGTGAAATGTAGACTAACAATGTTATCTCTCTGTGGTGTTTGCTCATTTTTTGTTTGTGTGTGTGTAGGGGGAGAGCAACCTATTCCTTTGTGGAATGAACATGATGTGTCAACTGATGGAGACAAACCTAAAATCCTGCTCTATTCTCTCAATCTCATGTTTAAGGTTCTTAATCTCATGCCATAATGTCCTAAATATGATTTAATTGAGGAAATATTACATATTAATTAAAAAAATTTGATTTGTAACTGTAGGGCATACAGATGACTGCCACCACTCCTTCCATGAGAGCTGTGCGATTTGAGACCGGATTGATTGAGCTAGAGCTGTCCAATCGAATTCAGTGCAAATCCACACCTACAGGAAGTAGCTATCTGAAGCTCTTTGGAAAATGTCAAGTGGATTTGAACCTTGCCCTAGGTCAAATTGTCAAACACCAGGTATGTTTTCTTTTACAGTTGAAACCAAAAGTTTACATACACTGTATAAAAAGACATAACTTTTTTTTTCTTACTGTCACACTTTCAGTTTTAGGTCCGTTCGGATTCCCAAAATCATTTCTATTTGCTAAATGTCAAAATAATATGTGAGAGAATTTTTTATTACTTTCTTCAAAGTCAAAAGTTTACATACACTAAGGTTTCTATGCCTTTAAACTATTTGGGAAAGCCCAGATGATGAGGTCATGGCTTTGGAAGATTCTGGTTAACCGACTGACCAGCCATCACACCGCTCAGGAAGGAGACGGCTCCTGAGTGAACGTGTTTTGGTGCGGAATGTTCGTATCAATCCCAAAACAAAAGCAAAAGCCCTTGTGAAGATGCTGAAACTGGTAAGAGTGTATCACTATCCACAGTGAAACGAGTCCTGTACGGACATGCACTGAAAGGCTACTCGGCGAGGAAAAAGCCATAACTCCAGATTACACTTCGCAAATACACACAGGGACAAAGACCCTAATTTCTGGAGACATGTCCCGTGGGCTGACGAAACCAAAATTGAACTGTTTGGCCATAATGACTATTCTGTCCTCAATGTGTGTTCGTACACAAATCAACAGATAGCGAACAAGCTTCAGAGAAAGTCGGAGGCTAGAGTAAAGTGATCTTTACTGTTGTCTTCTTCCTCATGAACAATTTACTGTAAAACTGAAATACAGAAAAATATACCACCAATCACAAATGACTATTTAGGAACATATCAAGTATCTTTCATGAAGAACTATGTAGTAATAAAATCAACTGTACGTATTAATGTACTCACAAGCGATTCTTTCTCAAGACACAAACAGCGGGAAGAAAGATACAAAACCGATGCCACCGGAGAACCTCATTACACACTAAACAAACTCTTCCCCATCGTGCTCTAAACTATGACTCAACACTGCCATGTGACTAAATCAGCTTATGGGAAACATGACTAGAACCAACCAAAAATACTGATTTACGTCAGTAGGGGGAGATAAAACACCATTAATAAAGCAAGAAATAAAGCATGCTTTCACATAACATGACAATGACCATCGTTATATTTGGAGGAAAAAGGGGGAAGCCTTCAAGCCTGAGAACACCATCCCAACTGTGAAGTACGGAGGTGGCAGCATCATGTTGTGGGGGTGTTTTGCTGCAGGAGGGACTGGTGCCCTTCACAAAATAGATGGCATCATGAAGGAACAACAGTATGTTGAAATACGTTAAAGAAGTTAAAGCATGGGCGCAAATGGGTCTTCCAAATGGACACTGACCCTAAGCATACTGCACAATTGGTTACAAAGTGGCTTAAGGACAACAAAGTCAATGTTTTGAAGTGGCCATCACAAAGCCCTGATCTCAATTCCATAGAAAATTTGTGGTCAGAGCTGAAAAGATGTGTGAGAGCAAGACGGCCTACAAACCTGACTCAGTTACACCAGTTCTGTCAGGAGGAATGGACCAAATTTCCATTAAACTGTTGCGAGAAGCTTGTGGAAGGATACCCAAAGCATTTGCATCAAGTTATTCAGTTTAAAGGCAATACTACCAAATACTAAGCAAATGTATGTAAACTTTTGACTTTGAAGAAAGTTATAAAAAAATCTCTAAAAAATTCTCTCGCATATTATTTTGACATTTAGCAAATAGAAATGATTTTGGGAATCCGAACGGACCTAAAACTGCAAGAGTTTTGTATGATTTAATATCAGACAGTAATAAAAAAAAGTTATGTCTTTTTATACAGTGTATGTAAACTTTTGGTGTCAACTGTATATGTGTACAACTGTTTGTGTACACTCTGTGAATACACAGTGCTTACTTTGTGATCTTGCTATTTTTTATAGGTTTATGAGGAAGCAGGATCAGATTTTCATCAAGTTGCATATTTCCGCACTCGGATTGGCTTACGCAATGCTCTCCAAGAGGAGATCAGTGGCTGCACTGATAAAGAGGCTGTCCTAATCACACTAAACCGGCCAATAGTGTTTGCCCAACCAGTAGCATTTGACAGAGGTAAATTATTACTGGATGATGTAAATCTGTAAACGGAAATATGCAGTGCATGTGTGTATGATTTGTTATTAATTGTGTCGATGTACATGTGCGTTCCAGCTGTGCTTTTCTGGCTGAATTATAAAGCGGCGTATGATAACTGGAAGGAGCAGCGGCTGGCGTTGAACTCTGATATCCATGTAGCCACTAAAGAGGTGGTGGACAAACTGCCAGCGATCCAGCAGACCAGTGTTCAGGCCTTCAGCACTCTCTTCCTGCAGCTCACAGTCAATGACCTGGGCATCTGCCTACCTATCACCAGCGCCTCACAGGTTACAGTATAGCCCACTCTGTTTTTTCACACACAGCATTCTCCACAGGTTACTTTTGTTGTAATAATTCATTGAACAAGCAAACTTCTTTTCCTTTGTGTTCTTTTCTTTAGGATCAGTTAGACCAGTAGTCATATAGTGTGTAACTGCTTTGTTCCTTTCCCCTGGCATCCTCTAGACCAATCATAGTTTGGATTTTGACACGGGCTCAGCGCTGGTACTGACTATAGAGAGCACTCTCATCACAGCCTGCTCGTCCGAGTCTCTGGTCAGCAAAGGACACTTCAAAAACTTTTGTATACGTTTTGCTGAGGGCTTTGAAACCTCATGGGATGACTGGAAGCCAGAGATCAGAGGAGATCTGGTCATGAATGCTTGTGAGTAACACTTGTCACATCACCAAAGTCTACAAAATAGTGGTTTATTTTATAGTTTCCTACTTGATAGAAACAAGGGATATGTTCACGAGACACAGTTCATATAAAACAAATGAGAAGGCTTTGCTTAAATATGAAGTGCTTGTGTTTGTCACGTTGGCATAAAAATGTTATGAGATCCTAGAACAGATACAAATTTGATATGATATATGATCACAATTGGACTTCTTCTTATTCCTTTGTGGTTTTACGTACTTAATGGTTCTCTGCAGGTAGAATAAAGCATATCATAATACTGTATCCACTCACACTAGCATTTTTACTGCTCCTGTCATTGACTGCACTGTATGTTGTGTTGTCCTGTACATTTTTGTACTGTTTTTGTTTTTTTTGGCACTCTTTAGTTCTGTCCTGCCCAGGCTTGTGTAGTCTTGTGGTGTTCTGCTATTAGTTCTTTGTTCTGCACCATGATCCGAGAGGCACGTTGTTATATTTCACTGTGTGCTTTGTATATGGTTGAAAGGACAATAAAGGCCTACTTGACATGTTCACACTAATGACGGATTTAAGTTGATTATAAATCACGAAAAACAGAATAGGAGGGAAGAATGTGAATTAAACAACAATGCTTGTAATGTCAACTTCAGCTGTGTAATTGGTTTAGATTTAAGTCAGATTTTTTTTTATTTTTATTAGGTGTTGTCCCTGATGGCACATATGAAGTTTGCTCAAGGACAACAGGCCAAGCCTCTGCAGGTAGAAGCAGCAATCTGTGTCTTTGTGTGTATTTGGAGCGTGTGTCTGTGTCCGCTGTCCACTATGCTAACAATGCATCCATCTTGCAGAGAGCAGCAGTGCTGGTACATGGACCCTGAACATCCTGTGGAAGATGTGCGGGATAGACGTGCACATGGACCCCAATATTGGCAAGCGCCTCAATGCCCTGGGAAACACACTTACCACTCTGACCGGTGAAGAGGACATAGATGACATTACTGACCTGAATTCAGAAAATATGGCTGACCTGTCGGACGAGGATGAGAGTGATGGCATGTCCCCCACCATACACATGGTTAGTGCCCTCTTTCAGATAGACGTAGTGCTGCTGCAGTTAGATGCCTCTCTACGTGTAATTGCAGAAGTTTATTTTTGTAAAAGGAATACACATGTTTTCTTTTTTTTTTTTTATCCTATTCCTGTCCTTTACCATCTACCCATTAACCCACTAACCATTACGTATATTAATTATGTTCATTTCCCAGTTAGTATTTAGATATTACAATGAAAGCTGCTGGAGTATTACTTTAAGCGTTTCAACAGCTGTTGTTTGACCTCTTTTTTGTATGTTTGTCAGTGTATAGAAATGTGTAGAGTCACTGTGTTAGAGCTTTAGTATTCTGTGTGCCCAGTGGTAGGTATGTACATGCTACATGTTGTGCAAGTGTGTTTGGCTAGCTTTTTGTGTGGCCGTTGTTTACAGCGTGTGGAAGGGGATCTGAGCCCTAGAGTCTCGTTCAGGAAGCGGCTGGTCAACAGTATTCTGGGCCTTAGCCCCACTCTGCCCCCTCGCTCACCCTCAGCACATGCAGAGTGTCGGGATGTTTCTGCTGCGTCCTCAATCACTCGCTCCAAATCAAGAAGTGTTCGGCTCTCTCCCACTGCCAGTGCACAAAGAGATAGACAGCCAAGACCCCTTTCATGGGGCTGTGTATGTACCTTAGAGTTCAGCCTGTCTCCCTTTCTCTCTCTCTGTCCCCTCTTTTGATCTCTCTTCCTCTGTCTGAAACTCCTTTCTCTGCATCTGTGTTGCCACTGGGTGAAAAACAATTGCGTGAAAACTAAATCTAACCTCACATACAACAACTATTCTAATTAAGTTATATCACTCTACATACTCCTTCTATAATATGTTGCTACATTTTGCATTTGCAATCATTTGTGATCCAGTTATACTTGTGCAAAAGACGAATTCATTTAATGACTGTTATTGAAGTAAAACTGAATGGATGCTATTGCTGATATCCTGACAGCACTGGAGGGCAGCTTTGACTTTTCTTGAACCTTCTGCTTACTGTGTGCCATTTTATTCTTCTCACTATGAGAAATGGGTGAACAATCTCATTTCAGTACCCCTTTCCCCCAGTCCCCAAGGGCTAAAAGGGTATGTTTCTGTTTCAGTGTGTCTGTGAATGAAGTGTGCTACAGTAATCAGTTTGTGTGAAGTGGGCTAGTGTGTTTTGTTTTTTGTTTTCTGCTGTGGTGTAAAAATGCAAGATTTGGACGCTCCTGTGGCATGCACTGCAGCTAAATAGGAGCATAGCATTTTGCCTTGGGTTTATGATTTTTGGGATTGCTGTGTGTGTGTGTTTGTGTACGTGAGAAGCATGGATGCATGTCTTAATTATGACTTAATATTGACTTGTTCTCTCTTATTCAGGAGTCTGTTGATCTCCGGAGGCAGGTGGTTATGGGCAATCAGATCATCGATGCCCGGGGGCGTAAATTCACCAAACGTCTGGTGGACATCAGAGAGCTGAGTGAGCAGGCCAAAGTTATTGATGACCTCAAGTAAGACATCTGCAAGACCTATGTCACGCCAACAAACAAACATGATGGAGTAGACACCAAATGAGTCTCTGTCTTCCTTTTCTTTTTTTCTGTTGCTTCTTCATATGTCACTTTCTGTCTTTTCTCTTTCCCTGTATCTTGCCTTTGTCTGGCTCTTTCCTCCATCTTTCTCAGAAAACTGGGAGCGAGTGAGGGAACTATAAATCAGGAAATCCAACGGTACCAGCAGTTGGAGTCTGTCGCCGTGAATGATATTCGCCGTGATGTGCGCAAGAAACTCCGGCGCTCCAGCATGAGGGTCAGGGGAACTTTATCAGCACATGGTGAAGGCTAATACACTGACAGCAACCATTAGAAAATCATACAGCAACCTTTTGTTTGTGTGTTCCAGGCAGCGTCTCTGAAGGATAAATGGGGTCTGGGCTATAAGCCTAGCTACAACAGGTCAAAGAGCATCTCGGCAGGAGGCAGACCACCCATGAAGAGGATAGAAAGGCAGAGGTAAACACACATTTTTATGAGTGATATCGTTAACATAATTGCTACTTTAAAATATTTTTTGTGAATACCTTTTCATTTTTTGCGACAAATTATATTGTTCATGTCTGCTATGTTAGTTCGAGATTAGGAGAGATGGATGACCTGCCAGACATAAAAGTGGATGTCGCATCTCCAGGGCCAAGGGTTACCTTCAACATTGACACGGTAGAGAGTTTGTGTGTGTGTGGTTTCCTACAGTGTGTATACATAGGGATGTGTGTAAATGCTGTAATTTTCAGTGTTTGTTCTCGTTACTCCATTGCACCATGTTTCATGTTTCTCCATGCCATTTGTACATTTCTCACCTGCGGTCCTGCAGGAATATTTACACACATGTTTATATCTGCTTTGAACTCTGTACAGCTGTGTGTGTATGTGTAATCCTTTGCTCTATTCAGTATATGTCATATCAGTAGATGTTTTTCTTCTCATGTTGGAGCTATTCCTGCACATTCACCCACAATGGGACACACCCCGTTTCATATTTAGATGGGTTTTTCATACATGTATTTATGTTTAAGATGAGTAATGTGACGCTGGACACCCAACAAACTCCACTCCCACCCCCACAGAGTTCGGCCGAGTCTGTCTTCAAGGTACTGCCAAAATGTGGAAATCTTTCTGAAAATCACCTTATCTCTGGATAACCAAATCTGCCATTTCAAAACCCAATCAAAAATGGCTAAAAAGAGCACAAATAAGGTTGCCACATCTCTCTATCCTGGTTTTCCACCGGATCAGTTTCACTCCTTTGTGTCCTGTCACAGCCCCACTGAAACTGAAATGTGATGGTCTTCCTCTCTCTCTCTCAAAACACACACCCAGCCTGCTCATCATCCTGTGTATGTCTTTCTAGTCAACTGTGTCCTCTACTGTTCTGCAACTGGGTTTATGTCTACACTGTTGGTGTTTACCGTATCTTCTTTTTCATCTGTCTTTTCATTGCTTCATCTCTCATCCCTCTCTCCTCCGTTGGGTTTTGGATGCATGTATTCGGGAAAAGGAGTATTACTCTCCCCAAAGTACTAACTCATTATAAGCAGCTGGTCAACAGATTTGGTTACCATGAGCATTTATTTAGTGCTATAGGACTGATAGAGTGAGTTTAGATGAATTATGTAACCTGTAGGTTTGTTTTTATATAATACTTGATGGAATATAGGAAATTGTGTTCACAAACAGGTATCTTCTTTATCTTGTGTAATTGGAGAGATGCAATTAAAAAATGATGCAAGGGCTCCTAAGTGGTGTAGGTGTAAAAGTGTTTTTTAGCATTTGGAGATCACGAGTTTGATCCCAGAAGTTTGAGAGAGGACAATTGGCTCTCTTTGTAAGAACCTGCACACAATGTAAATACCTTAAAAAGAAAAGCCTTGTTATGTGGAACATACTGGAGAGATTTTGTTCTGACAGTTGGATCAGTGAAAAGACCCAAGGAAGTTCTTGAAAAACTTTAGGATAGATAGTGATAGACATTTAGATGCATAGATAAATGAATGGGTGGTTAAATGGATGCTCTGACTGTTGACTCTCGCTGGTTGTTGAAGTTCCCGGAGGAGACAGAGATGGACTTATTGTCTGTCACCGTTGACGATCCTGCTCGCCATTTTCCATCATGCTCAGTGTTCAGTGCGCCCGCTACACCTGAAGTCTTCTCACCCAGCATTCCCTTCCAGCCTGATGACAGTCGCCGTGATGACCTGTCCACTTCTTCATCAGAGGACTCTGATAAGGATGATGAATTTGACCGTGAGAGGCCACACAGCTACTACCGCCGGCCAATGTGAGCACCGCTCTAAGCATATAGTTTGCATACACAAAGCCGGATCCAGAGGTTAATGAACAAAAAATGTTGATCTTCAACACAAGATAAAAAGGAAAACTTGAATATTTTTCACCCTAGCCTTCATTGGTTGCAATCCTCTGTTACCATGTGTTTACAAATGAATAGTAATTGGGGATATGATAAAATATTTTATAATGCTGTAATGCAGGGGTGCCCAAATCAAGTTCTGGAGCATTCATGTTCAGCTTAGTTTGGTGATTTCAGTGCTATAGCTTCAGCTCACCTGTTAATTGACAGGTTTAGTGTGTGTGTGTGTTTAAACAGAAGAACCATCAAACTGTACTGGCCCTCCAGGACCGAATTTGTGCAGCAGTGCTGTAACGGTAGCCGTTAGTTTGGTTGCTGTATTCCGTAAATAAATGTTTGAAGTGTGTGACTGTTTAACATTAAAAGTTACACTTTAACTTCAGCCACTTCATCTGACTTTGAATGCTGAAGTTTTGTTTGCATTCATATTTTGCAAGATAATTACAGGTAAAAAAAAAAATAGATATGTGTTGCGCCCTTGCGTGTTAAGCTCAGGTCGACCTCAGGAGGACAGGTTCCCTTCCTCTAGCTGAGGGAGTTTTTCCTCGCATCTGTTGCCTCTGACTTACTTTGTTTCTGTAAAGATGCTTTGTGACAACTTGGTTGTAAAAATGTAAATGAATTTAACCTGTTTTACTTAAATCAGTAATACTGGTTTTATACTGGATTCCATTTGGGTCAGCACCAATCTGTCAGAAAAGAATGACAACAGTCTCACCAGTCTGTATGTTTTATTCCCCTCTTTCACTTACTATGTACTTCATGTCCATGTGACACAATACTGAGACTTACACATGCCAGGATGACAACTGTATGGTACATGCCTGACAAGTCACCAGACTTCAATCATGGTTAAAGTGTGGACCCTGTTTGTGGAGGAGGGGGAGAAAATATAACCTCAGAATTTTAGATGATGTGAAAATCCTTTCTGCACACAGATATAAAATGAAGTATTAGTAAGAAATTGGTCTAGTGATCTTTTTTTTTCATGGCAGTGTTTTTCGATCAATGCGGTTTTTGCTATTTTCCAAGTATAGGGAAGCATTTAAATTTCTGTGTATGTGATTTGATTGTATACTATAGATGTGGCAGATAGAGGCTAGGTTGGAAAAACACTGGAACATTCCAACATGGGTACTCTTATTTGACTTTAGACAGTTGTCAGTGGATGCAGGGAGTCTTGCTTGCAGAGATTTGTATTTACACTGTATTTAGCAGGTTCTCTTGGCTTTCACATTATTATTCAAACAGACTCAAGACACAAACACATTTGCCTGATGCTGTGCATCTGAATTTCTCAGATCATCTCAGAAAAAGCCAACAGGATTGGCAGCATTATTCAGCGAGCGATGGCCGCCCACGCCTCCTCAGCGTGGAGCTTTGACTCCAACCAACGAACGAAACATCGACTTTGAGCTTGATGTGCGTGTGGAGATTGACAGCGGAAAGTGTGTGTTACACCCTAGCACTCAACTGCCAGAGCACGAAGACCTTGTAATGCGCAGGTATATATATATATATATATGTATATACAGATATCTAAATGCCTATATTGTGCACATAATCAGATTTGTGTATGTGTGATTCTCCTCCTCCTTCTTGTAGGAGTTGTGATCGGAGCTCACGGAGTCTGGATCAAGATTCTCCTCCAAAGAGACGGAAGCTGCAGCCCAGCTTCACCTCCAGCTCCAACATGCTGAGTGCTAAGAGGGTGCCCTCCTCTCTACAGAGCAAAAGCAGTGACATTGAGACCACCGTCTTTTACATCCCTGGAGTTGACGTCAAGGTTTGCGGTCACTCACACACTTGATCAGTCACGCTCTGTAATATAGTCACTATATACTCTGTATTACAGTCATGTTAGAAACAGACTCTTCTTTCATTTTCAGTGTGCCGGTATTTTTTGTTGAATAATTTTCTCTGCTTACTCTGTGTACAAACCTGCTGGCAGGGCCATTCATCTCTTTTTTCCAATAATTTTGCATTGTTTTCTAACATAGATTATATATAAAGAACATTAATTATTTACATATCTGACGTAAACCATGTCTCCACAGCTACACTACAACTCCAAGACCTTGAAGACGGACTCTCCCAATACCTCCCGAGGCTCCTCCTTACCCAGGACACTCTCCAAAGAGTCCAAGCTGTATGGTATGAGAGACTCTCCCAGCTCTGTGCCCACAGCCCCCAGCAAGACTAACACACTCCTGTCCCCACCTCCCCCTCCTCTGCCCTCAGGTATACACACACATTCCGTCTCTCTCCCTGTCCATGTCCAGCTGCATGCTCCCAGTCCAGCCTGCATCTCTGGAGCATGGCCAAACACAGAGCACGTTTCTGAACTCTTCTGCTTCTGCATTAACACAGTACTCCTCATCCTGCGGCTTTCTTTGTTCAGCTTGTGGTTTTCATTCTGTATTTGCTTCTTGTCAGTGTGTATTTCAACATACCCAAGACTGACAGATGCCCTCTGAGACATTTTGTTTACATTGCACACTAGAAAAAAATGCATGCATTGCAATGCATGACTCTCCATTACTGCACACCACACTCACGTAATTCTAAAGAGTGGTGTTTTGCATTTTAAATGAAGAATGTAACACACTGTCACAAAATCTTTACAGTAGGCCTTTCATTTGTAATTCATATGCCATGCAGCATTACAAGTTCTGCATCCCACACACAGTTTTGCTTTACTCTATAGCCTGCTCTGCGCTGAAAGAAAAAAATAAGTTTGTTTGCATGAATACACTGACCAAACACTGTTTTTGCAGTGATGTGAAATCCTACTCCTGCTGTCCTCATGACATGAGCAAAAGAAGTTAAATGCTGTGTGTGTCTTTGTGTGTCTGTGTAGCTAAAGGCAAGGCAAGTGTTGGTGTGAAGACTGCTAAGCTGTATGCATGGGTGGCCCTGCAAACACTCCCAGAGGAAATGGTGATTAGCCCTTGCTTGTTGGACTTCCTTGAGAAAGCTTTGGAGACCATCCCAATTACACCAGTGGACCGGAACTATACAGGTGTGTACAGGAATTTTACGCCAGCCATTCCATAAAAAAATATTCGGTATTTTGAGAATTTCTCACTGATTTTGATTTTGAGGTTCTCACTGATTTGGAAGTTAAAGTGTAATTGTCTGTGTGTCTGTGTGTCTGTGTGTCTGTGTGTCTGTGTGTCTGTGTGTGTAGCAATGAGTGCTCCTGAGGAGGATGTTGGCCATTTTGACTCTGTGGACCCACTTGAGGAGTCTCAGGTCTCTTTGGCATCAGCATCTGCCTCTCCATACTCCTCCTTCCCAGTGGATGTAGTCGTCTATGTCAGAGTACAGGTACTTTTTCATATTGTATTAGTTTCTAACAGTTAGACTTTATTGACCACATCCAAAGTAAAATCCATTAGATAATTAAAATGAGAAAAAGAAACATGAAGTGTAAATAGTTTAAAATAAAATCATACATAGATTTTTAGGGAAATTATACAGTGTGACTTAAGATTTAAAAGCCCCTTTGTTATGTATGGTTCTGTAAGTGATGTATGTTGTCTTTCAGCCATCTCAGATTCGCTTCAGCTGTCTGCCCATGTCACGTGTGGAGTGTATGCTGAAGCTGCCCTCCCTGGACCTCGTCTTCTCCTCAAATAGGGGTGAGCTGGAACCCCCCAGCTCCACCTATCCGACTGAAACCCAGCACACACCCTCTTCCACGCCGCCTTCTGTACACAATGCCCACAGAGTGCCTGGCAGCAAAGGTATAGTTTTATTTAGCTCTCAAAGTAAAAATAGAAAAAAGTTCAAATATTCATCAAATTCAAGTTCAAGTGCAGAAAGAGTGTGAGGAGAGGGGGGGGTTAACTGAGATTCATTGTACAACATTATGATGTTATTTGGCCGAACAGTCAGGTAGTAATAAACATGATGGGGAAAAGAAATGTGGGTAAGATCCTGATGGCACCTAACACGGAAAAAGTGTTAGCATTCAGGTGGAGGTCATGAACAAGGATTATGTTGTTTTCTTTTTTTTGTTGTGTCCTCTATTGAACTTAGTTTACATTACATCAGATTGCAGCATGCTGCAGTCATGTAGGCTACTTAGTTTCTGTATTTCATGAGAAATTTAATTCTAATTCTTTGAAAGGTCATTTTGTGTAAAGCTTTGTCTTATAGCCATTGATTTCTTTCAGCAGGTCCATCTTTGGGTTTGGGCAGTCCTCTGGGACGGAGTCGACACAGTAGCAGTCAGTCTGATTTGTCAGGCCCATCCACAAACTCTTCAGGGCTGAGCTTCACGGCATGCATGTCTGATTTCTCTCTCTATGTGTTCCATCCCTACGGGGCCGGCAAACAGAAGTCCGCTGTAACTGGACTGCCGCCTGGACCAGGACCACTGGGTATGAACCAAATACACCCTGTAAAGCTATGTCACACTTGCTGTGTGGACTTCCTATATCGCATTGTTCTTGTTTTACTCCGCGTGTCTTAACCGTGATTGTGGTGAATGCTTGTGTTTTAGGAGCTGTCGAGGAAGAGAGCACCTCTGTGACAGGCAGGAAAGACTCCCTCTCCATTAACCTGGAGTTTGTCAAAGTCAGTCTGTCCAGAATGAGGCGCACAGGATGTCCTGCCTTTATTGACACATTTATTGCCAGCAAGGGGGGCAAGATGGACACCACACTCATTAACATCTCAGGTACATTTATAACATCCAGTCTCCCAGTAAGAATTTAATTTTATAAATTGCTGAGCTCGTAATAATTTATTTCAGTAAGGGAAACAGCTGGTCAGTGAGATCACACATTTCAGCCTGATTTGTTTATTTTAATTTGATAAATTAAATTACCCTGAATATGAACCCTGGAGGAACAATTCATACCATAAAATAGAGAGAATAAAAACAAAACATCAAGCATTCTATCCTAGAATCTCAAAATCAAAGTTGTTGAATTGAAACCTTCAGTTTAAAATACATAAATAAAAAGAGGCATTTGGCCAACACCCTTATCCCAGGATATATACAGCAATCCTTCAGTTAAATTTAATACCTGTTAATAGCTGTTTTACTACCTTTGGATTTTTTTTTTTAAACCATCACGACACAGAGTTGCAAGTGTTAATCAACGACCTTTCAAACGTTTATGCAGATTTTGACATATAACACTGTACAACAGAACAGATTTACAGACTCACTGATGTTGACCACAGTTTGCACATTGTTTTCACTTTGTGAGTAAAAATAAAACTACATAAAATGTGCATCGAAGACATAGTTCCAACAAACTGGCGCAGCAGCACAGAAAGCTGAGAGTGGCAGAGTTAACTGCTCTCACCGACCGTGCATTCCATTTTTATGAGTAGTGGATTGTATATGTGACCGAAGTGCGTTAGCTCCCATCCAGTTGACATCGATGTTTTTTTACATACCGAATAATAAGCCGGTTATTCCCTACTACAGGCTTGAGCCAGTCCTTAAACGCAGGGTCTTTCACCCAGCTGTCAGAAAACTTGCATTTGCCATGACAGCGCTGATGGTTGTCTGGACATAAGCCAGTTGACTACCTGTTTGTCGAAGGACCACTGAATATGACGTCAGCATCAAATATAGCGTACAAAGTTGAGACTTAAAGAAAAAATATCTGTCGGAAAACAGCTTGTAGCCTGTAGGCTAATCCGTAGCCATCAATATTTATGCAAACTGCCGAAACCTTAATGTTTATTTTTATTTTTAGGAAGAATAACTAAATCGTAATTTAACCAAGGAAAAAGACAGCCTTACCAGAACTTTGTCTGACGAAGCTTGTTTACCCCCCAACAAAACTTTTTTCTTCTGATCTGCATCAACCTCAAAATTGAGCTTTAGTGCCCTATGTTGATGGAAATCCGTCATAGCGACGGAAAACTTTAATCCATGTGAGACTTCAGGATTGAGACAAGGATGTTTGATTATGTGCCCAGATACGCTAAAGCCTACATTTAAACGAACTAACGCAAACATTATTGATTTTTTAAAAAAAATAATACCGCTAAAACCAAATTTAACACTTTTAATGGCCTTCAATTTGGCAATTTTCATTTATCACTTTTTAATACTTTTTAAAACCCATGGACACCCTATTATCCAGACCAACTTACAATCATACGGGGCTGGTGGCCTAGTGGTTAAGGCATTCGCCATGTGATCAGAAAGTCCAGGTTCAATTCCCAAGACCTGAGCAAGGTTTCCCAAGACCCTGAGCAAGGTACCGTCCCCACACACTGCTCGCCGGGCGCTGTTTTCCTGGCTGCCCCCTACTTCACTTGGTGAATGGGTTAAATGCAGAGGAAGAATTTCGTGCTGTTCACACTGTGTGCTGTGGTGTGTTCACGTATGACAGAATGATCACTTTCACTTTCACTTCATTAGCTACAAGGACAGTCCCTGTGGGTTAAGTGTCTTGCTTAAAGCCACAATGGTAGAAAGTGTTTTACACACTAGGCCACTACTAACCTAATCATTATAACATATCAATGTTGCTACACCATTAGCTTTACAAATTCTGGGTACTGTCAGCATAAATCGACAAAATGTATGTTTGTGTGTTCTTATGTAGCGGTGTGCGATATTGGCTCAGCTTCCTTTAAGTATGACATGAGACGTCTCAGTGAGATCTTGGCCTTTCCAAAAGCCTGGTATCGACGCAGCATTGCTAGGCGACTGTTCCTTGGAGACCAGACCATTAATCTACCAGGTCAGTCATCATAAGCGTTTCTTTTTGCATGTTCATTTACATCCAAATGCTTCTGACTGTTCAGTTGTGCTATTTTGATTGTGTGTGAGTGTCTGAATATTTGTTTGTGTTTCAGCATCGGGCCCAGCCACACCAGACTCTGCTGAGAGTGTAGCCCAGCATCTGTCACCTGAATCCAGTCGTAAAGCCTACTGGAGGACGTTGGATGGCCAGACAGCCCAACACCCCTCTTCCTGTGTGTTTAATGATTCAACTCCCAGTCACACACACCTCAAATCACCTGCTACTGGCCGCTCCCGAAGTGTTTCTGACTCCTCTGCACCCCGCCGTGGTAAATACACAAACAGACTGCTGTGCTGATATACCATGTTTGTTTCATTGCTATAATAAGAGAGTCCACAGACCACAGGTGGTTGATGTAGCATAGTGGGTAATAATACTACCTCCAAACAGAAGACTGTGGCTTGATTCCTCATCCGAGCAAATATACCAAAGCAATGTATTTGCTGTAGTTAGTAATTGTATATAGTTTTTTTTTTCCCTTAAATACACTCACACAGAGGTATTGTTTGTTTGATTATATGGTGTCTCCCTGCAGATTCTGTGTCTAAAACATCCACCCTGTCCTTCAAAAACAATAAGGCAGCAGCACAGCAGGGGTCACCATGGGAGACGCTGGTGGTGTTTGCCATCAATCTCAAACAGCTAAACGTCCAGATGAATATGAGCAATGTCATGGGCAACAACACGTATGAGACCAACTACTTATTAAATTTACAAAACCACATAATCTTGATATTGTAATTTATTAAACATAGCTTACTACTTGGCCTTCTGTGCAGTTAAACTGAACAATAGAACCAGCAATATCCAGCTTAACAAAATGGGTAATATGTGCAGTAAAACCTAATGGTACTTTGTATTTGTAGCTGGACAACAAGTGGCTTGAAGAGCCAGGGCCGTCTGTCTGTGGGCAGTAACCGAGATCGAGAAATTAGCATGGCAGTGGGGCTGGGACGTTCTAAACTGGACTCCAAGGGAGGAGTAGTGGGTGGAAACATTGATGTCAACACTCTTGAGATGGTCTGTAAGTATACTCTTTTTTTGCAATCAAGTACATTGGAAGTATGAAGTTTTTAGGCTAATCTTGAACTTGTGCTGGCCTACTTTATTTCTAATTTTTACTTTATTATAGCCCATATCTCAGAGCACCCCAACCAACAGCCCAGCCATAAGATTCAAATCACAATGGGCTCAACAGAGGCCCGGCTGGACTACATGGGCTCTAGCATCCTGATGGGGGTTTTCAGTAATGCTGACCTGCAGCTCCAGGATGAGTGGAAGGTCAACCTTTGCACTGAGGCCAGCTTATCAGAGAAAAGGTAAGGAGTTACTAAATTTAACAACTGGCCTATTAGAGAAAGGATTAAATATCATCTTAAAAGACATTTCTTTTTTGGTTAGGAATTACTTAAGACCCATTACTAGTATTGTGCTATAATTTAATAGAAACAACTATCCCATTGATCAAAAGAAAACTTTCAATTGACCAAATCTGAAATTTTGTAATTATTTTTTTTGTATTAGTGGCCTTGTTTCTGTAACTGATGTTTCAATGCTTGTCCCACAGTGAGATCTTTGTGCATGGGGACCTGCAGTGGGATATTTTCCAGGTGATTATCTCTCGCTCCACCACACCTGATCTCATCAAGATTGGCATGAAGCTGCAGGAGTTCTTCACTCAACAGTTTGACACCAGCAAGCGTGCACTGTCCACCTGGGGACCAGGCTCTTTCCCACCCCCTAAAACCCCTGTGGCCAATGTGGAAAAAGGTGCCACTGAACTCTGTGAGTGTCTGCGGCCTGTGTCCTACATTTAATTAGGCTACATAGGGTCGGGTCTGTCAATAACCTTACTTTACCCTGCCAGGTTAAACTACAGTTAACTATAGTACATTCAAAACAGGCCTATTTTTAAAAAGAATAATTGTTTCTTGCTCCTTTTCTCTTAGATATGGATGCAGCTCATCACCGGCACTGGCCATCTGTGCTGAAGATGGTAGCTGGCTGTCACATCTCTCTTTTCCAGATGCCCCTTCCTGAGGATGCTGTGCAGCTGGGGGGCTCCATGAGTCTTCATGGCAACCATATGACCCTGGCTTGTTTCCATGGCCCCAACTTTCGCTCTAAGTTGTGGGTTCTGTTCCATTTGGAGGAGCCCAATATCGCCTTCTGGACTGAAGCTCAGAAGATCTGGGAAGATGGTACTAAAACCTACCAGACAACAGTCCACACTTAAACCCTGATTTAACACCATCAAAATTGTGAGTATAGAATGCAAAATTGTGAGTATAAACTGACAGGGTTTTCCTTGTTCCTCTCTCTAGGCTCGAACGATGACTCCACTTACATTGTACAGACTCTGGACTTTCATCTGGGTCATAACACCATGGTCACCAAACCTTGTGGAGCATTGGAGAGTCCCATGGCAACCATCACTAAGGTTTCCCGCCGCCGACATGAGAACCCACCGCATGGAGTTGCCACAGTCAAAGAGTGGTTCAGCTATGTCACAGCAATGAGGAACGAAGGTAAACTTCACATAAGCACGCTGTAAAGTTGATAGCGTTCATTGTGTATAATGTTAACTTTTTACTTCACAAAGCACTCTACAACAGTGGTTACCAAACCCTATGCTGCTCCTGCAGAGTTTAGTTTCAATCTGCATCAATATTTAACGCTAATTTTTATCTGATCTATATGATAATGAGCTGGAGCAGGTGAGAACTGCAATCCACAAGAAGGTAGATCTCCAGAACCAGGGTTGGTGACCGTGGCCCTATTATGTTCATCATTATGTAATGATGAAACCAAACAAGGCAATAGCCAAAATGTGTTAAGTTTTGGAGTTTACACCCACAGGAATAATAACTTAGTGCAGTGCAACATAAACCAAGGGGAGATCATTTCAGGGCAGCTCGCTGACAAATACACAGCAGTTTTCTTTTCACAAATGGCTCAGAAGTTACACACATTACATCTGCATCTTTTGTAGTGCCTAATGCCTTTTGCTTTCTTAATGTTTCACATATTTCCCCTCTTTTTTGCATTCTCTCTCTCTCTCTCAGAACTGAATCTTCTGCGGAATGTGGATGCAAATAATTCGGAGAGTGGAGCTGCTGCCAAAAGCTCCAGCCTGCTGAGTGGTTTCCGGGGTTCATCCACCTACAACCATGAGACTGAGACTATCTTTGCATTGCCGAGGATGCAGCTTGACTTCAAATCTATCCACGTGCAGGACCCTGATGAACCCTCTCTTAGTGGTACTGTTGCCATGACACAAACTGGAATAGCAAAACCCTTATTTAACCCTCTTAGTAACTTAATGGTGTTTTATACCATCATTTCAGAGGATTACATAATTGTAGTCAATTTTGTGGGATTTGTGTACTTGTTAAAAGGAAATTTGTTTACAGAATGTCACTCAAAGCATCATTCTCACCACTTTTGTTTGAAACTGCCCAGATGCCAGCAGCAAGCCCAAAGTGGAGTGCAGTGTCGTGACTGAGTTTACCGATCACATCTGTGTTACCATGGATGCCGAACTCATCATGTTCCTGCATGACCTGGTGTCTGCCTACCTGAAAGAGAAAGAAAAAGGTGAAACACTAAAAGGCATTCACACCTGTACCAAACCTCTTAACATTCTACAGTCAGTTCTTTACTAATTAAGATCGTCGCACACAACTAGAAGTTGAAAATTAAACTGAGTTTAACTAAACACTGAAGCACATCCTGGTAGGCCCTCATTAATCAACAACTAAACCACAGGGAAATATTAAAGGGGGAATTCCACTCAACATTTGTATGTTTATTTTTTCTGCATAACAGTAATAGAAGTAACTATATTCCATGAATATAAGCACATATCTGGCCATATCCGCAACCCAGACAGCTTGATTATAAAAGAAAACAAATATCCCAAATTCATCACGTCTGCCCACATGTGTTGGTGCCTATGTGCAAAAAACACACTGATAACAAAAACAGACAAGAAAGATAATAACTTCTTGTCACATGTTGGGTTAACTTTTGCCATAATTATTGTTTTTGAGTGCAAGAAAGCTATGACTGAAACGAGTGATGATTGTTGTATGGAGAGTGGCTGTAGTGTTTTTTCTGTAAGGAAATATTTAATATAATGTTGCAGAATGCAAATACACACCTCAGTTGACCAGAGACAACAATAATTACATGTATGTTGCAGGTAAATGCATTGATAAAATGAGATTACATTAGGAAACACATAAATTAAACTAAATATTTGATGTGCATGGACCTGATAAATAATAAAAAATCTTGTTTTCCTTACACCTTTTAAATAAACAGATGCTGTATTTGTCACACTGGAGTTTTAGTTCTGTTTGTGTTTTTACTTGTGAATGCACCACAGCCCTGTTTGCCCCTCGGATGTTTTTGTCACGGCCGGGGCAGAAGAGCCCCACGGCGGTGCAGGAGGACGGCTCGACTGAGAAGGAGAAACCCAAAGAAGATGGAGCGAACTATACCACCGTGGACTGGAGAGAGTTTCTCTGCAATACCTGGCACCTGGAGCCCACGCTGCGGTAATGCACAGCTAATGCTTACCTCTCTCTTACTGCAGAGAGCTGCATTCGAATCATTTTGTGATCTAATGGAGACACTAAAATGAGTAATAATGCTAATTGTGGAGCTAGTCAAGTTAAAACTGAGGACTGTACAAAAGATTTTTTAAGTTTTAATTTATTTTATTAATTCATTCATTCTTCTGTCTCATTATTTATGATCAGACCTTATCTTAAAATGTGTTGGCAGAGTTTTGTCAGAATTTTTCCTTTTAACTGTGAGTGTTGTTCTTCGTTATGCAAATGGTCATTTACTAGTGACATAAATATTATGGTTGTGAATCATATAATAATGTGTGTTCCAGATTAATTTCATGGACAGGCCGCAAAATTGACCCTGTAGGAGTGGACTACATCCTACAGAAGCTGGGTTTCCACCATGCAAGAACTACAATTCCAAAGTGGCTTCAGAGAGGTGTGATGGACCCACTAGATAAAGTCCTGTCAGTTCTGATTAAGAAACTGGGCACTGCACTACAGGATGAAAAAGAGAAGAAAGGACTAAGAGACAAAGACGAACATTAACATTTTGTCACAATCTTTTTCTTTCTTTCTCTCTCTCCCTCTCTCCCACACACACACATGCACGCATGCACTTAAATGTGAGCTCTAAAACAATGTGACCATAAGCTGATCTGAAACACTGGAATCATTAACACTACTGTACTGTGTACTCATGCTTACACACAGTCACTGAACCATTCTGTGTGAAATTAGTGTGAATATTGATGTTTACTGTGGTGCATGTGGCTGTTTTGCTTCAGCGCTGGTTAAAGGAAAACAGATCCTTTATTATTTTGTATATTTTGATCTGAAATTGCAATTGCCCATAACCTACTGCTGAAAGCCAGCTGGACCTCACAACATGGATTTTGTGCACTTATACATTTAAGGCTTCACTAACACCAACTGCTAGTGAGACGTGAAGCTATCTGAGTGTATTCCGGAGCTGTAACTTAAATTGTGGCTCCAAAACTGTAGCATCTTTGGGTGATGTTTTCTCTTTCGATTTTTAAATTTCAATCAATTTCTATTTTTTAATATAATTTTAAAAGTCAAAGGACATGTGCCAGTTGCTCTGCTGCACATACTTTTTTCTACCATGTCAGAGCGTGTGGTTTCCAGTCATGTGCCCGTTAGTTTGTTTAAAAATGACCAAATGTAAAGGCGTCTTAAGCTAAGTTTGGTTCGAAAACGTTACAACAGTTGTTCTAACAAGATCAAACCTGGGATTGTATTTTGTGAATGTGAATTTTTTTAATACTGATGATACTAATATGATTTTATTGGCATTCATGTGTTTTAATATCTTTAATGTATGGCCTGTAACCATGCTAAGCCTGTGTCATGATTTAATAGTGTTTTTTATGTACAGTGAAGTGCAATAGATTGTTGTATATACTGAAGCGAATAGATTCGTTGTGCTTTAACTGAATAAAATCTTTGGGACTGTGTTTACTGTGGCTCTGTCTTGATATAATTATAGCTCAAATTTTTATGTGAAATACTGTTTGAATAGAGAAAGCATATGTGCGTTTGATTTAAGGCTATATCTGTGTTTTGATTTGCTTTGAAGTTCTCTTAATTGGCTTTTTACTTTCTTGTAAGGTTTATGAGAGATCCAGAACCACCAACGACCACCAACCAAACTTTAGTAATAAACAAATGATCACTGGATTCATTCCACAGTCCCAACCACATTTCTAGGCTTTTTTGGAGAACGTTCCAGGAATCTTAATTGGCGTTGCTGAGATGCTCCCAAATGTGTGACGTTCATGAAGCAGTGTCTCCAGGCAGTGGATTAAATCGGTTGTTCATAGAAACCATGATTTTTCTTTGTATACTTGTACAGATTTTTTTTCCCTGCTGAAAGTTGATTATGTTTATCTGGTCCTAATTGAGCTACTCTCATTATGGTCATGCTGAATGCTTATTCCATGCAGAGCTAGAAATGAAAATGACCAATGCATGGAACAAACTTACAAATGCTCACTTTAATGCACAATTATACATTTGTAACATATCAATTATTCAGATTGCCTTTCTTATACAGCAGGTTTAAGATTTAATCACAGAAATGTAATAATATACAGGTGCTGGTCATAAAATTAGAATATCATGACAAAGTTGATTTATTTCAGTAATTCCATTCAAAAGGTGAAACTTGTATATTAGATTCATACATTACACACAGACTGATGTATTTCAAATGTTTCTTTTAATTCTGATGATTATAACTGACAACTAATGAAAGTTATTTTTTTAATCAGTTTTATATTGAAGCTGTAACTTGGGCTGCAAATTATACTTCTCAGGTTTCTCCCCATACATTACCAACTGAATAATATATTATACAGAGACCATTTAGCAAACATTTTATTTATATAGAGTTCGTTGCATATTAAAGATGACATTTTAGTAGGCAGGGTTATTTCTCTCACTCACACAGAGACACGCACGAATGCAAGTTTTATTACTTTGTAAATAGTATGTAAGATTCACAAACTGCACCAATGCTTTGGATGGGGCTAATTTTAGGTTTCAATGGAATAATACTGATTTGATGTAAGAAGAAAGAGAGTGAAAGGGTGAGTTCCATGACAGATGTGTGAGATCTGGCAACCCAGCCTAGGCTCTCAAAACTCAGGTCCTGGGAAGCAGAGTCCTGCAGAAATGACAGTTTTCTCACCCTGAAGTAACAAAGGCAGAGTTCACTGATCAGTCCATGGTTGAGTGTGAAGTTTGGGAGAAGCTAAACTCTCCAGGACCGGAGTTTGAGACCCTGCTGTAGCGAGATAAACAACACAGAAAACAAATGTATAGATACATTTGAACAAATGCGTTAACAAAGCAATAAAAGGAAGAGAGTAAAAGTGAACTTCCCCAAAATACACGATAAGAACAAGATAGAAATAAAGTGTAATAACCCAAACGTGCTGCGCTGACGTAAAACTAAGAAGCCGCTGCCGTAAATCAGCAGCGAATGGAAATTACATATTTCTGCGCATGCGTAGTCAAAATCTGGTCTCCTGTCTAAATCGGGTGACGCGCGAGTGAATTTTCAATCCTCTCCGGTCCCACTCCCCCCCAAAACATCCCGTCCCACTCCCCCCCAAAACATCCCGTCCCACTCCCCCCCAAAACATCCCGTCCCACTCCCCCCCAAAACATCCCGT
>JBBJLR010000153.1:10973065-10995079 GCA_037577145.1 Brachypetersius gabonensis
AAATCGGGTGACGCGCGAGTGAATTTTCAATCCTCTCCGGTCCCACTCCCCCCCAAAACATCCCGTCCCAGTCCCATTAAAAAACTGGGGGTAAATCCCGTCCCAATCCCAGAATGACTCCCACTCCCGTGTTGTTTTTTAGGCTAAAATCTGTCAGTTACGTTTAAAAAAAATCCTGGTCCCGCCCACATTTTTCCAGTCCCGTTTTTAAGTGATTTTGTTTCCCGTCCCGCGGGATCCCCGAAAAAATGTCAGCCTCTAGTGACAACACCGATCACAATTTCTAGCCTCTGCAGGACCAAAGGCAGGCTGGGAGAACGTTAAAGTGAAATGTTCATGTCATGGGAGCTTTAAGCAGAAAGCACATATTGAGGATCGACTAGTGGAGAGCTCGATGGCTGTGATTTTTTTTTCTTCGGTTCCCCAATTTCAGAACTGAACTTTAATGCCCTTCATTGACAAAAATTCGTCGTAGTGACGGAAAACTTTAATCCACGTCAACTTCAGTCACCGAGCTGCACAATCTGTCGGACAGAAGCATAGAGAGGTTATAGAAGTGACTAACTGAAATTCCAAGAATGCACCCGTTACAGCAGAACATTATCCGCTTCCAAGTACTGTCTAAGCGCACAGGAACACAGGCGTTTCTGAACTTCTGCTGTCGTTAGTCACCTGACGCCTGAGGCAGTGAAACTAAGAGTGTGTCAATTACACTCTTCTTAAAGGCCAATAAAAAAAAAACTACAAAAAGACATTACACATATAGACAGCTGCCCTACACAAACTGAAACATACAGGCAAGAGGAGAGTGCTGGAGTGTAAAGACGCTCACTGTTTACAGTGAAATAAAAGAAACAAACCGAACTGCTTAAAAAGCTTTATTTCACCCAAATAACACAAACGCCCTGTCTGAATGTACTGTGCCTTTTTTTTTTTAAAACTCTGATTAGGTAGATTTCACAGAGAACTATTTAACATTCTAGCATGGTGCGTAAACTCAAAAAATGAGCTAACAAAATGTGCTAAAATAGGCTGCTCTATAGTTAAATGCATTCTATAATTGACTATGAAAAAGAAAATTCAAGGGCTATCCATAGTGTCTTAAATTTAACAATACCACTGGTTATTACAAAAAAAACAAAAAAAACACCACATCTGCAATCTGTTCCTATCAAATAATTCCAGTATTATTATAATTTTGGTCTTTCATATACATTTCCATATACATATCTACTGTTAAAAAAAAAGGCATCTATCTCAAAGAATAAAACAGGCATAAAAGATTCAAGTTTGGCGTCGGTAATGCTGTGTAGTAATGAGGCTGTTTGGTCTGTTGGCTCTGTGTTGAACGCTCATTGACAAGTGTGCATGAGTGTGTTTTCAGTGTGCGCACACTCGATTCGGAGAGGTTGAGTGCATGAGGGGGGACCTGATGTGGTGGCTCCATGGAGCTCTACAGTGTTCACATACTTCCCTGATCAGACACACACACACACAGTGCTTTCAGTTTTGGAGAACAGTCAAGACGACGTCAATACCACTGAATCATGAGTAGAGGGAGGGCTGGCCACAGAGGGAAGGAAAGGGAGAGGGAGGGAGGTCTCACTAACTCTACACTTCTGCCTTTTTAGATTTTTCCTTTGGGCCTTTAGTAGCAGCCCTTTTGGAGGTGTTCTTGGTTCCATGTTTTCGGCCACGTTTGGATGGTTTCTGAGGCAGAGGTTGACAGATGCTGGAAGGCTCCTTAGCAGACTCAGCCAAGGTCTGCAGTTCTGATTCATCATGCTCTTGGCAGCATAGCTGGCTTGTGATGGGGTGAGGTCGCAGCGCACCCTCCTTGTGGGCTTTGCAGAAGGAGTTGGGGCACTGCTGGCAGAAGGCATCAGAGAGCTTCCCACACACGTCACAGTGGTGCCAAGGGCAATCCCAGCGACCTGCTTATCAGTTGAACAAACTCAGTTAAGTTGTACACAACCAAAAACTCGTTCCATATTTCTGCCATCCCAGAACTCGAAGCATAAAAACAAAACTTATCTAACATGAGTAGCAGTTAAACCTGGACAGCAAGTCTCACCGAACGGCCTCTTGGTGCGGTCCAAGCAAGACAGATGGTAAGCTTTGGTGCAGCCCTTCTTATCACACAGCACCAGCTCTCCTCCATCTCCACAACGGAAACACTCATCCTCTGACTGCTTCTTCCCCTCGTTCCGAGAACGCCGCTTCCTAGGCTTCTTCTTCTGTGGCTTCGCTTTGGACTCTGAAGCTGGAGCAATCTGCAGTAGAGATATTAGGTCCTTACTAAGGCTGTGCCACTATGATCCATCTGCAGTGCATTTACTTTATTCAGACTATGTAAAGTGACTTCATGCAGATAGTGAATGTTTGAAAAAGACTCACCTTGGGTCTGTCCCCTAAGAAGCCACTGCAGTTGGGTGCACCACAGCGACAAACAGTCTTCTCATTTCCCAAACAATCCAAATTGTAGTTAAAGGTCAACTCTGTGCCTACATACGAACAAAACATAAGAATGCCTTCAGAATCACCCTCAGCGTATTCTAAACAGAATGTTTAATACAAATACAATTTGAAAATCAATATGAGAAAAATATAAAAGACTTTCCACCAAGCAGAAGCTCCAAGTTTACCTGTTGGAATGTCACAAACAGCAAACAGCCCCACACGAGTGTCACCATTCACAGTCCACTTTTGGGTCTCACAATTAGGCTGGCAGCTGTGGTTCATGAAGCGAGAGTAATTCCCTTTAGGTCCTGCATCTATGATCCGATCCTACACAGATATACCACAAATAATTAAATATGAATCACATAAAAGTAATGCTTTAAATGATGTTGAAAAACTAAAATGGGATAATCAATCTTTTTTTTTTTAATTATCTTAACATTTTACACAGGAATTTTTAGAAGTAACAGGAAAACAGATGGGAGCAGAAGACCTGGCTCACTTGTAAAAACATGGCTCATGTGTGTGAGAGAGAGAGATATGGCTGTAATATGCAAAATGAAACAGAAATCGCGACCCTCAGATCCACGAACCTGTGTCACGGTTTGAGAAGGCAGAATCGCGTTACCCTTCCCTTCCAGATCCTATGCTACCACATCTTTCCTACACCCCACCCCACTCCCGCTAGGGAGTTGGACCCGGATACAGATCCCGCCCATAAACATGTTTTTCGCCGCAATAGGATGATTTTCACGCCAATTTCTTTTTTTCAACCAATAGCTGAGGGTCTGAGGGTTTCAAGTTAAAAAACAAAACAAAAAGCCATACAAGCATGGACAGACTCCTTTGTTTGCTGAATTTATTCGCTGTCAGTACATGGAAGTTATAGTACATTAAAGTGTCTATAAGCTGGGTTGTGATAAAACCGCTCTGGAGTTTGTGTAATTGTTTTATTTTGTTTTGAGTGAGTTTTGTGGGCAGCTGGGCGGAGCATTTTTGTTTGAACCGAGCGATGAACCGAGAGAGGCGTTTCAACTCCTCAAACGCAACTCCTTGGTGTGGTTTACTGAAGCCTTTTCTGCATTATGAATGGAATGGAAGCGGCATTTAAGCGTTTTTTGATTTATAATTTTGTGGTAAAGATAAGGGGTCTCCAGACAAAATGGCATCTGAGTTTTTCCTCTCCTCCAATACAGGGCTTTAAGAAGGACAATACAAAAAACAAGAGAAAGACAATCCATGGAGTAGATTCAGGTCTACAGCTGACGCAGACGGCAGCAGCAAGGAGAAATAAATAATCAGAAAACTTTATTGCTTAAAAACGCTAACATCAGCAGTTAGCATTACCAGCGGAGGTTTTCCCTTAATTGTATTTACTGAACATGGTTGTAGTATTTAGTACTGTAGTGCCACAGGAGGCAGCCCTGTGACAATCCCAATAAAATACTGTTGCTCTGGCTCTACTGCAAACTGTCCAGTCACTGAAAACACTGTAACCAGTGCAGGAAGAGCAAACACATATGAAGGTGAAATAAATGTAAGTTAGAGGCTAGAAAATGCCTGCGTAAACGTTACGTCCAACTACAAGGAGACTAACACCAAAAATTACAAAAGCATGCACTCATACAGCATTAACTGTTTAGCCGTACCTTGTCAATGGTGAGCATGTAGAAGTGAGTGATGTCATTCTCTTGGGCATATTTGATCCTGGCTCTGCACTCTTCCTCATCAATCAGCTCCCCCACATACTCATTCACAAACTCTCCCTGAGTAACAAACCAAAGAATCAATCAAACTCAAATGCAATCAAACCTATGCACACTACCACACACACTCATCTGCCAAATGTTCCAACCTTCTTGATGTCTCGCAGAGTGAGGAGGCCCCAGCCCTTGCCGGCTGTGCGGACGGTTTTGGTCTCTGGATAGAGGCGCTTGGTGAAGTCCTGGTTCATGCAACGCTCTCCAGCCGGACAGACCTGAGGATGGCACTCGTACAGTAGCATGCGGTTTAGGCACTCCGACTCA
This sequence comes from Brachypetersius gabonensis, assembly GCA_037577145.1. Classification (NCBI taxonomy): domain Eukaryota; kingdom Metazoa; phylum Chordata; class Actinopteri; order Characiformes; family Alestidae; genus Brachypetersius; species Brachypetersius gabonensis. The sequence continues at coordinate 10,977,553 of JBBJLR010000153.1, forward strand.
AAGCTGCAGGGACGCTCATCCGTGGGCTTACAGTTACACTTGGGGATCTCAGAGATATCAGCTGTGTAGATCTGGACACGCCCACACGGTTTGTTGATCTGGAGAAAACAGGTCAATCTCATTACACTTATTTTCTACTAAACAAGAAAACATCTGAACATTTCTCTCAGCCAGTGTAAAAACTGGCATATTAATCAAGGTTGGTCTTGAGTTTGTTTCGCTTATTGTAGTTAATTACAGAAACCAACACAGTAACACATACCCTGATGTATTTGTAAGGAGGAGGTTTCTTGTTGTTCTCTTGGGCCTCTTTAGCTTCTCTCTCCATCTTTATTTGTTTAAATCGAGCCTCAGCCTCCAGCAGGGCTAAAGACAAAAGTGAGAAACAGACTCATGGTAATGAAGCTACTTTTTGTTTTACCAATAAAAATTAAACTATGTTGGCAATATTAATGCATGGCCCCTTACCATTCTTGAAAACTTTCCCAATGCCAGTCCTCTGGTGCCTGCTCCCTCTATCACCCTCTATATAAGGAAACACACGGCCCTGATGGGTCCAGAAGTAGTCCTTGGACCCAAAAAAGTAAACTGGGAACTCTCCGATCTCATGCCGCAGATGCTGGATATTTGTAGGAATGTTTCTGGGGTGATGGATCTCTGCTGGCCACCACCTAGGGTTTAAAAGTGGTTCTACTTAATAACTGGAACCCAAAGGATATGCTAAAGGATACATGATGGTTATTAAAATTCTACAGTCCCATCTAAAGGCCAACAAAAGTCAAATTTAGTAATCACCATCTATGTCTAGTACAGGACAATACTTGCCTATAGTTTCCCAGTTTGACCCAGATGATGTCCCTATACTTAGGCTTCTTGCCTGAACGGCAGTCGTTACAGAACCAGCTGCCATCAGGCATGGCGATGTTCAGACAGTCAGGGTGAAACGCAGCCGGACACGACTCACAGCACAGCAGACTGCCACCTAGAATGCAAGAACATGCAGTTTACATCGTAGGGGACATTAAATTTTTCATGGTGTCACAATACATTACAACAAGCATTTCTGAGCAGGTAATGGATATTAGTATTTGGAAAGCACTGCCCAACTACAGGATATATTAGAGTTTAATATTAGATGTACTGATAGAAAAAACAAACACAGTGACATATCACTCCTCACTAACAGCACTGTAAAAGGATTACAACCCTTGGCAAAAATGACAATCACTACACTTGGATATTTCCCCAGCTTTTTTTCCTTCACAGCAAATAAAATCACCAATGTGAGATTTCTAAATAGCTGAACTTCATGCCTCAAACTAATTTAAATCACTTTAGTGAATGACGTAGAAGGAAAGAGCAAATTAGTATTTGCTCACCCACGGGCTTTTATGATTGCATAGACTTCACTGGTAAAAAAAAACAACCCAAATTTCTCAATTTCTTCTGATTTTCACATATTTTCATCCAATCATTCATGATTGCTTCTCTTTAGACTATTGTGTTTCTTGCATTTAGGTGTTCGTGCTGGTTTTCATTTGGCTTTTCTGTGTGTGTTTTCTGTGACTTGTTTGCACCATTTCCATTTTCGATCTTCCATTATCTGTATGCATTCCATTTACAAGTGTTTATCTGTACCTGTAATTTGATACAGGTACAGCAATTAACTAGTAGGACACTTGGATGAGTTTTATTGGAAGACAACTCATTAAGATCTTCAAGCACTTTCCATATTTTTTCCACTATTTGATTTGGAAAAATAACATGCCAATCATTCACAAAGCCAGAATGTTCAGCTATTAAACAAATACTGTTTCATCTGTGATTTGTTCGTTTGCCACAAAGTTAAAAAGATGGATAAATGTCCTGTAAGTGATTCCATAATTTTTATCAGAGTCATAACAGGCTGCTGTTTCAAATCAAGACATATTATGCATCTGTAAAGTCCACCCTTGATCTATTATTATCCAATGGGCAATTTGGTCAAACCATTATCTTCTCACCCTTGGAACAGATGAAACACCAGCTGACATTGACATGCGAGTGATGGCTGTAGCCCTTCTTAGGGTTGAAGTGATTAGTACACACAATAGCTGTAGCGGTCAGCATCTCACTTCCCGCAGCTACACACAGGTCCCCAGCATGATAGGCTACTGGGCAGCGCAAACAACGAATCATCTTTCCTAAAACGCAAATTTGAAAGACGTCAAATGATCAACAATTTCACATGTAAATAAATAACAAGTAATTATTATTATAACATGTTTAGATTACTGTTAGAAACAGCCTTGTTACCTTTGGTGGCTTTCGCAGTGCCACGGCTGCTGTAGTGACAGCTGAGACAGGAGTGCAGCGGGCAGCGGAACCCTCTGTTATCAAACACAGCCAAAGCACTTAAACGCAAACATGCCTCATGGTAGAATCTACCGCAGTGGAGGACACTGCAGCGCTTCACCTCCCCTTCAGACTGCTTACAGGTGAAACATGCATGCACCCCTGAGAAAGATAGAATGAGAAAGGATTAAGTTTGTATATACATCATCTCTAGGTAGACAAACCACAGGTATGACAAGTGAAACATTTGACTGACTCAAGCCTGCAATTTGCTCACCTGTCCTGCAGGCAGTACAGAGCACCTTGTCTTTTGGCTGGTCCAAACCCACACACTGCAGGTGGTACAGACCGTAGCATTGTCCCTCACATGTCACCAAGTCCTCACCTGTCTTTTCACAAATCTACAAATTCACCCGATCATTATAAACACCTGTATTGTCCAACATTAAAAACACAAAATCAAGATCAGCACACATTCACTAACCTGACACACATTCTCTTTTTTAGCACCAGCTGCGCGCTCTGCCTTCTTAGTTGCATGGGCTTCATCAGTACTGTCACTGGGAGAATCGGGTCTATCCTCACACAGAGTCTACAACATTAAAATTCACAATAAATTAATTTGTATGTTGTAAGTCATTACAGCATAAAAATAACCCGGTTGTAGATGTACGATGCACAGAGTAGATGTGAAAGTACTGAAGAACGAAACACCATATTTGCCATTTTAACGTAAACGCAAATGGCCTAAATGGATTATTAGCTATCTTCCTTCCTTATACTAATCTAAATTTACAATGTTTAAGTTAGTGATGATTTTCTCCCTCCATGGATACCCGATTCCACTAAGCATGATTCTTGGTATACCCTGGGTTGATAAAGGACAATAAAAATACCTCTAGCTCTAGGCGGGCTGATGGGCAGCGCTTCTTAGAGGCAGACAGTAACTGCTTAGCAGAGTCCTTTCTCTTTCTGACACGTTTGGCCTTAACCTGAAGGCACTCTCCTGACAAAAAAATATATTTTAGAAATAAACCCAAAACACATCATCCTGTCAACACCGAACTGTTTGTTCCAGGTACCTGAGACTGCTGTTTTGAATCCCTTTCTTTTATCCACAGCAGAATTCTGTTTCCTTCTCCTTTTGACAACTGGCTCAGTATTTTGTGCCTTTGGAAAGGATGAGAGAGAAAAAAAAATAGCAGGACCCAAAGCTAACTACATAAATTTGTTTATTTTCTTTTTGAAACTGAGCACAGAACCGTGAATATACACTAAAAACCTTGCTACATACAAGACTGACACAATTAACAAATCTTTGATGAAACTTTGCCCATACATTTTCTATGTGAAACTATTAGATACGGATATCCTTAGTGTTGCATCACTAGTTACTTAAGACACCTGCAACGTACAGCATACCTTCAGAGTCTTGCGTCGTCTTAAACCCTGCCCCAGCTTGGCTTTCTTCTTGGGAGGGGACTCCTCTTCTTCACAGATATCCTCTAGTGTACATTTTCTTACTCTCTTCTTACCTGTATGAAGAAGTTCTTACATTTACCTCAGCATCTGAGAATACATATAGTTATAATTGTTTCATAATTACTAGCTAACCTCTACAGCTGACATCTGCCTTGTCCTGTTTATTTTTTTTCCACATCTTTTCCACCTTTCCATCTTGTAAGAGAGACAATAAAATGAAAAAAAGATTAAATACATCTGTTTTTAGCTAGAAACAATATGCAACTGCTCAACAAACACAACTTCAGATGCAAACCAAGGAAGTATATAAGGAATGCCTGATGACTCACCTAGAACAACTGGCTTTATTGGATCTGTATTTGGATTTTCAGCAATACAAGCAGATGCTTTAATTTTCTTATTTTTTAGAGAGTTTGGTGCTGCAGGAAACTTCTGCCTGAGTTTTCTCTGTTTCTTCTGAGGTGCTTTTAACTGACGGTCAATTTCAGCAAAAGTCAGGACATCCTACACAGACAGACCAACACACATGTTCATGCACACAAAACATGTTCCACAGTTAGTACAACACACACATACTGTATGTTCTCAATAATGCTGCAAAATCTTGTGTAATAAAAAAAACAAAAAACAAACAAAAACACACCTTTTTCAGCAATGCCTCCTTAGTTAGTTGTCCAGATTTAGCCTGTTTCTTAGGTTCATGTTTATGCACGGCAATAGAGCTATCCTGAAATGTGAAAAAAAACAACCACCATATAACAGACAAGACTACACTAGATTCAGACAAATCGCAGCAAACTTGTGCCACTACCAACCTGTACAGTACAGTCAATTTGAGGAAGAACTACAGCAGGGACTACTCCTTTCTTTCTCCTCTTCACAGAGGTGTTGTGTCGATTGTATCGTCCCCTCTTGGTTGGTAGTTTAGGTGCTTTAGTGACCAGGGACATTTTCCCTGCTGAAGTGCTGTTGTTGGTGGGACAGGGGAAAGGGAGAGGGCTACTGGGAGTCTGTACAGTGGTGGGGCTGGACTGGGTGGAGTCTGGGGGTGTGAGGCTGGCTGACTCTGGAAATGTTTCATGACCCTGCTGTTGTTCTTGTTCACACTGCTGCAGAAGTTGCAGCATGTGAGAGCTAAACCGTGGCTGGCCTGCCTCATATTTGAAGCCAAACTTTGCCAGTCGTTCCTGTACGGGTAAAGTTACAGCTTCTGTTGCCTGGGAGATGCCCATCTCCCATGGTATCCGCAGCTTACGTGGGACTGACAGCTGAAAATAAGATATCTGTGAAAAAACAGCTTCATGTACCAGAAGTGTACTACAATTTGCTCCTGCAAGGTTTACGTATTAACATTTTATTCACAATGAAATAACTGATTTATGAATGATATGGGACATGAGTAAAAAGTAGCAGTACCTTCTTGCCATCACAACTGGCTCTGGTTTGTTTAGTGCCACGAAAGAGTGACTGGTACTGCTCTTTTGCCGAGAATATGACCATATTCTTCCCAGCAATGTATCCTCTCTCTGGAACATTGCTAAAATACTGTATGTGGTACAGTAGCCCTGCCCTGCTGTTTGATGCTTTAAAAAAAAGAAAACAGGATAAATTTTTCATTACAGCTACATATTAATGGAATATACCATCAACGCTGTCTGCCAGCCTTTACCTTTCTGTTTAAAGTGAAGGTTAAACTCTGGGTCTGTAGTGATCATGCACGGCCACCAGGGGTATCCAGAAGCTTTAGTCCAGACAACATCTCCCACAAAAAACTGCAAATGAGATTGCTTCTCTGTATATTCCACCTTAACTTCATCCACACCCTGCACACAAGTGCCCTCCTCTGCCACTGACATGGGCTGTCATACAAAAGACAAACATTAAGTTTAATGTTCAGAGCAATGTTAGCTGCTACTACCATACAAAATATGTCTATAACAGAAAAACATTTGCTGTACTTTGTTCTATAACGTGTCATGCACTAGTCACATCTTGATGGCATCATTAGAAAAACATGTTTTCCCTGTGTTTAAGCACCTGCAGCTATGTGTTGACGGATGTGTAAAATATTGTGCTTTTCCGCAACTCAGTAACTTGTTTCTAGCAAACTTTTCCTGAAACTTTAAAAAATACTTTAAGTCATGACTTTCCCTGCAAAAGCTGCTTTTGCACAAGTTTGGCTTACTGAGCAAATCAGTTTGAGCACTTTTTCATTTTGAAAACAATACAACAATAGACATATTTCTCTGTGCTTAAAGAACCACCATTCCATTGAAAAAACTTCATTCTAAGTATACCTACTCTTAAAGCTGACTATGTGGTATTAAAAGCTGTAATTCTAAGCAAAAATGTTTTGGGTTTTTTTGGCGGGAGGGGGGGCATCGACATCTGTTAAAGTTGAATTAGAGAAAAAAAAAAAGGTTCGCTGGCAATCATAATTCATTTCTATAGCCTACGTCTACAAACCTTTCCACTGAACCAAAAGGGGTGCTAACTTGCTGTCTCTTACCAAGCCATTTATGGATAAGGACGGCTGAATGCGTGGGTGCATACCCGGGCTGATTATTTTTGATTAAACCACAACAGTGAGACATCTTTTCATAACTAATCTTAGCTTTAGCGTCCTGAAGCCTGTTAATGAGTCTGCTGTGTGTTCTGCTCAGTGCTTAGCAGTGACATCACACACACTGACTTTTTAAAAACAATGCAACTACCCACAATCTCTCCATGTCAAAAGGCAACTTGGATACAAAAATCGTTTTTTGTATCTAATATTTATGTTTAAGGACAGCCGAACATGTGGCCGCATTCAGACAGATTATTATTAATTAGACCAGAGATTCTCGTCTTTTATATAACTAACCTCAGCTGTAGTTTCCTTAGTCTAGTGGACCCTGTTCTGTGATATCAGACTCTCAATATTTTATGGAAATGTCTCAACCATGTTTTAAATTACCAATACTCTGCCCCTGTCTGACCAAACACAGTTATGTTCAAGAGCACAACTAAAGATATTAACAGTCGTTTTAGCATTTCCAAATTTCAGTACGAGCTGCAAAGACACTCTGTGCCTCTTTCTCCCCACATATTAGAGGCAACTCAACCACAAAAATCAATTAAAAAAGAAAGATCAATACTCAGTCTCCAATCACTTGACCAAGTCTGAACACACGCATCCCACACCAGATAAATGTTTTGAAATTGGAATTTTACCAAAATTCAATGACGAGAAGCGGCCCCAAAAATGGGTGTAATAAAAAAAATCACACTAACTTACGCAATCACACTAATTATATGCATAAACAATAGAGACAGACACTAAAATCCAATTGTCAGTGTAATTTAAAATTATAATTTCTTTTAAAGTACTTTGAAAAGATTAAACAGCAGAGAATGCATAAAAATGTGTAGTAACAAATTTGAAGTAAAAGGTGCAATCCTGTACTAAACATACATCTCATAAGGAAAAAAAAAGTCTAAGATAGTCATCTTAGCAGAATACCAAGTTAAGTACAGGATATTCCTATTCTTTATATTGGTGCATTGGTTTGGCCCTGGGGCAAAAATCCTTTAGGGGTTTAATGGAAGGGTGGTGCTTGGCATGAATAACAAAATACAAAATAGCTTCTAAAATAACTGGAGCAACTGGGCAAGACTATGAACTGAAAGCAGTGCCATACCACAGCAGGTAACGGAGATACACAGGCAGGTACATCAATGTCAATCACGTCAGGGGGCAGAACATCTGTCTCAGGGGTGAAGTTATGTGACTCTGTGGCTTTATCAAATGGCCCCATGTTGGTGTGCATTAAAGAGGATCTTTCAGGGACAACAGCAGCCACAATCTGGTGCCTTCTGTTTGGTGACATTCTCTTCTTCACAGGTCCCCTTTTCCTCTTTCTTCCTTCTTTTCTCATGTTTGGAGAATCCAGAATACCCTCTGATAGGCTCAAAGGTGCGTTTGGTTCCTCTGCTCCCTCTTCTCCATAGCTCTTGTCATACCGGCTTGGTGGTGACGATTTCCCGTTGGCCAAGTGTTTGGTTATTTTGAGTGTTAGCTCTGGGGAGGATTCAGATTTCCTCTGGGGGCTGCCATGCTGAGGACCAGCTTCCACACCTTTAAGGAATGGGGTTGCAGAAGGGGCAGTGCAGAGCTTTGGCATTTTATCTTGATCGCCGTTTAACAAGCGAGAGGTCAGATCCTTCAAGCGCTCGTGGGCGTGGTTATGACTGTGTGTGTGGTTGTGGTTACCCATCTTCTGCAGAACACCTTCTTGGGGGGTGGCTGCCAACTGCGTAGCTGCTTTATCCAACAGAAGGGTGGGATCTGTGCTCCCATCACCACGTCCCTTACATCCACATGGTGAGCCAGAGAGCTGCTTCATACTTGCAGGGTTTTTTGGCTCCGGCATTGCAGGCAGCGACCTCCCCTTACTTTCCATCACTGCCAATCAGACGCCTGCTGCAAATTAAATAAGAAGAAATAAGAACAAAAGAAATTAATTGTTTTACATTTAGTTCATTCAATTCAAAACGTCTGGTTGAAACACTTCAATAACATGAGCATCATCTTTAACCAAATCAAATTGATTATCAAATTGCAATATCACATGTTCTCAAGTCAGCCTACATTAGGCTTCAACACAAATATTTCTGTTCTGCATGGCAAAACAAAGCTGATTTCGATTACATTTAAACAGATTCACGATGAAGTCACCAGACCCTATATGCACACAGACATTTTTAGACAACAGCCCCAGGCAGCACATAGACTCGGCTGCACCTGTAGAGATTGCAGAAAGTCGAAAGCATCCGGACGCTATGTTAATCTCACGGAGAAGACTGTGCAACAGCTGTACATTGTCACTTGTCGATGGGTTGGTTTGAGAACCCAACGAATAGTTAAACGAAGTAGGTTTTGTCCTACTTAAAGATGGCTACCCTCTTAAATTTGCAGTGAATGGGTGGCCGAACGAGCTAAGGGTCCTTGTGTTCGTTCACTACACCAACTCACACCAGTTACAGACATCTCTTTTGGAATGTGTGTAAACAGCAAAACATTAAATCATGCAATTACAATTTTAAATGACAAAGCTTTTGATGTTATCCAACCACTGTCATCAGAATCACCAGAAGATTTAGAGTCTTAGTACCAGCACAATGTTAACTAAGCTCAGGGTACAATATACTAAATCAAAATGGAAATCTGTAAAGCATCCCATATCACAACCTGAATTAAGGTATCAAGTTGACTTAACTCATTCATTCAAATAGGGCAATCTGAGCGACTCTCCTCCTCAACTCAGAGAAACCCATTCATCAGACAGCCATCACTGAGGAAAAAACAGCCTCGATAATGCATATATAATGGCGCTCCCCAATTAGGACACTTTTAAAAACAAATAAACTTCTGGCGGCAAACGTCTTTAAAACGAACCTCAGCGTTAGTTAGGCAGTCCATTTTGGGCGCTGAATGCAAGCAGACATTTAGATCACTTTTGCTCCAAGTGTTAATATTTACACTTAGGAGGCTTTATGCGTCGAGTTGCATGATATTAGCGGTGTAACTGTGACCGCAATCCAATGGTAGCAAGGGCCACAAACAAACAAATACAAAAAAGTTAGCTCTCAAGCTACATGGCTAACAGCTAAGATGCTGCTTGCTAGCTAGCTTTCACTTGAATAAAATTTGAGAGCGTTTATTTATGGTTTAATTCGAGAGATATTTTGAATGTTAGGAACAAAATGCACAAATTAAATTCAGAAGGAAAAAGTATTGAGTCAGCGCGTCAGACGGAGTGTTCGGTTCGGTAATTTTGAAGGCATTCTCTGACAAACCCCATACAAGAGACGAGCTAGCTTGCTAGCCTAGCATGACTGCAGCTGCTTCAGTGTTTCTCCAAAAACATACTGTCTGCTTCGCTGTAAGTCTAAAACAGCATTTTTGACAGGACAATATATTAGACATGAGATACGATACGAACATGTATTTCCAGCCAAAAGCAGCCTTTTTGAAGCATGTCGGTGAGTCCAGCCTCTATTCATTCGAGAACCGTGCTGCGGGAAACTCATTCCGACCAGCGCGAAAAATACTCACTGCTGATTGGTCAGAGCGGCGGCTCGATTCACCCGGCCTTTTCAAACCCCGCGCAGCTCCTCTCCCTCCTCACGCCGCACATCTTCACAAGCCCGCACACTCTGACGCAGAACCAGCCCGCCGGCCCACCGCGCCACGCTAAAACGACACTCGCCTAGTTCGTTTATGCCTTTTTTGAAAAAGTTCGTCTCTGCCTGAACCAGGGTTGCCTACAGGGACGAGTGAAGGAGGGCATCCTCACCATGTGACGTCCTACCAAAGGAGGCGGGATCCAAAGGTTGCCAGTTGCTTCGTTTTTACGAACCAAAGAAAAATGGTCACAGCCCCTTCTTCTGTTTCAGGATTATCAATTTGTCACACGTCAATACACCACAGAACGAAATTGTTCTCTTCATTTAAGCCACGCAACAAAGTGGCAGTGGCCAGCTTCCGGGGAGCAGAGTGTAGGGACATTAACTTGCTTAAGGGTACCGTGGTGTCCCTAGCAGTCCTGGGATTCAAACCTACGACAAGAACCCACATCCCTGGTCCTAGACTCCTCCAAATTTAAAATACGCACGTGGTCCACATATTCTACTTGGCCAAGTTTTACACTGAGTACCCTTCCTGTAACCCTCCAGGCTTGTGCATATTCAGTGGACAGACCTGTTTAACCTAATGAACATGTGATAGTAATTTTTTCATAAAAGTTTAAAGTGTAGGTGTCACGCAGCTGTGTCCTTTCTAATAAATGTAATAGCATATAAATGTTGCTTTATAATATAATGGACGCGTGAAAACGGCGCACCACCTGGCCACCCAAAATAAGCGCGCCAGGGATGGGATTCCTGTAGAGCAGAGAGACCTGAAGTGCTTCGGAGCTCTGAGACGTGTAGCTGGAATGCACATTCTCCAATAATTGGTCATCAAGTTGCATTTTGGAGGGAAAAAATATTTAGGAAAGGGAAAACACGATAATAATTTAGCGTCTTCTAATCTTCTAATAAAGTTTGCAACGATTGAGTCATATTCTAGAGCAGACTTGTGATAATGTGATAGCTGAAATGGTGCACTGTGAGGTATCCTCTATCACTAAACTGTTTTTGAACTGCAGTGGCAGTTTTGAGCTTTCACCTTCCCTTGCCTTAATTTTACTTCTCAAACGTTTAGCGATTTCAGTGAACATGGGGTTTTCCACTCGTCTTGAGAGAAAGCACACATGAAGGAGCAAACATTTTCAACAACAGGAAAGTGTGAGTAATCTCAAAACTAAATCAATCAAAACAAAGGACCCAGGTCTTTGGCTGAGTCTAATGAATTAAGCTGAAGTTGGCTTCCTGTTCTCCAGTTTCTTCTTTGCAATTTCCATCCTCAAATGGTGCAGCGATTACATTGGCTGGGTTATGGCTGGTAGAAGGTTAAACTGAAAGGTTTTGCGGAGGACTCGAATGGAGCATTGCGCACTATATGAACAGTACAGGGATGCCGAACATTACACCAACAGGAACTTAAAAGACATTGCATTCAAATACATATAATTTAATACGGAATTGGTCCACCCTTTTGCAGCTATAACATCTTTAACTTTCCTGTGGGAATTTGTGCCTATTCATTCTGTAGAGCATTTATGAGGTCAGGCACTAATGTTGTATGAGAAGGCCTGGCTCGCAATCCCTGGTCGAGTTCATCCCAAAGGTGTTGGATGGTGTTGAGGAACTCCGTGTGGGCCAGTCAAGTTCTTCCTTGCCGATCCCATCCAACTATGTCCAGTTACGGAACTTGCTTTGTGAACTGGGACACAGTCATGCCGGAATAGAAAAGGTTTTCACAAAGTTGGAGGCATGGCGTTGTCCAAAATGTCTTGGTATGCTGATGCATTAAGATTGCCCCTCACTAGAAGTAGGGCCAAAACAGGTCTGTCCCAATTCTTGTGTTGCGAGAACACTGTACTGAAATGGCTTCCCACTCACTCCCTACTTAGTGCACTTTACGGTCTTAAAACAGCATCGTTTGACCTCGTACAAAGTATAGCACGACTAAAACGAGTCATATGAGATTCGGCTGTATATACATGCATGATCCTGCACAGAACAGGTAGTGTACTATTAAGTGGACAAAGCCAGGTGTCCTTTATTTGACAGTGCATTAGCTAGGGAGCAGAGAGTGGATAGGAACGGACCCCTCAGAGTTCCACAGGGCTGCATGGAGATCGCGCACTCCCTCTGCCGGCTGATCTCACTTCCAGGACGGCGGAAGCGCTCGAGGGCCTCCCCCTGCTCGGACTGTCGGATCACAGCAAATGGAGCAAGGACATGGCAGCTAAGATCTGGGACTATGACTTTTGCAGCTAGATAGGTGGTAAACCGTCCATAAACTGTTTATCAACAGCGTGCCTGATCGTCGTCGTCGTTAGATTTAAAGTGGGACGTTTTTTTCCTCCACTTGGGATCACAATGGCTTTAATTCTGTTTTCGAGATCTCGGACTCCTTTGATGAAATCCTCTAACGTCAGATCTTTAAAGAGCGAGCTCAGAAAGGGTAAATATCTCTTATCTTGCTTTTGTGTGACTGCACACCTCCTGTGTCCCTGACAATCACCCTGGCTGTGCTAACTCCAACTCTGAACAGTCCCAGCATCATGCTCCCGGCCCGGCCCTGTTGTTATTCTTCTATAGCCGGCAAAACGGTGCCCGTCTGTCCGTCAGTGTCAGGCGAATGAGACTCAAATCCACTAACCAGTAGGAGACAGTTTGGTGTTTAATAAAACCCTTAAACGCCATTTTTAGGGAAATAGAGCCTGAACGACAGCATTAGCATGCTAGGATGCCTGTCAAGTTTGCCGTTCCTTCCAACATTTTAACGGTTTATTCACTCTAAAGAAGACATATTTTATTTAATCAGACTCTTGCAAAGTAAAATAAAGAAAATTAACTAGGTTAATGGTAGTAAACAAGTTTATACCATTAAGAAAATAGAGCCTACATTGTTAGCAAGCAAGCTAACTTTTTACTTCACAGTAACGTGTATTGCCAAATCACTTTAGAGGCAGTTAAAGTTGTAAAGGGGTGAGGACTGACAGGGACACGTGGTCTTGTGTAGTTAGGGCTTTGTGTGCTGGTCCGATACAGCAGACAGATGGGCAGTTTCCAGAAAGACTGGCAGTAAAATTGTCTCTTGTTTCTACATTGTTGTTGATTCACTCACGTGCCGTTTTCACTACTGTAAGAAACATCCACAGCATGCTTGATCTCTGTCACATTTTCACTGGACATAAATGGAAGAAAAGCAGATATCTGCGTGTTACAACACGTTTATTTAATTTTCCGTGAGTCATTCCGGCCTCTCTGCCATTTGGGACGGGCCTGCTGAAAGACTAACGTGCTCTCTGGCTCAGGCACACAGGAGGTTATCTGAGGACAAGCTCCTCCAGCAGCTCTTGCTGCACATGCAGCAGCTCTTTCCTCATTTTACAGCTTCATCTAAGAGCACAAGTGATAACACTGTGCTCAAAGGGCCAGGTTCATCCACAAAGAGGCTAATATACCGGCCTGCATGCCAAACTAAACCAACCAATATAGCACATTATGCACTGTCATGGTAGCTAATGTATAACTCACAGTAGCAGCATGTCATGATCACTGTTAAACAGTATAACAAGTCAGATTATTGTATTTATAACACATTCATAACAGAGGCATGTCATGACCACTGTTAGACTATATAAGTTAGATTCTTGTATTTATAAGATTCATAACAGCAGCATGTCATAGTCACGGTTAGACTGTATAAGGCAGATTCTTGTATTTATAACACATTTATAACAGTAGCAGCATGTCATGATCACGGTTAGACTATATGGCTGATCAGATTCTTGTATTTCTAACACATTTGTGACAGTAGCAGAATCGCATAAACACTGTTAAACGATACAAGTCAGATTCTTGTGTTTATAACACAATTGTATGTCATGCTCACTGTTACACTATATGAGTCAGTAAGTAAGTAAGCAAGCTTTATTGATGGAGGAAATTCATGTCCAACAAAGTGCTGTACAATACGAATCGATAAAAAAGCTAACAAATGACAAAACATAAAATTAAATAAAAATATAAACAGAAATAAAACATCTCAACTAAACTAATTATTATCAGTTACATCTAAACTTGCTCTAAGGCCTGAGTAAAGAGTAAGTTTTGGTATGAAATAAAATTGAAATAAAATTGTTATTGGAGACTGAAGCAGTCTGTCAGGGCATAAACTGAGAGTAGACTTCAAAAGAAGTAACCAACCATAACACAGGTCAACAGGTCAAAATCATCAGAGATACGTTTATGTAGGTCCTGTAGTGTTTTTCATGCAGATTTCAAATGTGTTTAGTTTTTGCCGCACATACAGTTTTTGTGATAAAGCTAGTTATATATTGTGTGATAGTTTGTATAATTAGCATAATATTAAAATGCTTATTATGCTAATTCATAATTAGCATAATAATCATATGCTAAGCGTTTTTGAAGAAACAGAGGTAGCTGACTAACACTGATCATTATGTCTCTCACAGTGACGCCTATCTGACTTTGCACTGAAAATGTTGAAACAGTTACTTGAATGGTGCCTGCACTTTTATAAAAACGCATGCAAGTCTATTGCAAATCTAATATTACTCATAATTCAATAAGTTGATGTGTCTGAAAAAACTGAAAGCAGACCTGAAATCAGCATTGTAAACTGGTTTAGAAAAGTGTGTTGTGGTTTTTTTTGTTTATGTGTAATTGTTCTGTTTATCCTGTTTTGCGTTCCTCACCTTGAACTTCTTTCCACCCAACCATTTCACTGATTGTAGCTGGCTTCTGTTTGATCAGGCGATCAACTGGTGCTTATAGTTCATGTTGAGTTGCATACTGGTCTGACATACTGGTTGCATACTAGTCTAAATACAAGAATCTGACTTAATTAAAGTGGCACCTTATAGTCATGTGTGAACACACTACACCACAGCATACAGTGTGAACAATGTGGAATTCTTTCTCTGCATTTAAGCCATTCACCAAATGGCACAGTACCCAGGGAGCAGTGTGTGGGGATGCTACCTTGCTCAAGGGTACCTCGACGGTGCCACTGGCAGTCCTGGGATTCGGACCCACATCCATCTGATCTAAGGGGCAACTCCCTAACCACCAGACACCCAGCTACCTAGATGTTCCAGTACAGACATAATATGAAAATGATTTTTCCCACAGTTCACTTAATGCAGTCTAATGTCAATAATAGACAGAGAAAATGCCAAACTGTCAGCAGTACTGTTATCAGGCTAAGATGCAACGGTAAATCAAACTTCCATAACATTGCAGTACAGTTTAGGTACAGCATGGTTCTTATACACACATGGAAAAGTGCTATTGGACTCCTGGCCACGGATGGCTGTGCCATCACCGTGTATCAAACTCACAATCTCCTGGTGATACAACCAGTGCTCAGGGAGTTGTGCCAGCTGGAAGTCTGAATTTTGTAGGACCATGAAGACATACCCCTTGTGAAAGTTGGTAACAAAACATGTTGGTATATAATATATAATAAATACATCATTAACTAGTTTTACCATATGAAAAGCAAGTTACATTCCTTTTTCCCTAAATGAAAATTACTCTAACATGGACTGTTATCTGTGAATATCAAAGTTCCTGTGGCTAATACCTACTGGTATTTATGTTTAGAGGAACTTCTTACATGGTCACTGTTGATTGTTCAGTGGCAGATAAACACTGTTTAAGCAATAACGATTCAGTCAAGATTAGACTGAAGGAATTCTGAGCTTTGTTCAGAGAGAGAGAGAGAGGGAGAAAAAAAGAAAGAAAGAAAGAAAAGTAGGGACGTGCACATCTTCACACTCTTTAGCCAGGAAACAGCCCTGTTGAACTCTTTTGTCCAGGCTGCCCATCACCCACCGCGTCTCAGTTAGGGTTTTTTAATAAACTAAGTAGGCGAGTCAGGAAAGACACTAAAATGTGCTTTGTAATGGTACTATATAATTTATAGCTTTTTAAGAACCAATTTTATTAATACAATATTTTTTCTATTCATTCATCATTCATTCGTTGCTTGTGTACATTAATAAACCCATTGTTACCTTAGATCTAGATTTTAAAAAACATCACTTAAATGTTGCGATAATGACCTGATCTGTGTATCTAACAGGTCCAAGAGTACAATTTGAAAAGATGTGTGTGTAAATCTAACTGGTTCTTAGCTGTGAAATCTGTGGAAACCAAATCTTAAATGGGCTGAAATGGTACTGTAAGGCATGGGTATCTGACATATAGAGAATCCAAATGAAATGTAACCCAAATTCACATATCAGTCAGGAGATTCAGTCTAAAAGCAGATATCCAGGATAAAGGCCAGGCTGTGTCTGTATTTTTCTTCTGTTGGTTTCCCTGGTAATTATTTGTTCTTTGTTCATATGCTGCACCTGCTTAAAAAGACATATTTTCATGCACTGAATGAGTATGTTGTAAAATACTTAGCTCTGTAGTGCAGGGGTATTCAAAGGTGCCTGAAAACCACTGGCTTAAAGGACAGAGATTTAATTAACTTTGCTGTTCCTGAAAGCCTAAAGATTTGGTTTCCATAGCAACGGGGTGCTAGAGAAGCAGCTCTCCATCATGGGACTGAGAAGGACAAATTACTCAATGGTTTGGGTTATTTCTTTTTTTTTTTCTTGTGTAAGGACTGGGACAAATAAAGTACTGTGCTAGATCCGTTTTGCTTGGCAGGTTCTCTAATCAGTAAAATACTTGAGCAGCTGATTTGAACTAAACAAAATATTATTTGTTGTCCCCAAATTTCCACGAATAGCCTATAATGAAACATTATAGCTCAGATATACGTTACTGATATGCAGCAGTCATTAACAGTAATAAGATATTAAAGCATAGTGAGCATGGCAGCAAGAAACAGCTTACTGTTGGCCTGCACTCCACCATAGCGATATACAGCAAACTCCGGCAAATTTGTGGAAACTGCAAAAGTCCTGATATTTTATAACATAAATAGTAACGTAAATTCAGCTGCATTTACATACAGAATATAACTGTATACATTTTTGGTACTGTTGCGAGAACACAAAGGAAGCATGTCTTGGGATGAAATACAGCTGTACTCAGAGGCAGGAGGTTTGAAAGTAGCCAATCCAAGAGCATTATTAATTTTTCCTCGCTGCTGATTGGCTGCTGCCCTGTGACACATCTTTGGCAGACGCTCCAACATTCCTGCAGTTTCCCATGTAGAGCTGTCTCAAATATTTCGCTGAGCATTTTCGTGTTTTTTTGTTTCGTTCTTCTTAAAACCCTGTATTTTTATTACTGTAAATTAAATGAATTAAGTTAAATAAAATTTAATTACTGGACAATATATCGGGGTAATGTCAATATTTGACATTCTAGCACTGTGGGAGACAGCAGTTCAGTGTACACTGTACAGTACAGGGTTTACCCTTACATTTTTATCAAGGGTAATGCAATAATGAAATCTTTTGGGAGCATATTTAGGGATTTTTAAGTATTTACCACATCACAAATTTGTGTTTTGTTTTTTTTTTCACAGTTCGCTGTAAACCCCGCAAATTCCGAAGGTTTGCTG
>JBBJLR010000153.1:10995179-11023651 GCA_037577145.1 Brachypetersius gabonensis
TATATATATCTGTCTTTGTCTTTTACTTGCCAAAAATAAATGTTACTGTATTTAAGGTAACATTATTAGATTATCAACAAGATCTCTATTAATGAGGGAGCTCTGGATTACAGCGAATTACAGACAATTACAGATAATTACAAGTAATTCAAGTCACAAATCCCTTCAGCAATCGTGCAATACTTCCCCGAGTACAACCAGTCCTGCTCAAAAAGATCAGTCCAGGACTTTTTTAAAGAAGATACATGAGGCCAAACAGAAAGTGACCAAGTAGTCTTAACCTTAGCTCACCGAGTCAGATTTACCCTACAGGTTGACACTGAGAAAGAGAACGAAAAGAGGCGAAGAAGTAGATACATCCTATAGGACCCAATGACTTCCTGAGAAGAGCAGGATTAGGCTGGAGTTGTTGGCACCAGGCCAGTGGTCCCACATACTGTACAGTACTGTACAGTTTGAGGAGAGGTAGAATGTCCTAACAGTCTTAATTGAATCCTAGGTCATCCCAGGATTAGGCTGTTCCAGGAGAACTGGACCAAAGGTCTTGCAGAGAGCAGACCTTGCAGGAGGAGAGGACAGAAGGTTGAGGACAGATTATAGCGTGGCCTCCAGTGGTCTGTAATCTTAAAGTGGATGAACTGCAAAGCATTTCTGTGAATGCTTTGTGTGCATCATATAATTGGAGCAGGCGTTTCACAGGAACGAAGGTGGCGACTATTTATAAGTCTGCTTGAATGGCATGGTTAAGTAGGGAGTGCAAAGATGACTCCAATTATTATTTCACTTGCTTTGTCAGAATAGTGCTAAAATACATACTGTGCAGGTGCCGCAGGGAAGGAAACAAAGTGTAGTTCAAGAATACGCAAGTAGTGTGTTCTATGGAAGAACAACTACATGACTGACTTCGAGGAAAGAGGAAGTGGTAAATGTAGGGGAGGGTCAGACAGAATAAAGAGACAACACCCGAATGAGGAGGAAATGATAAGGATTTATGTTTGAGGAGACATCGTGAAGAAGCCGTCTACACTTTTTATGAATATCTCAGTTTCCTCAGTTATTAAGCATAAACAAAAAGTGGCTCTTTAGTGGTGCAGCTTTTCCAATCTGTACTCCTATCGCCAGCCCAAGCATTAATGAGTAGAATTTGACTTTGGGAGCCCTCCCACTGACTTTTACCAATGCTTGATCATTCACACACTTTCTGTAGATCACGTTATTCGTTTTATTAGTTGCAGCTATGTTGCATCATGCCAATGTCAGTCTGGCATGTTTTTACCCTTTTGTGGTTTTTTAATCTTAAGAGGTAGCGAACACGCAAGAGTGGTGAATTAATAGTCAAAGTGGTACAGTATTAAGATGAAAAAACAAATCATGTTAAATGTCATATTAAAGGTAATGTGACGGTCACCAATAAAAATGTAGTTACGTTGATGTGGAAAACTGAACCTTTGTTGATGTATTATCAGCTGAGCAGGTGGATTGTAGTGCTGAATGTAAAATAGTCATGTAAATAGGGCTATGAAATTATGTTTTTGATTAAAATGCTTCAAACACTTAATTAAAACATGTTTTTCTTTATGATTATTATGTAATTGCTGTCCCTAGTAATCGACTAAACAAGTTGAATAGCCAGTGAATTCACGTTTAGCCTCATCAGTGCAGAGTGATTAAACCAGTAGCCAGCTTGTTAATGTGTGATTGGGTTTTTTGTTTGATTGCCATTGACGTATCACAAAAGAACATTTAAAGCTCCCATGTGGGACATTTGAAGGTTAGCTAGGTTAAGGCCATTGTTTAAGAGATTGTTTCCCAGTGGGAGTTCTCAGTACTGATGGGTGGAAAGACAGATTTGATGGCCCTTCTTAGCTCATCCATTCACCTTATAACAAGAGGTGGGGGATTACTGTTTAAAGGTCACAATGTCTGACTAAGTTTTGAAGCAGAAATCAGTTTCAAACAGTAGCAGTATTAAGGTTGCCAGTAATTTAACTAAAACAAAATTATACAAGAATGACCTGACACACCTCCAAAGTGTAATTAGGTAAATGTAAATAAAGGTAATTAGAACAAATGTTCTTGAGTCCCTGGTTATTTTATTACAGTAGGTGTACTCATTGAATAAATGAATGAATGAAGGCTTCTAGGAAACTGGAATATGGTTGGGGTTCACTATAAGACGGTGGTCTGAGCACACAGAAACAAAGGGGTGAACTTTGTTCTTAATTTTACTTGCAAAGGCAGCAGCACAGGCAGTAGCTAGTAAGATTACATATCTTATATATGTATAAGACTGTGCACTAGTCAAATTTAGTAAACAACAAATGGTTCACTTTTGCCACAGAGTACATGTAACTAAAACATACAGGCTCTCCTTAGCTGTCTACTGTTTGGCTCAGGCTGACCTGGCACATGCTGAAAGGTGAGATTTCTTCAGCCAACAGGGCCAGATAAGTGTGCAGCTCTGCAATGAATCCATCGAAAGTCAGTCCTGACCTATATACAGCATAGATCTCGCTCAAATCCTTTCAGTGCTGACTGCCAGTACCACTCAGCGTGTTACTAATCCTTCAGATTGGTCTTTTTTTTTTCTTCTCTTTTTGCAACCAGTAGGGATCTCTGCAGGTCTCTACACAACTTGTGTAGTGAGCAGAAAGGGCTAACTGATGTTGCCTATATTCCAGGGCTGGGACAACTTGCTTCTGGTCATAAAATCCATTATCTTTTAAGTGATGTTCTCATCTTTGTCTCTTTCAGGAACCCTGACAGAAGGAACCTGCTTCAGCTGTTCTGCACTAAGGCTGACTGCAAACAGGTAACCTGGCATGGAAATCAGTGTTACAACTTTACCCTTCCAGGACTCCCTTTATCAACCAGCACTTTTAAAACACACCTGGACAGAGTGTCATCTTTCAGCATTTTCCCCTGAAAAAAGTGTTCAAGACATGTCTGGTGTCTGAAGTTTGCCTATTTATTCTACTGGAGCAACATAACTAACATAGCTACCAATGAATGGAATTTTACCCTTAAAATTAGCATTGTGCAAACTGCATGTCTAAACTTAAATTTGCCCTAAAGATTAAGTTGTTAAATAATCTGAAAGTCTTTTCAGATTATTTAACATTCTGTTATGTATTATGTTTGCCATTAATACTAAACTGAGTTTGCTGAGAAACTAAACTGCTTATAGTGTAGTAGCCAACTAGCCTAACCTAGACGAGTAAATATCATTTAATTTTTTCTCCTTTTAAAATAGAAAGGAAGCGCAGAAATTGCAAATATATCTATACAAATGGACAGAAACAGAGGCAAAATTCAGTCTTTGTGATGGCTACTACTATGCAATGTTAGTTGGCTTCTACTATGCAATTTTTAGCTATTTAATGTACTGCTTTTATGTCAGTGTCTGAGGTAAGATTTGAATCAAAATCTTCTCTAAACAGATGGTGCAGTCAGAATATGTAAAGAGAGTGGTCTGTTTGATGTTTTTCAGTCCTGATGTCCTCAGGGGCAGCTCCGTTACTCAGACATGTGTCCGGCCACTGGTGTATCCTGACCACCCATCTGTCCGTCAGCGCTCCTCAGCTACTTCATCTCGTCTTTACTGTGCCATCCTGATTCCCGACTCCACCCTGCCAGGCCATACTTACTCCACCTCTTATCGTACATTATCCCAGCTGTGCACTGCGCCAGTACGGTGGGTGCACACCACAGGTCGTCTCTGTGATGACTCGAAGGTGGAGCGCTCATTGCGATCACTAAAAGATCGAAATAAGAAACTGGAGGAAGGCGGTCCCATCTACAGCCCGACGGTGGACACGGAGCCTGTGCGGAGAACAATACGGCAGCGTGTGGTTGACGAGATCAAGCACTACTATCATGGCTTCCGGTTGCTGTGGATTGACAC
Source organism: Brachypetersius gabonensis (assembly GCA_037577145.1). Classification (NCBI taxonomy): domain Eukaryota; kingdom Metazoa; phylum Chordata; class Actinopteri; order Characiformes; family Alestidae; genus Brachypetersius; species Brachypetersius gabonensis. Next base: position 10,999,084 of record JBBJLR010000153.1, read on the forward strand.
TACCATCGCAGGACGTATGCTGTGGAGAGTACTAAATGGACACGGTCTGTCACGCCGAGAAAGAAGACAGGTATATACATACACCCGTGCATCCATAAGTGAACAATATGTTCTCGGTAGAACTTTTGGCATCCTGTTTCTACCATGTCACTGTCACATGTATTTAGTTCTATGTAATGCAATTAAGTCCTGTGGAGTCCAAAGAGTATTTGGGGTGTCCAGGATAGGCCTGATGTAATAGTTTAATCCAAACCCTGTAAATCCTGACTGGATCACTTCTCTTTATTAATGACTTAAATTGGCGCCATGCAGAGTCTTCAGGTGATGGTCATTTAGATGGTACTTGAAGCATGCTGTCCTGGAGAAGGGTGATCTGATAAACTCACTGTGGGACTAAGCTCAGGAGACTGACAGGGCCATCAGACACATCTAACAGAGCGGAGCTGTCTTTGACTTTACTAAGATGAAGTGTGTTAAGGTCACTGTAAGGGTCAAAGATGGGTTTAATTATACATGGTTCCATGTTCGGCTCAGTGCAGACTCTTCCTGTTTTTCTTTTTCCTCACACTCTTACCTTATACCCATAGAACATATGTCTCTCTTGATTTCTCCAAGTCCTTCTCGTTCCCCTCCCCTTCCTGGCTAATGATTGATTGGTCACCAGAGCAGCACTATGGTGACATGCTGTCCTGAGCTGAAGCGTATGTGTCTGCTGGCTGGTAGCCCAGTGTCTACTGTGGTAATGTGATATCCCTCTGGGAGCCGCAGTGCCTCTAACAGAGGTAAAAGAGAGGCCACATCGAAAGAGAAATTGTTAGCATCGTTATCATGATTCTCTCTAGCATGAAGCAAATTAGAGTCTAATATGGAGTCTATATATAGACTCAACAGTAAATAGAGTCTATATCTTGATAGTAGACATTTGTGAGGAGGTTTGCAAACACTTGGGAATTATGTGCACTTCTGTAGAAATGTCTAAAAAAGTCTTGCCTGAAAACCAACATGCATGTTGTTTTACATTGAAGACATTGTCTAAACAGTCTGGGTGTCTTTCACACTGTAATGCTAGCTTACTGTTAACAGGGCACTAATGTCTAACCATCTCAGTCTCTCCGACAGACACATGACTCATTGCGTGTGGTGTTACATTCCGGTCAGATCTCAGCTTGGATCATATTTAAATGTACATGCTGTCCTGTGATCACTGATTGCTGAGTGGAAAATGAAGCATGGCTGGATTTGGATGCACACTAGTGATTTAGTTACTTACTGGTCAGTGCCTGTCAACACTTGTCAGCTGTTCATGGCTCTATTGCATCCACCTTTGTTAAAAAGTCCTGCCATTAGCAGACAGATAAACTAGCCTCTGTTCTTGATAACCATGATTGATGACCATTGTTCAAAGTCTTTTTTTTGTGAGTCTGTGCATTTAATGCGCACAGGGATTTGTTGTTTATTTATAGTGGGCTATGTACCTTACTGCAAGTATAACTGCTTAGTATTAAACCTCATTCTGATGTGGGTTTAGAGTCACTGAATTTAGTTTGTAGTACACTGGTAGTGATTTTACCATTTTTATAGTACAGAATGCAAATTCTTACACACAGCTAGTCTTTTAATGTTTATGTGGACCTGTCTCATGTAAAACAGGTTAAATGTCCTCACACAAATGCCCTGAGCCTCACTTTACCATCTACTGTAGCTGCCTACTGCTATTCTTCCCTCCGGCCTCCTTAATGCTCATTCACATTCAGGCTTGAGGCTTTTGATGTCATTTCTTATCAATCCCCCATTCCTCCTTCTCTGTCCCTCTCTTTCACACTCGCACTCACTTTTTCTCTTTCATTATCTCTCTAAAACCACCAAACCCCATGCCTCTTTTTTTCTCCCTTTACTCTTTTTTTCTCCATTTAACCCCTCTCTGACAGAGGCGATATACATGTCAATGGGAAAAGCACAAAGCTTCTTTTCAGCTTGGCTGGCTTTGTTTCTATAGGACCCCTGACATGCAGGTGGAGAGAGGGGAGAGGAAACTTCTATTACATGTTTGAAGCACTCAAGTGCATGTTTGGAACCTAAAAGAACAGATGTTCTGCCTATTTTCCTGATGCACTGGTGTTGATATATTATAGGCATGGTAAATCTATAGCTTAGGGATGTTGGGATGTTTTCTGCGGCGGGAATGGCACATGTAACATTGCTAGAATGTTAAATCATTTGATCATTTCCACTAATGAGCCAAAACATTGACTACCTTCCTGATATGATATTAGCAGCAGATCCTTAAGTCATGTGTATATCAAGGCCTAATAAGATAATCAGCATTATTTGCTTTATCTGTGAGTGGTCATAATGTTTAAGCTCATCTTGCAGTTAATAGAGTTTTGGCTCATGCTGTCACTGTCTATTAGTAAATCAGTAATGGAGCAGGTATTTTGATTGAGTCATCCATTTCTTTAAAGAAGGACAAAATAGAACATTTCAGATATATGCAGCAGCGCCTTTATCGTCTTTCAGATGTTCACAGTGATTAAAGCAATTAGGAAACCTTCCGGAAGCCTTCATTTATAGGATGTGAAAGCATTATGTAGCAAAATCTGCATAAGAATGGTTATGTCTATTAAGCTTTGTTGTTTTAATTGTAAAGTGATCAGTGGGATAATTTCACATGTGTATTGTCACAATGCAAATTGCCAACCAGCGATGGTGGATTGTTTGAGATGGTAATCTTTAAATGATTTTAGGTATGTGAGTTATCAACAAAGTGTGTTCAGTAAATTAAACATATTAGACCAAACAACAAAGTCTATGGCCTTTCACCAGACAGTATATATTGCTCGACATACTTACATAACACATTTTTTGTCATTGTTTAGTTTCTGAGGACGTGTGCAGATGTGTTTCGGCTCGTTCCCTTTCTGGTCTTCATCATCGTTCCGTTTATGGAGTTCTTGCTGCCTGTCGCTCTGAAGCTTTTCCCCAACATGCTGCCATCCACCTTTGAGACTCAGTCTAAGAAGGTGTGTGTGACCAAAGCTTCGATATGTATGTTTTTACTTTTCTGTGCTAGAAATTGTCTTTCTTTGTCTTTACTATCACTCATGGAGAACAGAGGGTTCAGTCGTTTTAGGCACTGCTCAAATGGATCCAGTTCAACTCCAATTCGTAGGTTTTCTTTCTGTGTTTGAACTGGGAACGAACCAGATTGTGATGGTACTGCGCTGGACTATGGTGGTTTCAGACCAATCTTCAGTACCTCTGCTCCATGCTCCAATGTGTGATAAGCATTTCTGATGAACAATCCTGGAGAAAAATGTTGTGATATGATGTTTAATTCATCAGAATGGAAGTGAAGGGAAAATAGTTCTAAAAAACAATTTTTTTGGTTTCCGAGCTTTACCTGTACATTTTTGTATGTTGTAGGAAGAAAGGTTGAAGAAGGAGCTGAGAGTGAAACTAGAGATGGCCAAGTTCTTGCAGGACACTGTTGAAGAGATCGCTCTGAGGAACAAGGCAGACAAAGGCAACGTCACTGAGGAGTTTTCAACCTTCTTCCAAAAGGTAACATTACAACTCTCACTCAGTCCTGATCTCACTCCTAATTAGCAGGTTTGACAATGGTTTATTCAGGAAGAGACAACACAATGCTTAAATGAAGTAGGATAAAACATCTGACACAGAGCTTGATGAACGCAAAATGTCTGAATCCTCAAAGCTCTGATTACCCCAACCCATATAAAACTCATAAAGGTCTACACCACCCCCGTGTGGTCATACTTAAAAAGTACACCTTGAACCACCTTACTAATAACCTTACTACACCTTATTAATAATTAGTTTGATATTTCTCTCACCCCTAGGTACTGCTCACTATTTTGTCTTTTGTCCTTAATTGCTTCAGATCCGTGACTCAGGTGAAAGGCCCAGTAATGATGAGATCATCCGCTTCTCCAAGCTGTTTGAGGATGAGCTGACCCTGGACAACCTGACACGGCCTCAGCTTGTGGCTCTCTGCAAGCTGCTGGAGCTGCAGTCCATTGGCACCAACAACTTCCTGCGCTTCCAACTTATCATGAAACTTCGTGCCATTCGTGCAGATGATAAGGTGCCTGGGCCAGTGCAAAGCTTTCCAGTCACTCTGAACCAAATCCAGGCCCAGTGGAATGGGTTAATTAGGCTGAGGGGCAAAATTAAGGAGGGACACAACAGCCATTTTCCACTGAATGGATAACAATATAGTACTAATCTGGTTGTATATATTCCTTTAAGCATAACTGCTGCAATACGGTTCAGTATCCCTGTTAATGTTGTTAATGTTTTCATCAAAAATGGTTACCATTACACATTTACTATAACAGGAAATGTAACTTAAGGTGTAGTTTGAATGGTTGCTTAGCTAGAAAATCGAACTCCTTCTCATGAATGCAGGCTAGCATGCCCCATGGCTTTGAGTCGGATTGAACTTCGGTCTGAATTGTGATCTTGTGTCTGCAGATGATAGCAGAGGAGGGATTGGACAGTCTGAATGCGAATGAACTACAGGCTGCATGCAGGGTGCGAGGGATGAGGGCTCTTGGTGTGACGGAAGAGAGGCTTAAAGATCAGCTCAAACAGGTATCACATACCCGATCAGGGAACCTTCGTCCTGTGGGATTAAATTGTCTGATTGAGAAATCTTGTTCGCAGCATGTTCAGTGTGTGTTGTGCAGTGTATCTGAGAATGGTTGTAACTGTGTGTTTGGCAGTGGTTGGAGCTGCATCTGAACCAGCACATCCCTACTTCTCTGCTGCTGCTGTCCAGGGCAATGTACCTCCCTGACACGCTATCACCCACAGACCAGCTCAAAACCACACTGCAGACCCTGCCTGAGATAGTGGTATGTACACTACACACTTTCACATACACACACGTGCCTGAAGAAATGTTTAGTGTGAAACAAGCGTTAGAATTCACACTTAACTGTAAGATATAACATTACATGCATAAAGTATGCAAACAAGCTGTGTGCTTTTTTTTTTAAGTGGCACTCTGGTCTAAATGTAAACTTGAACCATTACTACATCTCTTCTGATACCTGTCTATCTAGATTACCTCTGGTAGAGAGGCTAAAGCATTTGTTTCTGGTATCAATTAAAGGTAAATGTTTTCTTTACAATATTGTTCAGAACCAAGGTATGCGAACGCAAGACAGGTTGTATTTATGATGCAATACATTACCCAATAGCAGTAAGTACTGTTGACAGCACAGCTATTATTCTACTGCTTTTATAATGTGTTGCATAATACTAGTGTATTGAAGGGAGAAAATTCTTCAGAAAACACGGATAAATGGAAAAACATAAAAGTTCTATGAGATCGTGAATAATTTTAAACTGATGAGGCTTAGGGGCACAACACTGTTCTATAGAATAATGTATAACATATTAAAGATTAGTTTTAGGCTGGATTGTCCTTTTCATTTTTGGAAATATTTCACAATTAAATCAGTTTGCTAAAACGCAACATGACATTCTTATGTAATCTTTCTGCATGCATGATCTTCATAACAGTTATATTGAGCACTTTTACTTACAGACCCCTCATTTAAATCACTATTTTGTTAATCAAGCTCTCAAGACAATCTTTTGTTGTTGCTTGAAAACAACCATGTTCATTTTTGTGTTGCTTCCAAATATTTCATCTGTAAAATATTTTTTTTTTAAGCACACTATGCATTTTGATGGGCCATAGAATAAAGTTTAGAAGAATGAAGTGGTGAGAAAAAAAAGCATTTTGACTTCTGGAATAAAAAGGTCTTGGCTAGCATCCAGGGACCTTTAGCTCCAAGCCTATAAAAAAACAAATATAGTCTGCTTAGGAAGGTACTGTATTTGGTCATAATATAGAAAAAAATGGTATGAGTGTATGAGTGTATTTTATTATCTTTATTATGTGACATGAAGTGTGTGCATGTATATGTGTGTATTACCAGACTAAAGAGGCTCAGGTGAAGGTAGCAGAGCTGGACTTCTCTAAGGTGGATAATAAGACTAAGCTGGAGACCACGCTGCAGGAGGAAGCTGCTATCCTCCAGGAGAACAGAGAGAAGGAGATGGAGAGACTGGCTGATGCTGCAGAGAAAGCAATGGAACAACAGGTCTCAACACCCAATCAGACATTACTAGTCAATAGTGTAAATATCCCATCATAATTGATCCATCTCGTATTGAATGAATTTTATTTTTCATTTGTGTGTTTCATGTAACACCTTCATGTGTTACATTACAAGATGTTTTTAAGTGCATTAATTTAACCGTTGTATTAAACTCAAATATCAGTGGCGATTCTCTTGGCTAAAGCTTTATGTAGAACTGAGATCAGTCCTAAATTGTTCTTTGTATGAATTTATGATTATAGGGTTGGCTATGCAGCCTAATGGTGGCTAATAGAGCACTAATTTATGGCGGTGTGGGTGTCTGTGTGTTTGCAGAAAGCTGAGTTGGAGGCAGATATTGCTCTTTCCAGTGTAGATGGGGCAATCCACTCTGAAACACTGCGAGACACAGCGCCAGTGTTGGACGACATTAAGGTTATACTGACACACGTGGGACACATGCTCACTATAAACCAGCAGAGCTGATTTTAGCAGAGCTTTAACAACATTTATGTTTTTACCAGTCAGTTTTGTCCATTGTTAGTTTTAAAGGCTGTCAGTGTCCTGCAAAAGTATGTTCATTAACACTTTGCTAAGATTTTTATGTATAAATTTTAAGAGTATTCCTAAATTGGTTGCAAGCAGATCAGCTGTACCTGTTCCTCATTCCAAATGGTACAAATGAAATAATGTAACTTTAAACTTAAATCAGGAACTGTGGACACCAGCAGAATGGTTTTTGAACTTCAGAACTGTCAATATATACATATAACAATCTTTCCACACCATTTGTTTTGAGATCCTGATTATAGCTTCAGTTAACTCACTTCAGTATTAACTGCAGTATTCAGTTAATACTGCAACTTGTGTGCTTTGTGTAATGTGTGTGTCTGTGTGTTAACTCATTCTCTTCATGCCGCGTTCAGTTTGAGCAGTGGCAGAAGTATCTGCGTATTCAGGTTATACACTGATCAGCTTTCATTGAGGCCAACAGCACACTTTCGTTCTGCTCTTCATAACAACATCTTAAGCAACTACAAAGAAAATTGATTCTAAATAGATTAAGCTCTTGCAGAAAAATTATTTAGGGCAAGACACTACAGGTAAATTTAGTTTCAATGATAGGTATCACATGGACTTTGCCAGTTGGTCACTGAAATCCATAAACATTTCTTTTGTATTGGATGTTCGGTCAAGAAAATCTCTATTTAGTGACAAATCGAATGTTTAATTAAAATGCACAATTCTAAAAAAGAAAGGATTTTATAGAAAAGTTTGAAATGTCATTATTTAAAGATAAAAATGTAACAACATGTTATATAATTTTTCCTGGGTCATTTTTCTGCACAACGTAGCATAAATCCAGTGTTTCTGTAAAGCCTTCAGATTATGGCCAGGAATTACAGAGTAAGATGTCATGAATGCAGGTGTTCCTAAAGCAGAAACCTGTGCTTCTGAATGTAGAGGAAAGTTGATTTTGAGAAAAAACATTTTAAGAATAGGCTTCAGAGTTGTGCTTCCCTTTGAGAGCTCAGAGAATGTGTATAATTTGTGTGAATGTTTTTGGCACAAAGAAGATTTAAATAGATTCTATTTTGATTTTACAGCATTTCAGCAATGTGTAACTTTACATGATTGTGATAAGTGTAAAAGAGCTAAGCCTTTATTAAAGTTTCTACATTTTGGAAATACAGTTGGACGTGAGGGACATGACCTGACTAGACATGCTGAGCTTACAGAGCTTAACCGTTTATTTATGCAGATGCATTTTAATCTGCTACAGGATTGACAGGACCAACATTGTCATGTCTGTAGGACCTGTAGTGCCTTGTCTTAAAGAAAGATCACACTGAAATTTGGTTGAACAGTGCTAAAATGTTTATGAAGAACAGAAGTCTATTTAGTGTAACCTGCTCCACTCCTGTACCCATTGTTTGTGTGTGTGACTGTGTTTGTTGGTTGAGGCTGTGGTGTAACCCCAACAGTCCCCGAGCACGCACCACACTGTCTATAAAGACACGTCTAGTACACCCTGTCCTTCCTGTAACCCTTTAACAACCCTGAAATAGTGCTGTAGGATGTTTGTGTCTTCCCCTTCTTATTCTGGCACTGCATGTGCGTAGATGAGCTGGGAAGATGTGGCGATAGACTATGTGATGGACTAACTGTGATGTTGAAACCCTACAGGGTGAGGAGATCACTAAGGAGGAGATTGACATGTTGAGTGACGCCTGCACCAAACTGAAGGAGCAGAAGAAACTCCTCACCAAGGAAAAGGAGGAGCTGGAGGAGCTAAAAGATGATGTGCAGGAGTACAATGAAGTGAGTCTGGGAGGGAGAATACACTGGGAAAAATAAAATCACTTGGGTTCCCTCTGAGCCTTACAGTAAATCAGACAATGTACTGCTACTAATGTAAACTTAGCCTCTGTACCCAGCCTGAGGGAACGCATTTACTCCCAGTGCTAGTTTGGATTGCACACTAGAAGTCACTCTCATAACAAGATAATCAGTGTCAGTCACTTCACCTGTGGTTGTTATGTTGAGGCCGATTGATGTGTCTCACATCAAATTGATCCAATTTTAGTTCTTAGGACACAAATAATAAAATGCAAATAATTAAAAATACACAGTTAGTATAAATACAAATGTGACGCAAGAAATGAAGTATTTACAAAGTATTGAAGTATAAGACGCATTTTTGTATGTAAAAATAGCCTGCAAATTTAATTTGTCAAAAAATGATTAATAAAAAAAAAATTAATATTATTCTAATATTATTCTTCTGATGCTCCAAAAATGACTTTAATTGAATCAAATCAAGTCAGGTCAAACCAACACAGTACACAGCGAAGTGAAACAACGTTCCTCCATAAACCTTTAGATGGATGCATTGTAACAGTAGAGAATAACAGAGTAAAGCAGACAATTATGGAGCTGTTCTTTCCCCAATAAAAACCTACTTGTGAGAGAATGGACATCACTCCTGTTCTGTTTCTGTCCCGCTGTACTTCAGGATCTGGAGGAGATAAAGAAGGAGCTGTCTAAGACTGGGCAGGAGAAAGTGGTGGAGGAGTCAAAAGCCAGTAAGCTTCTCACTCGCCGTGTTGGCCGCATGATCAGCCGCATGGATAAGATAATAAATGAACTGGAGAAAGATAAGCTGGTGCTGGATGGACAGATGGACAGTGGAACTACGCCACCTGTAGGGTAAGAAAGACTTGTTTGAATTGAGTTTCTTGTTGATATGAATTGGATACTTGTGTATTTGTACATGTGTGTCGTGTATGTGGTCTACATGTAGTGTGTATGTACTGTAAATACTGTTTATTTTTAGTTTACGCTAAAATGGTGGTGGGAGGATGACTGCACGTGGAGCTTAAGTCAGATGTTCCTAAACACCGAAAGGGTTCCCAGTTAAATTAATAGTTTCCTTTTGTTGTTTTTTGTAGATTGTTCTTTGAGAAACATAGTGACTTACAAAGGTAAGAAAAGGAGATGCTCTGGGGTCTGTGGGGTCGTTTGCAATCTTTACCACTAACACAGACTCCTTAGTTTTCTTCTAATTTTTCAGTGTGATCAATTCATCTTGGTTTCATTCAGTCTTTAGCAAATCCACTTGTCATTTGCTAACCTCATCATGTGGACTGCTCTTTTGATCACCGTTGTTTGTTTTCCAAAACTTATGAAAGGCGGACCAGTGTGATGCAGAGTTTAGTGATTTTGTTGCTCTTATTTTGTCAACTAACATAATAAAACAAAAATTCACTAAAATCACAAAAAAGTTGCTCAAAAAAGATATCTTAAAATGTCGTTTTAGCACTTGGATGAAGTTTTGAGTGGACAGGACAAAATACTAAGGATAAATCATTACATAGTTCATACCGTTGCATCCTGTGTTCTGGGAACCCTTAGCATTGGCAGCATGCGATTGGTTCATTATCCGAGTTGCTCCTCCTCCATCATCTCATTTTCTGTGTTAGCGAGTAATCGTTTCCTGTATGCAGTATGTTCCCATCCTGTAGGGAGAACCTGATCAGCATCAACGAGCTCATTGGTGTAATGAGGCAGATCCAGAGCATTCCAGAGCAGAAGCTGCTCAGCATCACAGATGCACTGGATGAAAACAAGGACGGCAAGATAGACATTGATGATGTTATGAAGGTAAAAGGAGCAAACCGTGACATACAGAGAGAGTCTATCTTTGCGCCTGCCAATTCATGTTTGGATGTTGTTTGTCTGTGATCTACATATCTACATAGAGTATGTTTGGGCTGATATGGGTTACTAGCATTTACTTTATAAAAAGAATCACATTGTTATGTGTACCAGGCTGACCTGAATATTGTATTTGAAAAGACCTGAAATTTATATTTACATTTTTCAGTCTAATCATGACTGATTACTAATAGCTTAATCAAAAATTCCTCTAGTATTGTCAGTCCATTAGCTGCAATTCCAACATCAAGCAAATAATCAATTCATATATATGTAAATAGTGTGTGTATTAGGGTTGTCAAAAAAAATCTCTCAGATTCTCAGATACTAATCAATACTAAAATGTTGTATTGGGACGCTCGTATATAGTGCCAAGGAGTGAGAAATGACACAGACACAGACACAGACACAGACACAGACACAGACACAGACACAGACACAGACACACACACACACACACACACACACACACACACACACAAAGTCTCTCTCACACACACACACACACACACAAAGTCTCTCACACACAGCGTTTTGATAAGCAGCCTTTCCCATATCCATGAAAAGAAACGGATCCTAAATTGTTCTGATTTGGTTATGTAGACTACAAGTTCAGGCAAACCCACTTGAGAATTTTTCCAGGTTTACAAATGTGGGTTTTATGGCAATAGACACACACATTTACATTTTTGGCCTTTTTCAGTGATGATTTTATTTATTTATTTTATTTAAATTTATGAGAGTGTACTTCTAAGTTTTAAAATGTCGTAAATTCAAATCAGAATTTTCATTGACTAAAACTAGACGAAAATAGTCATGGATAATTATTGACTAAAATAAGTGAATAAGTGATACTGAAACTTGACTAGACTAATAATAGTAATAATAATACATTCGATTGATTTATAAAGCACTTTTCAAAATACCCAAAGACGCTGTACAATTTGGAGTACAGAAAGAAAACATTTTGTTTGTCTACTCACACTTTATTGTTTTTTCTCCCCTGTAGTATTGAAAATAATATCGAGTATCGAGTACCATCCTTAGGCCTTGTTCACACGGATGTCTGAGCGCCTATTGAACGCCGCCCGTTTTTCTGCTCATTGAAGCAAATCAAAGCGTCCACACGGGCGTTCAGCCCCGGCGTTCGGCCAGCAGCGCGTTCGGATGGCGTGAAATAAACGCTGCATGCAACGTTTTCTTGGCGTCAAAATAATACACGAAACTACAGATTTGGCGTCAGGCTGGCGTTAAACAGTGTCAGACGCCAGTCGAACGCCTTGCTGACGTCGATGAAGCGTCACTACCAAACGCCACAAAAAGAGAGCGTTCATTTTGAACGTCCATGTGGACGAGGCCTTAGTAGCGGTATCAAGTTTGAAATTTCAGTATTGTGACAAGCCTAGTGTATATACATATGTCACGCTTCTCCATCTCTCCCGAGAAAGGGCAGGCACAAACACAGACTCCAATGTTCAATGCTCCAATGCTATAACTTTTATTTAGAAATCAAAAAACCAAGACAGGCTTGAGGACCTGAAACAGGATTAAAGCTTTCTACTAAACAAAAAGGAGACCAGAGGAACACGAAACAAACGCCAGGTTGATGGTGGATCGACACGGAGGTCCACCACTAATGAACTCAAATACCTCTAACTCAAATCCCACCACAAATAACAAAGATAAGCCCTCCAACTCCAACAACACCCAGCTGTGACAAATAATAATGAAAACCCATCACCACTTCAACTTAAAATCCCAAAACATTAATTAACAGAAAAAGGGCACTGTACCCAGCCCTGACAACATACAAACATTTAACCAAACTTGATTTTAAATATGAACAATATAGTGATATGTCTCTTATTTATCCATCCAAAAGAAATGACTAAATACAATATTGTGGCACATTCAATAGGCTGATTGATTAGTAGTGGTAATGGTGCTCTGATACATTTTTGTGGTTTCAGTGCTACCAACACAACAGATCAAAGTAATTAAGTAGACATAAAGACTTTCCTGGGTTGAAGTGTGTAAGAGCTGGGAAACCTTTAAAACTTGCAAGGCTAAGGGCCTTCCAGAACTGAGGTTGAAAGCCACTGGTGTAGATTGAGGGTATTTAATTCTGATCATGGAGGTCTAGTGTAATCCCCTGGCTTAAACATACTTGCTGAACCCAGCAATTATTAGATGAGCTATAATCTGTTTTGTTTGAGCAGGGGAAAGACTAAGCTGTGCTTGACACTACTCTCCCAGCAATGTCCTGTAAGCAATGTTGAAACCCCTGGTCTATAAATCTGAGATAATGAGGCCTCTGTCGTTTTATCTTGTGTTTTTCAGGTGGTGGAGCTGATCGATAAGGAGGACATCGACATCTCCACGACGCAGGTGGCAGAGATCATGGTGATGCTACAAAAAGAGGAAAAGCTTGTGGAGAAAGAGAAGGCCAAAGAAAAAGCTGAAAAGGAGGAGGCGGCTAAAGTTCAGAACTAGATCCGCAACTGTGGTTTAGTGGGATAGTAGCACTGGAGATACTAGTGCTAAAAGCCCCTGGTTTCCTACTTGAAAAGAAGCGATACTAAATTATAAATGTTAGAAACAATCTAAACTTTCATTTCACCCCCTAACCGTCAGCTCACAGTGATGTAATTACTTGTGAGCTGAGTCATGTTTTTATTTTGCACACAGTCATCCTCCTCATCATTCCACTGCTGTCATTCATTCATTCATTTTAATGGGGTTTTTTTTGCATTTAAACCACGTCCTTTTCACAACACAGCTGAATGATTTAACATAAGTGACTGAATGTAGCTTGGGTGACCTGTAAATATAATCTAAACTTAGGAGCTGAAATGGCGAAAGTATTCCAAAGAACCTGAACTTGAGGCAGTTTTTTTTTTTGCCTGAATGCACAGAAGCTACTGACTAATCAGTTTTTCCAGCCCAACTCTAACTGGGTTAAATCTGGGCTGCATGTGTTTAATGAGCTTTCCTTTTTGTTACTTCTCACCAAACAACTTTTCCAGACATCCCAGTAATTAAAAAAATCTAGCTTTTATAGATTAAATGTTGTAGAGACAGCCCTCCCTTAAAATATGTAAAGAAATATGCAAACGTTTGTCAACCTTGTATGTATCTATTGCTTCAGTAATATACTGACGATTACCACAGACATTAACTTTGATGCCACACATATAATAGAAGTCAGCAGGCAGCTGCTTTAGCACATGCCCTTTGTCTTGTATTATAAGACAGTTTTGGGTTTGTTTTGAATCTGAAATTTTCTGTGGTAGTGTTTCCCAACGCTGTTCCTGGAGGCCTGCTACTTGTTACATTTATGTTATCCCCGCTCCTTACACACATGACCCAGATAATTGGCTCTTAATATCTTAAAGTAGATGGAGAAAAGCACTAAAATGTGGGACAAATGTGGGGAAAGCACTAAAATCTGATGTATGATGGTGGAGAAATACTACTTTATGGTAATCAGACTAAGGCTATGCAGCAGATAGAGTTTGGACTGAAAAATGATGGATATATGTTCCCTTTTTTACTACTAGCTGAAAGCTACATATAGTGGTTTTATAGTGGAGTATAGTTTGCCTTGGAACAAATAGCAATTATATATTCTTGTAATGGTGGGGCCAGGGTATTATATGTGACTGCACAGGATAGAGGAGTTTGAGAGAGGGCGCTCCAAGTGCGTGTGCGCGCGCGTGTGTGAGGATTTGTGCGTGTGTTTGTTTGGATAAGTGAAGATGGAGGGAGCTTGGAGTGTGCAGACAGGGCCAGCGTAGGGTTCGGCTCAGAGTCTTCATGGTGAGGCCAGTCTGGGTACAGTCAGTCTGAGCACTGGGTAAACACACACACCATACATGGAGAGGGTAGCAAGCGAAGGCAGAATACGTGCGCACGCACTAATACACACACACAGTATTTTGTCAGCATAGCATAGTTGCACAGGGCACAGCAGACAGTGAATACATCATTCCCAACCCTAAACATGTCATACAGAGAGAACAGAGTGTCTGAGCCGAGAGCACTGGGTCTGTGCTGCGTCAGAGAGCGAGAGCAAGCGTGCAAGATAGATCACTTACAGAGTCAGGGTGCCTAATCATTTCAGATTGTGTCCATAAGCTTTAGCAAGGCAGCAGACGAGGGACAGAGGTCAACCCTCACAACAGTAACAGTCTGTGTTTGTGCAGCTTCATGGCAACATGTAGGCCTTAAACTACATACGTCATCTGCTCTTTATTATAATCTCATTCTATTGTGTCTGTCTGGGAGCAGGAAATGTTATGCTGATATATGATTGCACTATAACTATTTAAAGCTTTTTTTTTTTTGGAGAATAATTATTTTTGAAGTATAGATCCAGACTCAGGTACGTTTGTGTAAAGTATGCCAAGAGCTGCAGGTGCTAGTGGAGAAGAAGGTGAAGATGGAGTTCTTTGAAAAAGTGGCTGGAGTGAAAAGATGAACATTTTTAGTAGAGGTGTTATTTTTTACTTTGAGCACACACTGCTGCTGCTGTTTGGCTTTCTTATAAAGCCATGTGGTCAGACCAATAGCTTTTTCATGAGGTACGCACATGTAAGATACATAGAATAGGAGACAACTGGAGGAGAAGGCAGGAAAACGTCGCAACAGTACTGTGTTCAGTCCAGAGCTTGGGCTTATTTAAAGGGGAATCCAAGTTTTACAAATTTCTGCATTTTTCAGTCTTTATGTGTAAAACATTTAGGTGGTTTGATACATTGTTGTAAAATGCATCATTGTAGAGAAACCTATTAACCTGTATTTCTCTACAGTGCCTGATTCATTGTTTTGAAATAAGGTTGTGGCTAAAATATTTATATAAAGTACATGCAAGGTAAGGCAAAACAGACTGAAAAGAAAACTTTAGATTTACCATTATTTCACCATTATCAATATTGCATATAAAAATCTGTATCCTTATCACCAGCAATGTTAAGAAAAGTGGGTACATTTCAGTGAAGTGTACCATTTCACATCAAACCACATCAAACTGACTTTGTTGATCGAATAATGCAGAAATTTTGAAATGGGTGGAATTTCCCGTTTAAACAATGAATTTGAAATTTGTTTTATTTTTGACTCATTTCTGATTGTGTTGTACTCATGTGGGTACTTATAATGAGTAATTGTTATAGTTCTATATTAACTCTTAAAGAGCGTTAGATGAGGTTAGTAGGTTCGTACTGTTGTCAGAAAGGTGTCCCCTAGAGAGAGGAAAGCATGTTGAGGACTTAGATCAGCAATCAGCAATGACTGCTCATGACCCTCTGCGGTCACTGGAGCTGTGAAAGCAGACTTGGTGTACGGTGCATGAAATAGTATTTGACTGCTTGAGTTTCTGCAATTTTTGTTAAAGTTTTTCATTTTAGATCTTAAGACAAAACCTAATTCTAGCAAAAATGACCACATTTTAGTCATTTAAAATTCAGCGCAGTGCCTACAAAACAAAAGTAATTGGCCATTCTGTCATTCTGTCTATTGAAGTGGCAACATTTGGAATGTGTGCAGAAAGTCAGCTGGGAGTACTATACTTTGTCATGCCCTGTATGGCTGTGACTGTACAAGTGTACAGTGGATTGGCATTTAATAATCAAATGATTCTTTATTATTATTTTAAGTTCACCAAATATTTGAAATGAAATGAGGAGATCTTTACCTCTATGCTTTGTGTTATTTATTCATTTTGTAATTATTTAAAGCTAAAGGGGGAACAAGTGCAAAAAAGGTGTTCTATTTGAAAATAATCCAAAAAGTAGCGGGATATTCAGTGTTGTTGTTGTTTTTTTTATTAAGTTTACTACTGCAAAATTAAAGATGCTTAATATGACAGCTTTTTTTTGCTCTGAGTAATTCAGATGTAAATATACTCATTTTAATTCACAGTGGTTCCAAAGTATTGAATAAAATAAGGCTGATCCTGATCCTGATCCTTTTCATTTTGCACAAATATCACCTGTTCATATTCCTTCTTTTTTTTTTCTTCACTTGTTTTATTTATTTTTTTCACCTTTATGCCTTATGTCGTTTCACTCTCCGTGCCATTTACCACTCATCTGTGTCACTTTTATGTGGCAGCTGGACTTCCTTGCATGCTGATGTACATGCAAAAGTCCAAAAACTCTTAGCAGGCCTTCCTTTTAAATGCTCGGTAACTGTTTTGGTACTTCAGCAACAGAGGCCTTTAATCAAGCCAGTTGTCTTGGTTAAGATTCTCTCTCAAATTCAGAAAGCCTCTAAATCTTAGTCTTCTGGTATCTTACGTCTTGTCTAAGACAAATGGACTCAACTCAGCAGCTAATTAACAAGGCCTTTGGTGTCATCCTCATCATAAATGCTGAATTCAGCTTTCAAATATGTGCATGTGTTTTAGCCTAACCGATTTTCAAAAAAAAAAAAAAAACATGCAAAAATTAATTTTAAGGGTTAGTGACAGTATGATATTGATGCGGAACATAGGCGTTCAGTTTAAAATGGAGAAATACTGAGAAAAAAAATACTTGACCTAATGTGTGGCACTTTTTGTAAACCTGATTGGAGCTTTGAAATTTCTTTTAAAACTAAAACGATATATTTACAGCAATCCTACGGATGGTACAAGGAGGTGTTAACATAAAACACTTTTCAAAAATTGCATGATTTTAAAAGTAGTTTAAAAATAAGCAACTTAATTAGCTTGATGTCAGGATCCCTGTTTAAACGTTTCTGCTTAGCTCATAAACCACAGACTGTAGAAAAGGCTGAGAAGGGATCCTAATGAACTTGGTGCTGTGACAACAGAAAATGAAGGTGTTGATTGAGGAACAAGCTGTTCCAGTCTTCAAAAGTAGAACACTCAAACGTAAAAGAACTGCATCCAGTGGATTCCTGTGGATACCTGAAAATGAAAAGAGACACACAACAATATTTGGTGTGAATAATGAATCATTGATTGAAATGGTAAATAGGCTGCAATCAAAAAGGAAATGCCCTTTGAGATTATGAAACACTTTAAATGTGTGGGATCTGAAGCATATTTAGTGCTACTCAGCGTTTTTTACGTGGAAAATAAAGTTAAGTAGAAGGAATATTTTTGTAAGGAGTGCGAGTGAAACCAACATGGAAAGCAATATATGTGTCAGTGATCATAAAAGATTGTGTGTAACGGTCTAACCTTTCACTTTTTGGTTCAAATTTGAGCTTAATTCTGTCCCCGGCAAGTTCACTAAACTAGATTAATTGGCTGGCAGCCAAGGCAAATTGGAAAAATGGACGCTAATGTTGACTTGAAATCATATGGCAAGTTAAAGTACCTGTGTTTAATTACACTGTTAACCCAAGACCCCGGCTTCACTGCATAAGCCTCCTATGGAGCAAGAAGCAGTTCTGACTAGAAGAAGGAGTTATGGCTCAAAACAGAAGCCTCATTTCAAAATGTTCCCATTTGAGAGGCAATAGAATCTACTCAATGACTGTTCCATATTTCATTTGGATTGTTTGAAAAGGTTAAGAACTGCTCTTTTATTAACATACATTTTTATTGCAGTGAACTGATGTTCAAACTAAACCTTGCTCAAACTGCTCACACTGCTCAAACATGCACTCAAAAACAGGCTGGGTGACTTAACTTATACATGCCACAGTCTTTAACCATGTGCCATCTTGAATGGATAAGAAAAAAAGACACTCAGCACACTATATACCCTTCAAAAATGATATCCTGGCAATCTAAGGCATCTTAAAGGTAGACTAGTGTTGTAAGATCTTATAAGATTGCTCAATCTTTTCCTAGACAAACTATCTTTTGACTCTACTGACAGATCACTTCACTGCCTTCATGCGTTCCTGAGCCAGGTAAAATGACCTGACAGTGCCGAAAGGTAAACGCTGTTGGTGAAGTAGGATGAATAATACTGTAAAATTCTTACAATGAGAAAACATTTAAGATGCCTCTCCTTGTGCAGATACCCTTTTTACAGTGTATGCATGGCCTGTACAGGGACTATGGTGGTGAAAAAAGTGTGTCGCAGTACAGTTAGCCCTGTTATAAAGCTCTGTGTCGGCTGGTCGCCTTCTCAGAGTGCTCTGTTCTCTGTAAGTCGCTTATTTCTCTGTTGACACCTCACGTTCAACATCTCAGCACAAACAGGCCTGGCTTGTAAAACCAGTGTTGTATCACTGCTTTTTTGTAATATCTGTGATAAAACTTTGAAAAATCTAAATAACAGGAGAAGGAAAAAGATGTTTTATTGTACTTTTCATGTACTTCAGTGTAATGAAATCTCCCAGAGTGCTCTGTTCTCTGTAAGGCGCTCATGTACTGGTGTTGACACCTCAAGTTAAACATATTGGCACAAACAGGCCTGGCTTGTTAAACCAACCTGCACAGGCTGCTTGTTTAGATTTGAGGTGAGCAGTATAGCCTGATGCTGAGAGATTGCTCAAGGTGAGTGTCTGGGGCACAATGGTGACGAAAACAAGTCTAATGTTCTGTAAAAAAAAAGAAAAAAAGAACAAAGCTTAACTGCATGCTTTAGTTAGTATGAATGCTGAGGTTGAGGACTGCTTACTTTGTGTACTCAAGACTTCAGAATCTCATTCTGCCCTTCTCTCTCTCGCTCTCTCTCTCTCTCTCTCTGACTTTTTCTCAAATTCTCTCCCTCTATTTGGGAGCAGGTTGAACATACCTAGCTTGTGTTATGAAACATAGACCATGTGAAGTGTATGAAGTACAAGTTTGCTGGTCTTGCACGACGTCACTCTCTTTCTATTCTGATCTATTCAGTGGCTAATCAGTACACCATGGACTTCATACACCACGCAGTAATGTCCAGTAATGTCTGTAAGTTCAGATGTGATTATCTGCACACAGCTGTTTATGTAAAAGTGTAGTATCAGAACTTTGTATAATGTCACTGTGATAACAAAACCTTTTATCTCCAAAATGGAAATTACGCGAGAAGGAAAAAGACATTCTTAACTTTTCATGTGCTGTAATGTAATGAAGTCTTATTGCAGGTCAATTTCTGACTATCCTACAAAATGATGTAGAAAAAAAAAAGGTAAGAGGTTCTGATATAACAGCAACAACACGTAGATGTCAAGTGAGCTCATGCGCTGAGTAACGAACCAAGCCATACTGCATCTGATTACCATTGCTTGTTGGCTTGAGGCCTGCATTATATATTGATGTAGTTTTTATTTGTGTGTATGGATGTTGCCATTGTTCCCTGATCTAGGACCAGCCAAATCTTATTCAACAAAACTGGTCTTAGATCAGCACAGGTATACGCTTGGCACTTAGACTGAAGAGCACTTTAACTCACTGAACATTAAGCCACATCGCTGTAGTAATGTATTTGCCAGTACTGTACAGGATTGTGTACAACTCCATAATGCTTCCATTCGCAAATGACTGCTGAATGTACTCGCGGAATACGACCTGAGGGAACACATTTTAAAGGTCCGATCTTTATTTTTGGCCGTGTTCAGTACTAGTTCATTCTGCAAAAATGGGTGAAGTCTGTGTCGTGAAGAAACTCGCCTTTCTCTGCCCAGAACAGAGACTCCATCACATCACAGTGCCGCACATTTCATCGGGAACGCCTTACGTGCAAACTGTACGAGGAGTTATACCATCTAACACTTGATCTTTTTTTCAGTTGTTCTCAGTACTGTTATTTTATCTTAAAGCTAAATAAAACAACAGACTGTTTGAGACTTAGTCCTCAAATTTGTTGCTGGGGGGAAAAGTCAAGCGGGTGTGTTTCTGGAGTGATGAAATGTTGAAAAGGAGCTTTGAGAATGTTCTCGAAGAAAAAACGCACACGGTATGGACAAACATATTGGGACACACCTGTTTTTCAATATTGGGCTAGACACTTTACTTCCAGTAAAGGATATTCTTAATGCTTCAGCATACCAAGACACTTTGGACAACGCCAAGCTTCCAATTTTGTGGACACAAAAAAGCTTGGGGAAGAACCTTTTTCTATTCCAGCATGACTGTGACCCAGTGCACAAAGCAAGCTCCATAAAGACAAAGTTGACCGGCTCCAGATTAGTTGACTGACCTCAACTACGTCCCACACCTTTGGGATGAACTGAAACGGAGATTGTGAGCCAGGCCTTCTCATCCAGCATCAGTGCCTGACCTCATAAATGCTCTAAATAATTAAAAGGCACAATTTCCCAAAGAAACACTCCAAAATCTTGTGGAAAACCTCCAAGAAGAGGGAGGGGGTGGGGGGGAACTCATATAAAGTCTATACATTCAGATGCAATTTCATTCAAGTCCTTGTTGATGTTATGGTCAAGTGTTGTAAAAAATGTCTTGGTATGCTCAAGCATTAATATTACCCTTCACTGGACGTAAGGTGTGTCCCAATATATTGAAAACCACAAGTTATACAGGTAAACAGATGTTGGGTCAAATGGAGTTGCTGCAGGAGACCATTTCCACTCGAGCTCTGCGGTAAAGGTTTATGAAAGTATCCTATGTGGCCACTAGGAGGCAGTGTGTCAACATGTGTGAGAATCCAAACCCAGCTTCACGTTCATGCTAAATACTGTACAACCTAACATTCTCCTTTATCGACTCCCGCACGCACTCAGAAACTTCCTCATTAATGTACAGATGATAACATTTTGTATGGAACTGTATTTGTAAGAATGTGAAAGGGAAATTTCAAAAGTGGCAGTAAAGTACTGTTAGAACAACATGCAGTCACAGCCAAGTATGATCAGGTACATTGTTACTGTTCGACAGTGACAAACTCTTAGTCTCACTCACCTACTGTCTCCTACCTTTCTCCTCTTTTTCAATACGAAATAGTCCAAAGGTTTTAAAATTGTATTCAGCTTTAATCTGCAATTAATAGGGTGTTTGTGTCTCTTTTTTCAGTAATAACCTATAGGCTTTACATTTGATATTGGAACGATTTGATTGTTTTCAGCCAGAGTAGTGAGGTCAGGTAGTGATGTTTGATGATCACTACTGGGTCACAAACACAGTTTTGGATGGAGCACCCTTACAACCCAGGGTTCCGGGGCACCTTAAAACAGGTCAGGATGTTTAGATATGTCTATATATCTTTTCTATTTCTTTTCTCTCTCTCTTTACATACACATGCATACACAAACACACACACGTACATATGTCTTACTTTTTCTCCCTGTCTATTTGTCTGTCTCTCTCTCTCTCCCTCTCTCGCTCTCCCTTCCTAAGTGCTGTATCTAGTTGTACTCTTTCCTCACAGTCAGTCTCCAGTCTGCCTGTAATAATATTGTTCCTCTTCCTCCTACACAAACACATCTCCTCTGCTCTCCCCCGTTCCCCTCAGTTACCCTGCGTCGTCACGGCGCCTGCAGTCACCAGAACCCTGGCACAGCGTCCGGGAAACAGGGTTGTCATGCCAACGGCTGCGGTCAGCAATGGGAATGCTTATTGGCTGGTGAAGATGATCTCTGTGAGTCATAAGAATTCAAAAAAGCCGGAGAAAAAAGAGGGGCTCAAAAACTATGAAAACAAACAGCGGTTTGAATAGAGGAAAATCCCACAAGCGGCACTTTGGAGGCCTTGAGGTTTGCCGAATGCGCTACTCTGAAATGCTGGGTTAGCAGAGCCCACTAAATGGGTAGTTATTCCGGCCTGTTGTCTGTATCCCAAACCCACATTGTGACATACACATCAGATGCTTTATATAAACTCATTGTATAACATATACTGTCTATGCTCTCCCAGGGCCCTATATGACCGTGTGGAGGCATGTAGTTTTTAAATAGAAGGTAGAATATGAGTAGCAGCCTAGGCGGACTGCTGTGGTACAGAGTCAATATTGACCCTTTCTACAGCCTCACCCTGTTCCTTCAACACCACTGCTTTAAATGCTCAATGCAAAAGTTGCCCACAAATAGAGGTCCAGCACTGATGTTGTTCAACACGCAGCAAAGTTTTTGAGAGCGATGTCGTAGAGGACTACTTCATTAAACCATATACATTTATGAGAAATATAAAGACTCTGCAACTAATGTAAATGTTCTAGACCAATATGTTTTTTCTCCTAGAACAAGGCCAAGAACCACTGAACCAGTAAACTGGTGTGTTTGCTCCTTTGTGCCCTAATTCCTGCTTCCACCTTCATGCTTGGGGCTTAGGGCTTAGGGCCTAGGGCTCAGAGAAGTTAAGATGTCTGGAATGAGGATGTGGCCCAACTTGAGAAGCCAGAGAAGTTAGAGTGGTGCTGAGAGTTTGATGTAAGTGTGTAATTCAGTGTGGTGAGGCCACGTTTGGGTCTGGCATTAGCTTAAAGCTGGCAGTTTGGCATGGGGCGGTTAGTAAAAGGCGGGCAAGATTTAAGGGAATAGAATAGTGTGTGTGTGGGGTAGGGTTCTGTTGAGCAGGTGTTAGGGAAGCTGCTCTTTATGAAGGCTGAAGCGCTGGCACTGATCAGAGAAATGAGAGAGAGAGTGAGAGCGAGAAGTAAGGGAAGGAGAAAGTGGCTGGTGTAAAAAGGATTTCCTGGCTGGAAGACAGCTGGTCATTCCCTTAGGACTCATTACTGCTCTCTGACAATCTAGTGGCAGTGTAATACACACACACAAAACTAGGCCACTGTTGCTCATATGAATGTATAGCCATGTTGTAGTAAAATGCAATGCAGGGAGAAAGCTCCAGGTTTGAAAAACGTATTGCAGACAACTGGACAGCTCTTGTCATCTGACAGGTAGTCACACTGATGCATCGTGTGCTCACACACACACACACACACACAAACACACACACAAACACAACGGCTCTCTGTTTTAGAGAACGTTCTCTGTAGCTGTAGCGTGGTGAAGATATTTTTAGACCTTTGATGTATATTCTGCTCTGTTTGGTAGTGTAATGTATTTCAGTACAGCAATGTGCTTCTGCGTGCATATGCGTGTACGTGTGTGTGTGTATGTGTCTAAGCACTCTGTCTCACAGAAAGCAAAATATGACCGCATTTTGAGGATGTCTGCAATGAATGTCAAATTCTCTGCTCCTCCTTGTTCTGATTATATATATGTGGAGACCATGTACAGTGTGTGTGTGTGTCTTGTGTGTCTGTTTGTGTATATTTCCAGGACAAAAATGCTGTGGCTGCTTTAGGAAAACCGGAAAAAACAGAGCCACCCAACCAAATACTCCTGAGTTTGTAAGAATTATTCATGATACACTGGCATAGGTATGACGTCATGCCCTGACGTGCTATAAATGCAAACCTGTGTGTGTGAGACTGTGTGTGGAAAGTGCGACTGTGGAACACTGATGTGTAGACCTCCCCAACTCTGATTCCAACCAATTTTCCCCATGATCAGTGGAGAAGTAAAGAAAGGACGGGTGTGTGTGTGATGGTAGTTGGGGAGGGATGGTCTGAATACACTGAATACACAAATATGACTGAATACACCACCTGTCAAATCACATTCTCTCTCTCTCTCTCTCTCTCTGATGTCGACAGATGGCCTTGTGGCTGTGCTGCTGTGTTCTAGTGGTTAGTCTGTGTCTTCATTTATTCTCATTATTGTTTAGACCTGATATTGAGACAATCACTGCTGCTCTGTGCGTCTGTAATACACAGAGCTTCTCTCGCACACCAGACCTCTATATGAATCTCCATTATATATGGAGCTGAGTTTGCAGGAGGCTAATGGGACAAGAAAACTCCTCCAACACAAGCCACTAGAGACAGTGCAGTTAGAGAGCTGCTGGTCCACTTTTAGCTCAGAGAAACAGTGATGGGCAGGCTATGAGAATAATCTTAAAGAAGCACTAATTAAAAGTCCCCTAACGTTTCTGCAGAGTCTAGCATTATTGTTAATGATATACGCTAAGCTGTTCCTGAGTATTTCAACCTGCGTTATCGTTCTTCACTGTGTTTTCTCTGAATACCAGTGAGGACCAAAACGTCACTCAAATAAAAGTGTCCCTGCTTATGAGGGATCCTTTTTGTGGTACGTTTTTGTTGAATGACAGTGTGTCTAGTATAACAACACACTAGACTATGCATAATAACTACTTAAAGGCACAGTTCAGCTAAAAAAATTGCATTGTGGAAACTCATATCATACCATGGTAGGGCAGATAGACTTGCCTATGTACACTGCTCACAAAAATTAAAGGAACACTTTAAAGAAACACATTAGATACATCAGATCTCAATATGAAGTTGGAT
>JBBJLR010000153.1:11120496-11132946 GCA_037577145.1 Brachypetersius gabonensis
TGTGTGTGTTTGTGTGTGTGTGTGTGTTTGTGTGTGTGTGTGTGTGTGTGTTTGTGTGTGTGTGTGTCTGTGTGTCTGTGTGTCTGTGTGTCCGTGTGCGTGTGTGTGTGTGTGTATGTTGAAACACTGGCAGTGCCCAATATTGGAACTGTTCCTAGAAGTGCGGTATCCCAGGAGCACCATAAATTCATGACATTTTTTGCAAAGAATGTTTCCGCAGTTTGTCTTGTGTGGAACTTTGTGAGTGTGTGTGTGTGTGTGTGTTTGCGTGTGTGTGTGTGTGTTTCCTCTATAGGTGTTACAAACAAGCATAATGTGTTCACTCTCTTTGTTTTTATAGCCTCGTCTGTCTTTTCTCACTAAAAATAATGCCCCTTTAACTCTTACAGACTGAATGTGTATTAGCAGTTGTGTTATTGCGTTGTTATTTTATCATGATTTTGATGAAAATTACTTGACAGGATTGTTACCAGAGTCATCGAAACGAACAGAAAAACAGGGGCTGAAATGCGGCCTGTCAAGCCTGTCAATACAGAGTATAAATCAAATATAATGTAATCCATTATAGTTAATGACAGGGTAATGAAATATGCAACTATCTAATTTAATTTCAATTATTAATATTGTAACTCATTTATAAAACAAACTAGCAGTAATAATTCAAGTCTGTCAAAGCTTAATTGACCAACTATGCATTTCACAAGTGGGTCGTCATGATCTTATCACTACTTGCGCGTTTGCTATGATATGATTACCTCTATGTGGAGCACTCTCACTTCAAAGACGTACTTTTGTCTTTCTGTAAATCAAAATGACTTGATTAAGCCCGTGAAAGGGCCAGAACCTGCACATGATAATGACAAAGATGACAAGAAGCAAACAGACTATTCTTAAGCATCCTAGATTAAACACACTAATTTGAACCTTGATAAAGACATTCTACACATGACACTTACCACAGACATTCACATTTATCTTTTAACATAAGGTTTACACTGACTCTTTCAGTAAATACACTGGTATGCACTGTTTTACATTTCTAACATCTGGCAGAAACCCATTGGTTGGACCAGTGGTTTCCAACCTTTTTTCCTTGAAGCCCCCTCTTGCCTGTGTCCAAGACAAGTCAGGACCCCCAACACCAACTCCTACCCGCCTAGACGCACGAAAAGAATAAAGTGATTAAATACAAACTTCTATTTGCAAAAATAAACAGCGGTTGTAGGTTTTTGTTCTTATACTCTTATATACACACACGTTTAGGTTTCTCAGACATTGGGATGTTATTAATTTAATGTGTACATTTCTAATTTTGGTAACCTCAGTGCAGACAATATTGTGCGCACCTCCTGCGATCTCTAGCGCCCCACTAAGGGGGGCCCGGCCCCAGGTTGGGAACCACTGGGTTAAACTACAGTTTATATGACAGTCAGCGCTCATGTTGGTTGTTAAGGAAGTCCTTTTGTCAAGCATTCGAAGTTCTAGCCAATGGAGAAGATCTGTAGAGATCTGTTTCATGATTTTAATGAACTACATATAATCAATACAACTATTTAATAATGAGTCACTTAAAACATAAGAGTTGCTCATGATGGAAATGATCTGAATGCACACTCAACTCTAAATTCTGACCATTACTTTTTTTCAGTTTACTGAATGTGTAAAAATTACATTAGGGTCTGTGAACGTCACAGAAATGCAGAAACAAACATGCCAGAAATACATTTCACCCCAAAAGAAATAGCCTAAAATCTAAAAAAATTCAGAGAAGAATTCTTAGTTTAATGGAAGGTTAAAAGCATGCAAACTGGCCGAAATCGATGTTCAGAATCAACATCACTACAATAGTCCTACTGAAAAGAATAGTGATCAGACTGAATTTCAGTATGAAGCATGAACTCTGAAATGAAAAAAAAAAGAACTTGCACGCTTTCCCCCACTTATTTTGTCAAAAGTTATGCCTATGGCAGCTTTGGTCTTCCATCCATTTAAAGAAGCTGGAGTAATATAGCACAGCAACAAAGGCTGTAATCATAGGGGAAATGCATGCTTGAAATTGGTTAGCTTAGACCCTTTTGAAGTGTGTTCCAGACTCTGAACATCATGCACAATCGAACTCTGCATTCAAAAGCAGCATGGATTTGGGAACGAATGCTATTGAGCTGGATGTGTTATTAGATAGCTGGGAGTTTAGCTTCAAAGTTGTTGATGTGTGCTTAGAAACAATACTTTAATCTCAAGAGACTTCAAAAATTGTCTTAAAAGTGCATTTTGCCTATATTTATATATTTTTAAAAAGGAATAATCATAAATCTGTTATGAACCTTGAATCATTGTAACTGAATGATATTCATCATTTCTAATCTCTTGTTTGTGTAGCAGTTGTTCAAAGTTGGTTCTTATTTTTTTAAGTAATATATTCACTAACTTGGCACTAAAGGATGATAGATTAAAGCAGTGGAACCCTGGTGTATTTCTGCACATTTTTAGATGTTGATGATGATTTTGAGCTCTTGTGAAAGGTGCCCCAAATGAGCACAAAGGAGGTAGGATTTTCAGGAAATTTCAATTGGCCTGGAAAGGTTGCCTACTCTCATTTTAGACAGACTAAATTCATACAAGACTTTAGTCATTCATCACAATGGGAAAGTCTGGAGAATACACTAATGATATTGCTGCTGATTTGCTGCTGCTGCACCCTCCCTCTGGAATGCCCCTCCCACCCACATCAGGCAATCAAAGACTCTATCTTCCTTTAAGCAGTCACTCAAAACCCACCTTTTCCAACTTGCTTTCTCTTGCTGATGTTCAAGTTACAAATTCCATGCTGACTACCACGCCCACTCTGTCTGAATTCTTGCCAATGTCCAAATGTTTCTCCCCTTATGTTTTGTTTGTCTACTCAAATTGTACAAGCGTCTTTGAGCACTTTGAAAAGTACTTTATAAATTAAATGTATTATTATTATTATCTCCATTTAGAAAGTATAAAACAACCAGAGCTGCAGTGACACTGTAAAAGGACGCATGTTTCTTTTGTTATTTTACAGGGCGAGGAGGGTTTTTGGCAACAAACATGCATTCAAATATACAGATAACATTAAATAACACTTTGTTCTCACTGTTAAGTAGAAGGATCTGGACTGCTTTGGGTTTATTCTTTCTCCAAAGGCAATGAGGACCATGACAGGATATGTGGTATAATGATGTGTACCAAAAAGATAAAACTGGATTGAGGTCAGATCTTTCAACAGGACAATGGATATATTTGTTTTAGAAAGGGATGACGATTAAAGTTGTCAGTGGGAAATCACATAGTTAGCCGTTACTGAAAGAAGCTCCTGTTGGCCTCCTCATTTACTGAAACCCCACTGTAAAAACCCAGGTAAGCAGACTGTGGCTTTCTGTCTTTGTACCCTCACAGGGTTTAATTTAAGTGAATTTCAGGTGTTTTTTTTACCTGTTGTTCACAGAATGTCTGTGGTGCCTGAGGTACAGTAACATTAATACCGTGCTGAATTCAAACTGAAATGTTGCCTTTGTTGTGTGTTCTTGTAGCACAGGGTCAGATTTGTGCACAGCGGGAGTCACCATGGCAACAGCACATGCCCCCCCCTCCAAAAAAAAACTCCCGATTCCTGCTAGCTAAGGAGTTTTTGTCCTTCAATCTGAATATCAGTCTTTTGAAAAACAGCAAAGTCCCATCAAAACATCACTCCCCTGCTCAATGGAGGCAACGGCACATTCTTTTAGCACTCCTGATTGCTCACACACACTCTGCTGCCCGCCTGCTTCACCACCTGGCTCCTCTACCCGCCACACACTCCTCACACACTCCTTCTTACTGTATCACTCCAGACCTCCCCTAAAGGCTTTTGTCTTTGGACATGAGGAATCTCTCTCTCTCTCCCTCTCTCTCTTTCCCTTCTGCACTTTCTCTGTGCTTCTTTCTCCCTCTCTCTTTCTTTCTCTCTCTCTCTCTCTCTCTCTCTCTCTCTCTCTCTCACACACACACACTTTTTCTTTGTCTCTCACATTCTCTCTCTCCCTCTCTCTCTCTTTCTTTCTTTCTCTCTCTACCTCTATTTCACACACATTTTTTCTTTCTCTCTCACATTCTCTCACTCCATCTCTCTCTCACTTTCTCTCTCTCACTTTCTCTCTCTCTACCGCTCTCTCTCTTTCTCTCTCCCTACCTCTCTTCCTCTCTTTCTACCTCTCTTCCTCTCTTTCTTTCTCTCTCTCTCTCTCTCTCTCTCTTTCTCTCTCTCTTACTCTCTCTCTTGCACTTTATCCCTCTACCTCGCTCTCTTTCTCTCTCATTATCAATTTTTTTTCAATTCCATTCAACTGAAAGTGCTTTATTGGCATGACAAATTAAATTACATATGTATCGCCAAAGGCTGTTGTAGAATCTCTCTTTTTCTTATTCTGCCTATTTCTCTTTCTCTCTCTGTGTCTGCCTGCTTGTCTGTCTGTCTCTCTCTTTCTCTCTCTCTCTTTCTTTCTGTTTCACTATCTTTTTCTGAATACCTCTCTCTGTCTGTCTCTATGTGTCTCTCTCTGTTATTGTCTCTGTTTCTTTGTCTCTCTCTCTCTGTACATTAGAAGTATGGGGAAAGTCCAGTGGGAACAGCCTGTGAGAACATCATATACTGAATGGAGTGTCAGATGCTGTGAAATTAAACTTAACACACCGCTGCTAATTAGTTCTCATCATCACACAATGGAAAAAAGAGCAAATATGAAAAGAGCTTAAATTGAGCAGCACTTTAAATTGAGCGAAAGCGTTGATATAATCGGTGCATTCATTCCCAGCTATACTGCATGCTATCATTTGTGGTTTGGTGATTAGAACATCAGAGCTGAGCCGTTTGTGTGTGTGTGTGTGTGTGTGTGTGTTATTTCTCTGAAGAAGTGGGGTTTGGGCAAAAATGACCAGCCTTCACCTTTAAGGTAGCCTACTGACGCCACAAGGGGAAGTGGAGTGTGGTTTTTTTCTTTCCCTTTTTTCCACTTTTTCTGAAACGTTTCTTTGACAGTGCTCAACACAGGGCCTTACTGAAAGTCAGCACTGCTCTGTGTGTGTGTATGTCTGTGTGTGTGTGTGTGCTGTTTTCCTTGGTCTCCTCCCCAGTTCACTTTCACAGTGCTCCCTTTCTCAAAACGGCACCACACACCCTCCAACATACACACACACTTACAAAACCCTCTTTCTCCACTGTACCATCTCTCATACACACAGATCCAGCAAAGTGCCACTTACATCAACTTTTACACTCTATTCACAAAGAGTTCAAGAGTTTCCTTATCTATATTTTTTTCTTATATTCTATGCTTACTAAGGCTGCCAAATCACTCCTTGTGTATTATATTTGGTCACATTTCATCTCAGCTACAGTGTATATCAGATGTGTTAACATTCAACCAAAGCTGCCAATTTTTGATATCCAAAAACTGATATCCAGCATGTTTTTTTACACTTAAATGATGCTGATTATATTTAAATGTGTACAGAAAGTACATCAGCACCTCATGGCCCTAGAATGTTATAGTGCTGCACTGTTATTTAGTGTTGTTCTGGTCCTTATATGTCTCCTGTCACCATGTACATGCTGATGACAATAAAGTAACCTTGAGCCTTACTGAGAAAGAAACTATGCCCACCATATTAAATAATTAGAGGGCTTTCTTGGTTTAAAGGTTTATGAAAAGTTGAGTTGGTGACATGGGTGCTGACTCAGTCCGACTTTTTCCCCATTTATAGCCCAAAATAGACTCATTTGGTCAGCCGTGCTAAAACCAATTACCCCTGGCTTACGTAACATGTCAATGGTGATACATTTAGAGACTTTGGCAAAGTCCCCTTTAATAACTCGTTAAAAGCTGCAAAACAGGCATGTTCGTGCAGGTCATCGTAAAGTGTAACGGCATGTGGAACTGGAGCTTTCTGTGTGCAATGTGTTTTCCATCAGTTTATAAAGTTTGTGTAAAACTATGTTGTAATAGTAATCTGTAATATGTATTAGATTTTCTGGCAGAATTGTACAGGAGAATGAAAAACTCCAGAACATTTAGTATCAATTAATGTAATTGGATTTTAAGTCAGTTTGCACAATTTCTATTTCCGAGTGTAAAGAGCTGTTGATATAAAAATGTCAACAGCATTAATAAATTACAAATTACATTAATAAATTACAAAGTATTATTTAACCCATTATAGTCCAAAGGCTTATTCCATTCAAATTGGTGTTATTCTGTAATTAGACGAAAATCGATGCAAACTGACAGAATTGACCTCGGCATTAAAGAGGTGAATCATGTTTAGAAGTTCTATGTAAGTGTGTTTGTTCTGAAGGTGCGCTGAATCACACTCCTCACCAGCTGTTGGTTGCTCTGCGAGTGTAGTGCTAAAAGACAAGCAGCTTGAGATGCTCTGTGGAAAAGTGTATGCACAGTTGTGGGCAGTGTTGAGCTTCACAGTGGTCAAAAATTGCTTTTAAACGTGTTTTTAAAGGAATCTAATGCACCGATGTTCTGTGTCTTGAGTATATTTATTTTTTGACCATTGTGTGTCATACTTTGTGTGTGTGCATTATATGACGGGGAGGATTTTTAGAGATTGATGGCAGTGGGAAGGAAGGAGTGAGTATGTACTGGTGAGTTTGTGGCT
The DNA here is from genome assembly GCA_037577145.1 of Brachypetersius gabonensis. Lineage (NCBI taxonomy): Eukaryota > Metazoa > Chordata > Actinopteri > Characiformes > Alestidae > Brachypetersius > Brachypetersius gabonensis. The sequence goes on from JBBJLR010000153.1 coordinate 11,127,169, forward strand.
AAAAGTGCTTCTCTGTTTGACCACAACACTGTGGAGTGGGTGATCACTGTCCATGATAGTCTGAAGTCTAGACTATGTTCTCCTTTCAGTCACTGTTTCCAAGTTGTCAAGTGAGGACACCCATTACTGAGCCCACTTTCCATGATCAGCTTGTTGAGTCTCTCGGTGTCTGCCACTTTCATGCTGCCACCCCAGCACACCACAACATAGAAAATGATGCTGACCACCACTGACTCATAGAACATTTGCAATACAATGTTACAGAACCTACAATACTGGAGTAAAATACATAGAAAATACAGCCTACTCTGACCTCTCTTGTGAGTTCAATGAGTTCTTTGACCAGTTCAGCTTATTGTCTGTGTGCACGCCAAGGTACTTGTAGTCCTGAACAATCTCCACACCTACCCCCTATTGGACAAGGGACTGACAGGAGACTGTGATCTTCTCAAGCTGACCACCAGTCTTGTTGAAGTTGAGCTGCAGATGATTCAGCTTATACCAGTCAACAAAAATGCTCAATGACGTCCTATTTTCTGAGTCGTCCCCAAGTGTGATACATTTGACTACATCTGACTACATACTGTTCCACACATCAACAGTCTGACTGATCACCAACCAATACATTTTACTGAAGTTGATCCAGAAAGAGAGGAGATTTATAAGAGTTTGGCAAGTCACATATGCACTGTAGATTCACTTCACACATTCTGGCATGTTATGTTTGATGCAAATGATCTATTTTAAGGCAAAACGTCATCATGATGTTTGTGTACTTTATATACTTTATTCTAAACACTATCCCACATTAACAGTTAAGAGAGGTTTTCTTTATGATATATTATTGCTATGTAATATAGAAATAATAGAACAACATATAGATAAATGAGCTGTAGTGAAAGGTTCAAAACAAAGCAGGGAAAACTTTCTCTCTGACACAACAGATCGCACAAGCAGCACATGAGTTCGGAGGTGGACTCATTTTAATCTCATTTCATTATCAGCCTAATGAAACATATTCATTCTCATTGTTAAAGCTGTCACTAACATGATTTCACACTTGAAAATGCCGTTGTTGATTAATTATCAAGCCAATGAAGCATCCCAGTTATTAGATGGCTCATTTAGAAGTCATGCATTAAATCACACACAGGTACAGACACACACACACGCACACACACACGCACACACACACACATACAGACAAACACACTCACACACACACACACACACACAAACACACTACTGGATTATAACAGAGCTCATGCAGTGAATTGCTGTTGATAATGAGGCAGATGTCTGTCTGTAGGTTTAACACAGCAGGGACACACACACTTGCTCTCTTTCACTTTCACTCCCTCCCTTTCTCTCATCCCCTCATTCACGCACTTTCCCCTGAAGTTTTAATTACCCCTCTCCAGACAGAGAGAGGTGGAACTGTCCTGTGTGTGTGTCTGTGTGTGTGTCTGTGTGCGTGTGTGTGTTAAAGGTCAGCCCTCATAGCCTTGGAGTAACAGAGTTGAGTCAGGGTCTCCCCTTTCTCACAAGTCGCTCCACCAATTACAGCGCATCCTCATTTTCTTTTCCATTCCCGTTGACCAATGGGAGTGCACCATTTTGCCCCCCTATAAAGCCAATCATGCTGATTAATTTATTCAGAGAAAACTCGCCCCTTCTTTTCCCCACAGGAATGAGCGTCGTTTCATACACTCTTCCCCCAAAAGCCTTGCTCTCTTTTTCCCTCTCTCCTGCTCCCCCCACCGCCTTTCATTCCTTTATTGCGAAGAATGCGGCTTATTCTTTTACAGGCTCTTTTAGTATGTAACCCCTCTCTCTGCTCTCTTCTCCCCTTCTTTTCGCTCTTTCTTCCGTTCCTCTCCAAAGTAATTAGACAGAGGCGTGCAAAGAGGAGAAATTCATTTCTTTGAAAGGGGCAGAGAACAAAAGACAGAGAGAGAGAGAGAAAGAAAGAGAGAGAGTGAGAGAAAGAGAGAGAGAGAAGCACAAACTTATGCTGTTAAGTGTCATTGTGGGAGTCTGGACGTGGAGGAAATAAAAAATGGGATTACTGATAAATAAACCCTCCTCTCTTGCTCAAATACACACACATTCACACACACAGACAGTCCCTATCCCCCTCTACCGCCTTTTCTCTCTCTCTGCCCATGGCCGCAGGGTGAAGAGCCTGACATCATCGCTTCCTGTAGTAAACAGGTGTGAGAAGGAGAGTGGAGAAGAAAAGAGAGGAAGATAAAGTGGTGTGGAAAGGCCTCCCTGTCTAAAGGCTTCTTTCTATAGCCCGCCGCTTAGCCTGATGTTCAGTCTGACCCTCTGTCTCTGAGACCATCTAACAGACTGGACAGCTTGAGCAACAAAGCGGCAACACATTCTCTTCAAACACACTCACCTCTCCTGAGTGAAGGTCAGCCTCATCGACCCCCTTCCCAACAATGTTTCATCAGCCATTTACCTACCAAATAACCACGGTTACGATTTATCTACAACGTCTAACAGATGGACAATTTATTTTCAAATGGTTTGAATCAATTTAAATAACCTCCCTATATGAAACTAACATGGGTATACTGATGTGTAGGACGCTTAATATGTTTGTTTCCTGTGCTTCTCCTTCATGCGTTATAGCCATTACTTAATTTTTTTTAAAAACCCGGCACCAGCACAGACTTGATTTAAACTTCAGAAGCCACAGCTGTCGCTGGCGATCACAAAAACATTGTGTAATTTTGTATGATTTATTCCTCACTCGTAGTTTATCAAAGCAAACAATGAAATTCTGGTAAAAGTGCAGATTCTAAACTTTCAGGTAATATTGAATTTGTCGAAGAGTAGATATTTGATTAAGATCCAGAAGTGAATTAAGTTGTTGTTGTGTGTGCAGCCTTTATATTTTTGTCATTTGTTTGTCATTTGGCAAAAAAACAGGAATGCATTCTCAAACTTGCCAATAAAAAATATAGATGATATGTAAATACAGTAAAGCCCCATAATTCACGGGGGTTACGTTCAATATGTAGGCTAAACCCTAAATATGTTAGGGTCTCCCACAGTGCTGGAATATTACCCATGTATAGACTACACTGTAATTAATGCAAGCATGTTTTCTTTGGTATGCGCTGTCATTTTCTTTGGTATAAGCAGGGTAAATACAGTAATAATTTAATTTAATTTAATAATAAAAATATTATTCAGTAATATAAATACAGGGCTTTAAGAACAACAAAACGAAAAAACACGCAAATAGTCAGCAAAACACTCGAGACAGCTCCACACGTCGAATGGTTCTGATGCGGGAATGCTGTACTACATCTGCCAGAGATGCATCACAGGGCAGCAGCCAATCTACAGCTGATTTGTGTTCTCTCAACAGTACTACAAATGTGTACAGTTATATTTTATATGGAAATGTAGCTAAATTAGTAAATTATATTTTCCTTAAGAATTTTGCACTAAAGTGCATGAGAAAATATATATTGACAAGAAAAAAGCCAAAAATGTGGAGGATATCTTTGGTTTCTGTGAATTTGCAGGTTTCTGTGAATAATTATTAGTTAGGTTCTAACCATCGTGAGGATAGTTATTTTTCCTTATTCTCTTCCTTATCATGTTATATGTTTGGAGTACTAAACCAGTTGTAAACACATACAGTATTTTTATTTATGTAAGAAAACAAGGGTACGAATACATTGTAAACTAAGGAAAACAGAATAGCAAGAAAAATGTCCTGAAACCTTATTAGGACAAAAATTCCAACAGATATTAACTGTAGCTGCAGATGTGGACAATAGTTTACAGCTTTTCATTTAATTGATGATTGATTACTTGAATAAATAGTTCTCTTCAGGTCTGCATGCAGCCATTTCAGAACACAAATATTTTTCTGTTTATGACATTGGTTATCTACACCTGCATTTCGGGTCATTTCAACATCTTGTAGCATTTCTCTGCTTCACTTCACATGTTGATACAATTTTTAATTCCCTGTTGCCTCTATGGTAGAAATCTGTGCATGCCCTGAGCCAGCAAACCAGAGCCAAACTACGGCACACCCTCCACCATGCTTCACGGGTGGGATACTGTTTTGTTTCTAGTGCAATGTTTTTCGTTCTTCAAACATGGTGCTGCATGTTTCTGCCAGTGAGTTTACTTTTTGTCTAATCCATGAATTGTTTGTGTTTTTCTGCCTGTGAACACATATACAGAGACGTTTGTAAGTTCAGGAAGTTTCAGCAGTTGCTTTGCTAACATAAACCCATTAAAATTCATTTGGTTGCTGCATATAAGTAGTGAATGATACATCATATCTGGACAGCGGACAGCGACACTGGTATGGAAGCAGAACTGAATAAACTTGCAACTCTTACACAATCTGTTTTCTTGCTGCTGATCTCACAGAATGCACAGTTTGCATCTCTGCAAGTTCGCCAGTGGATTATGGGGCCATTTTCTCCTCTAAAGGTGCCTGATAAATCACAGAATGTATATACCCTGTTACCCACATCAGAGTTTTCTTTTTTATTTTCTGTTCTTTGTATAGATTTGTAGTCCAATTGTTCACTTATAGGAAAATATAATTCAGATTATTTTTACTGCATATGTAGTAATGGTACTAACACCAGAGATTAATTAATACATGGTTAATTATTAAAAGTTTAAAAATAAATTAATTGGACTCTTATAGTATATTTCAGCTATATAAATATGTATGCTTTATAATTATGTTATGTATTGTGATATAAAAGATACCCATTTAAAAGTCAAACTGTTATCATGACTGTAGGTATTTAGGCAATTAAGAAAACATGACCTTTACAGTCTATTGAAAGCACACAGAAAACAATTATAATATTATATTTAAAATACAAGTTTACATGATCTTATCAAATAAACATGTCATATCATTTTAATGTTCAGAGTCTACTCTTAAAGGGCAATTACTAATTATTGATAAAATTTTGATTTTGATACAGCTACAAAACAAAGTTCCTCAACAGAGGACAAAAACAAATGGCTCCCAAGAGCTGCTGCAATTGTGTTATTAGATGTAAAAATAACAGCCAAAAAACATTGCTGTCATCTTCTAAAGGTTTACCTAATTAAGTATTGAATATCTGAGGGGGTACTGAATGGAGACTACAAACACAGGGCTGTCTCAAGGGCTTGACAATGATTAACTTAATTGATTGCAATAATGTTTATTTGCATTTAATTCTAATTTAATTCTCAGGGTTAAAAGGGTTTTTTCCATACCAAGACGTTGCATGGCAGTGTCTTCAATCTGGGTCTCCTCTTCCCCCTCTTTGTTTTCTCTCTGTCTCGATCTTTGCTATGTTTTCTTTAAGACTCTCTCCACTCTCTTTCCCTCTCTCGCTTCTCCTCCCTTCTGCCTCCTCTTCTGTCCTGCCCCACTGTTGCTGTCAATCTTGGGTCTTCTTTTTCTCCTCAGTGATTTACAGTGTAGGACACACACACACTGACAGGTGCACATTTGCACACAGATGAACATACACACGTGCATGCAAGCAGATCAAACAAGGCTTCAGCTTTATGTGACACTGAATGCCAAATTTATGTTTCATTCTCTCTCTTTCTCACTATCTTTCTCTCTCTCTCATACACACACATCCAGATGCTTTAGAAGTTAATGTTTGTTACTCACACATACACACACGCACACACACATGCACACACACACGCACACACACGCACACACACACACACACACACACACACACACACACACACACACACACACACACA